>JAVLUX010000002.1:12187500-12615000 GCA_032164185.1 Moxostoma hubbsi
TTTGTTCCGAAACGGGGGCTAAAATAGTTACAATGTTGCATTTTCTTCTTGGTTCGGTTCGCTTTCACGCGGTTATATTTTAAACCCAAACTGTGTTAATAAAAGTCACATGTGAGCAAACCCTCGTTGGTCAGAATGTTTGTGCATATGTGCATTGTTCTGGCATTTAGCTCATATATCGATGTAATGCTTAAAATGATATACCAGTAAAAATGTGTCAACGGATACAAATATTCAAGGATGGTTTACATTACGATTATGCAAAACTTCACCGCATGTTACAGAATGTGCTTTCCAGTCTGAGGTTGCACTGGAAATAAACATTATCTGACACACGGATGGATATGTGTTGTAAAATTTCCATTTCCTGTTTTGCCACTATCCAAAAGAGTGAAGCAATCGCGAAGATAGCCCTATAGCTAATATAGCCGTCTAAAGGCTATATCTGCGTTTTGATGATGAATTACAGTGACGAGCTGACCTACAGATTTCTACGTTGTCCTGGTGGTCTGGGACTGATTGTTTTGGTGCGGATCCGAGTGTGATTGCCGCGTTCATATACTGTATGCCTATATGAACAGAAACAGGTTCTGAAAACAAATGCTGTAAATGTGCAAGGTGTGAAAACACTCTTAGGAAGCAATTCATGGAGTAACTATACCCTGTGAAAGAGCGTAATTGTGTATTTGTCCCCTCGAGGCTTGCCGTAGAATGCGTACATCCATATGCGGCTTTCAGTGAGTAAAGAAATTACATTATACAAACACAGACTGTTGTGGCTCTGCTTTCTGATGTCATGTACTGTTGGAAAAAAGGCAGGAAAAACACTTGGTGACAGAATCACTATGGATTACAATCAGCGTTTGTGAGGATATGCAGCTTGAGCGTGATGAAAAAGTTCAGATCAGCTTGAAGTCTTCTTCTTTTACTTCTCCTCAGTAAAAGAAGAAGCTTATTGGCCACTTGATGAGAACACAAGAGCCTGCCCCGGCGACAGAATGATTTTTTCAAGCATGCCTGATGTGCTTTTTCAGTTTCTGAAGCCATTAAAGGAATAGATCACCCAAAAATGAAAATGTACTCACCCTCGTCCCATCCCAGATGTGTATGACTTTTTCTTCTGCAAAACATAAAGATTTTTAGAAGAACATTTCAGTACTGTAGGTCCTCACAATGCAAGTGAATGGTGACCAAAAATTACATGGAGTCATAACAGGAATCCATAAGTGGTTAAATCAATATCTTCTGAAGTGATTATGATGATTATGAACAGGGTGAGAAACAGATCAATATTTAAGTTTTTAACTGTAAATATACACTTTCACTTTCACATTCAGCCACCTACTGGTTGGGGCTGGTCAAAGTGGAGATTGATAGTAAAAAAGGACTTAAATATTTATCTGTTTCTCACACACACCTATCATATTGCTTCAGAAGACTTGGATATGGAGTCTTATGAATTACTTTTATTTTTGCTCTTTGTCATTTTTGGACCTTCTGAGTTCTGGTCACCATTCACTTGCATTGTGAGGACCATCAGAGCTGAAATATTCTTCTAAATATCTTGTGTTCTGCTGAAGAAAGGAAATCATACACATCTGGAATGGCATGTGGGTGAGTAAATGATGAGAGAATAAAATTTTTTAGGTGCACTATGCCTTTAACTCAGCAAGGAGTCCCGACGGTCAAGTGACTAACCACCTCCAGCTTAGAGATGCTAATGCGCAATTCATCTCCCTCCGTCTGCCGGGCTTTTATGTTATTGAAGCTCACACCTGAAAATCACTGGAAAAATTGATAAGTGTGGTGCTGGCTTAAGTGAACAACTGCTATCGCCCTTATTTAGCAACTTCCCCTTTAAAAGCAAATAATGATTTCAAATTCATGTTTCAAGTTATGCCTGTAATGGAATAAAATGTGAAAGTCTCTTTAGGTATGTTAACCTTATTTCACTCATGAATTGACAACTGGGCTGAACAGTACTATTGTTTGGAACAGACTTTCACCTAGGGAGCATTCCTTTGAGACCTAAAATGTTGCATATCACTAGGTTTTGGACCAAAAGTCTTTTGGTTTGTTGTCTTTTTAATAATTATTGACAGCTGTGCAAGACAGTAAGTTGACTGCTGTTGGTGTTTTCTCAGCCGGGCTGGCAGTTAAGACTGACATCACCCCTGGTCCCTCCAGACTCTGCTTCGGGGCCAGACGCTCCTTTTTCTGCCGAATGAAGTGCAACAGACCCCTTGTCAAAATGGAGGACAAAGACTTTCCCTCTACTTGCTCCAAAAAGAAAGGTAACCCTTTCAAAAAAGTTCTGTGATGGTACCATGGTTCAGTAATGATAATTCATTTAATTATACCATGATGCTGAATGGCATATTCATAGTATTTAAATGTCCAAAAAACATTGTACTTTCTGATTAGTGAAATCAGGTATTTGGGAATAACCAGTAAGATCTGTTGTGTGTGCCAACTACGTTGTTTGTGTACAATGAGCTGCATGTCGATAGCTTTCTTCTCTTTGCAGCCGATCGCAAGAGCTTTTGCACCATCCACAGCACTGGCTATCTAAAGAGCTGGCCGCCCCCTAAAATGGGCTTAGATGAAGACAACGAGCCTGATAATGAAGGCTGTAATCTCAGCTGCTTGGTGGCCATTGGTCGATTGCATCCTCATATTGTTCCTCAACCCATTAACGGAGATATCAGGGTGAAGCCTACGGAGTATGTCTCACGCCATGCCATTGATGGGAAGTTTGTCTATGTGGACCAAAGGTAAGTGGAAGATTTGGATTGTAGGGTAAACGATAGGGGTGTCCTAAAATTAAAAACAGTTTAATCTTGGTTATATAATGTGGCTAACCTACAACAATGCCTTAACTCTATACCATTTGACACATCTTTTGTTTTTCCTTGAGTGAAATCGGGTCTCTTAGACTATGACCTGTCCTGTGACATATGGGTTAGAACTCTGAACTATATTTAGATATTTAGATTTCATAAACCACACTTGGCTGGACAGTCTGAAACTTGAAAGCCATTTTTCTCAGTTCCATTGGGCTTTGAGGGGCAGTTTAACCTCTTAAACTCTGCGGAAGATGCTGTATATGGCAAGCCGTTTTAACACTTAAAACACTGAAGTTCCTGAATTCATAGGTTAGGCATATGTGGTATCATTTGAAGGCCTAGAATCTGAAATTTTCAGAGAGAAAATTTGAACAAAATATGAAGTCCGGTAGAAAAAGTATGAGAAACAAATCATGAGCAAAATAGGTTCCCATCGACAAAAGATGCAATGTTACACATCAATGTAAATATGGGATTATCTGCTTTCCAATGATACATAGATTGGGAAAACATCGTGGAAGCTCTCAGCACAACTGTGCATTTAAATGGTTCAAGGTGAATTAAGAAAATGCAGTCATTTGTGGAGAAGCAAAAGAGAAATGGAATTTTTGAGGAATATCTATACAGTGCTACATTGGAAGCCCTTTACAGACACTTTCTTCTGTGAATGACACATACCTTTTTTATTTCAGGTCCACTGCCATTCTTGCTTATCTACCTCAAGAGCTGCTAGGCACCTCTTTCTATGAGTATTTCCATCAGGATGATATTGGACATCTTGCTGAATGCCATAGACAGGGTAACAATAGAGCAATTTTTCTCTAGAAATTTCCTAAGTGAACAATGACCATATTTGTGTCATTTGTTTTGCTGAATATCACGAGGTCTCCGGTTCTGTTTGCAGTACTAAAGATGAGAGAGAAGATCAACACTAACTGTTACAAGTTCAAGATTAAAGACGGCTCTTTTATAACTTTAAGAAGTCGCTGGTTCAGTTTCATGAACCCTTGGACCAAAGAAGTAGAGTACATTGTCTCCACTAATACAGTTGTCTCGTAAGTGAACATCCCCCTGTGTCTCTATTGATCCTAGTGTTCTTATGGTTTGGTTGACGGAAGTGAATAATTCTGTGTTTTTTTTTAGGGGCAGTTCACTTGATGGGGCAGATCCCAGATATTCTCAACTCACTTCCTCCCCCCAGAGTATGGACAGTGTCCTTACAGCTGGTGACAGTAAGCAGATTTGATCATGTCATATATATATATATATATATATATATATATATATATATAATATATATATTTATACTGAATATAACTATTTGAATAATGTCTTATTCATATTCCTCTTTTTGATATGTGATTAATTTGACGAATTAACTGACATGTCATGCAATTCATTTGATTAAAAATATATTTCGAAGGACAGACCTAAAAAAATAATTTACATGGTAATGCACTCACAATTGTCTATGGGGCAAGGCATTTCCCCAGAAGGGGACCTTACCTAGTGAAATATACACTAACAGGAATTACATATAATCAGAAGTTCATAATCCTCAACAGTAGTCCAACCTCTAAAAGACAATTTAAACAATTTTACAGCTCAAAGACACTATTTTGTGCAGAAGAAAGTGCTTTAACAAAAATACAAGCTACACATTTCTTCTTTTAAGCTGGAGGCATTCTGAAGGCCTTGTCCTGTAGACTTCCATTGTAAATCATAGCTGTAAAAGTTACTGTGAATGTTTGTTTTTACAAATAGAGGAATTAATTAAAAATAAATGATGTGGTAATAGACAGCATGTCATAGAGGTCACCTGTATTGAGTTGGAAACAAATCCTTTAAGAATTCAGAAGAAATTGGCAACTCTGTTCTTTTCAAATGTGAGCTGATACTGTGTTCTGATTGGCTTCAGGCTCAGGAAAGCGTGCCCTCCAGACTGTGCCTGGAATCCCTGGAGGCACAAGACCCGGAGCAGGGAAGATTGGCCGCATGATCGCTGAGGAGGTGATGGAGATCCAAAAGTGAGTTCAGATCAATTTAATTCAGAATTCCTCTTCAGATATAAAATTATCTGCACATCAGATCATTCGAGATGTTTAATACATTGGATCTGGTCTTGAATTTGACTTACCGTTTCACAGGATAAGAGGCTCATCCCCTTCTAGTTGTGGCTCAAGTCCCATCAACATCACCAACAGTACACCTCCTCCGGACACATTCTCCCCTGGGGGCAGGAAGGTAATATTTGGAATTTTCCTCTTATCTCCACTTAATGTGTTGAGAAAGCAAGCCATTTGTTGGTTTATCTTCCCCAAAACTGCAAACACGGTGGCTCTATGGCACTGTCAAAACATTACTTTATTGATATTGAATTTTATTTGTTTGAGCATCACATCTAGCTTGACACAGCAGGACTATTACCTGAATTCACCTTTACTATAATGAACATGCATTCAAGTCATTTTTATATTTTTACTAGGACTTAGTCAAAAATGCCGATGTGGTGTAACCGTAGAGACTGTAAAAAAAAGGTCACTACTGAAATTCTTGAAAAAAATAAATGTTGGCAATTGTCATTTGGAATAATTTTTATTATTATTTCTTTAAGAAAATGAGCAGTGAACCATTTAGTTTAAATGTTATTAATATTTGAAAAATAAAAAAAAACTCACAGTGGTCTACACATTATCACTCTGCTTGTATTCGTGCATTCTAAACTAAAGTGTAGGAGCAGTGCAGATCTGTTAAGAGCTTCTGTTTGTTAGCCAGCATGTGATGGCAAAAGATAATTTTTGTGTGTAATATGAGCCAGTTAGGTGACGTAAAGTGAATCCGTGTCAGCTAGTGTTTACATTAAACAGCTCTTCGTGATCACTTGTATTACTACTACTAAAGCTAGGAAATAGCTTGAAATGGCTTTAAATGAACAACTTCAGCATTACGGCTCATCACTGTCTCTCTCTCTCTCTCTTTCTCTCTCTCACACACGCACACGCACGCACGCACGCACACACACACACACACACACACACACACATCCTTGTTTAGCCAATAACTTGTTAGAAACAGCACAAGCCGTGATACTATTTCTGAAGTGACATTTTTGAATTACTAGGCTTGGACGCGTCATTTGTTTTGAACCAGCAACGGCAGATTCTGATCCATCGCGTAAGAAAGTAGTTTCATGCACAAATATGTTTTTTATGACTGTACATTCCTACTCAGTGTTTCCTAATTTTGTTTTAAGGAAAGTTTATGAAACCAACATGAACTAAAAGGGATTAATTTACTATATACTTGACATGTTTTTAAACTAGATTTTTTAAAAGATTTCTACTTTTTTTCTGTTTTTTATTGTCAATGAACCATATAGAGGAATATAAAGTTAATGTAAGTAAATTGGCATCCTTAAGCATTCTAATGATCATTTCCCCCCCAAATTATCAGTTTCCAAATGGTGGAACTCCAGGCATTCCTTCTGCAGCGATGGTGTCCAATCAGGACAGCATAGGATACCCTTATTCCAACAGCTCTGTTTTAAGTAAGTTTTTAGGGTGACTTTAGCTACTTTACCATTGAATAATCTGTGTATTTTAAATGGTTAACATTACTGCACCCATTCTGTAGGTGAGAATTTACACATTGGTATTGGTGACATCATGGATGAACCCGGCTCCAGCAGCCCCAGTAATGATGAGGCTGCCATGGCGATCATCATGAGCCTGCTGGAAGCAGATGCAGGTCTGGGAGGTCCAGTGGACTTCAGTGACTTGCCCTGGCCGCTGTGATAGTCCTTGGTCATACTGCATCTGAGCGAGAACTTCAGTGTGATGTGTACAACTTGTAACTCAGTGTCCTAACCAGGCACAATTTGATGAAGCGATGAGCCTTGAATCCTATCTTGTCCTTGATTATCCGAGTTGTTTTCATAATTTGCCATTACATGCAACAAGACATTTTGTTGGTTGCTTGGTTTCTGTTTCTGTCGCATTGTGCACAGTGAAATCTCATTAGTACAAATTCCTGCTCCACAGCGTCTTGCTCACTTTAAGCAGTATGTTACTTTCAGTGAAGACTGAAAATTACTTGATGCTGTCAACTTGCATGGTTAGGATATGTGACAGACTGCTCAACGACAATGCCAACAACATGCCATTATCAGTACTGTTATGATTAAAGCTGAAGGGTGTAATTTATGTGCTATTATTGTCACCAAACGGAATGGCAAAAATCATGATGTTTCCAAAAAAAGGTTTCCCGAACACTCCACACCAAACCCTCAAAGCCGAGCATTTTTTGAGCAAACATTGCTGTGTTGGGCTAGTTGGGATGACAAACAAACATAGCACCTACAAATGGCTAACTTGCAGTTGTCTCTGAATATAAAGCTGGGATAAAGTATTTTAACAAAAAGAAAAAAAAATACACACTCCTGCTTTAAGGATGTTGTTTTAACATGTAGAATAGAGCACTTAATGTCAATTCCACAATCAAACAAAATAACTTGTTTGGTCATGGAGATATTTTCTATGTATCTCTCAATTTTTATGTTCTTTCTTTTGTCATAATATTTGCTCAAAAAATCCAGTGTGTATCATAGTTTTGTGTATTATAACGTATATGAATTATTTTATCTGAATGTATATGCTTTAAGCTGATTGAAAGGGCATTGACATATTTTTTAAATAAAGTATTCCTTTCTCTTGATGTTGACAGTTGAGGGCTTTTTCCACCCCAGCACCAGAGACCAGCCGACACATCACATGTATAACTAATAAGCCCAAACAGACCCTTGTGTGATTCAAGTAGAACTGGAACATGGCTCTTCAGTTTTTATTTTCTTCTTGCTGCAGATCGTCCTTTGTTACATTACTGGTATAAACGACCAACGTTCAGCTATGCAACTGTATTTGATGCAAGCTGATAGGCTCTTTTAACTTGTTATAGCTTAGTAAATTGGCTCACATGACATGTTAAACCAAATGGCTTGCATGATGTAAGCTGATTGGTCCTTTGACATGTACTCAGGTGGCCTATCAACTTTTGCTGTCTCTTTGTCTAACATAAATACCCAGTTTTGCAGACAAGCAGGTTTCAATGCAGTGTGCTGCTAGAGTAAATTCTTAGACTGAAACCCACCTCCACCCCAGCTACACCTGTCTAGATCTGCTACATTGGGATTATTTGCAATGTCTATTTGAGCAGCAGCATATCATAGATGTTCAATGCAGCATGTTTTGCATTTGGTCTAATTGTGCAGCAGCAGTATTAGCATGTCCACGTTTAACTCTGCTATGTATGCTCTAGCAGTAGCAAATATCCGTAATTGCTCTGCAGCAGTGTGGCAGATCTTGTCCGCCAAGACCAATATAAATCAACACGTCATACCCACATAACCATGCTAAATCTTTCAGAGAGCTGTCACAACTGAACTTTATTTTCTTCCTGCTGTAGACTGACCTTTATGACCACCTCAGAAATCAGCACCATTCCTGTCAGTTTCGGTGGACGTGCCACAGGAATCAAACATGAATTACAATGCCTAAAGTAAATTATATATTTTGGTGGCTAAAGTTAGCTGCCAATTGCACAGCGTAGAACTGAGAGTTAGCATAGGTGAGGATGTCAACTGAAGTAAATGTTTATATATTTTAGCCTTTTTTTTTTCGTATGAAAATGTTTGTTCTGTTTTACCACCACAATGATTTCACTTCTTGGAGGATGATGCCATTCAAGTACTGGCTTTTGTTGGTTATTATACACACAAGACTAAGAGAATGGAAAGTGATATTGGGGACATAGGAAAAACCTGTATATTGATTACCAATTAAAATGATACTGGCAAGACTTTTTTTATTTTATTTCAGTTATAGGAAGTAAAAATATATGAAACACTGGGAATATTTCTTAAAAATTTCAGTATTTCAATTTTAGCACCAATGTAGTAAAATTAAAATTCACCCACGTTAATGCAAAATTGTAATAAAATTAAAAACTGAGTTCCATCATTCAAAAATTTTATCTGATATATTACAATACAGCATAGGCTATATGATGAGGACATGACAAAATAATGCATAGCAGCAGTAACCCACCAGTTTGACAAATACTGTTCTGATTTATGGTCACCTTTATCTGTTTCTGTCCTATTAATTTAAAGTAAAATCTGCTTATGTCATTAACTTGAGTTTAAATGATTTTCTGTGCTATGTGCTACAGGTTGAATGGCTTTGTTTGGCCAGTTGGATTACAGAACATTTTGTGTGTTCTGTAAATAGAAGTCAGTACTATATTGAATAGGCCCAGATGTTGTGAGTTTCTATTCTGAATTTTTCCACCTGCAAAATATGCCCCCTCAATCCAAAGAGACCAAACAATAATCCAATTTTATATGCCATACAAATATGAATACATATCACTTTATTAATACAATGGTTTTCGAGCGCTAAACAGACAGATCTTGAGCAGATAAATTAATGTCCATCTATAACACTGCATTCATTCATCAGGCAAATGGAGCTCCTGAAGAGACGTGCTGCACAGGAGTTTATCTTACAAAAGATAAATAAACTGGCACCAAACCCAAATGCATCAAGTGAAAGAAAAAAATAATGAAGTTATAATATAAGAAATGGAAAAGAACAAGAGTAATAATAATCAGAATATAAGCCCAATAATGCAAACGTTATTTCCTACAACAAATAATAATAAATGCCCTTTGGTCAAGTAAAAATAAAGAACAGGAGAGCACTGCCCATGCCAGTAGACCAAGTCCACGCTGGGTATATCATTTCTTTTTTTAAAATACAGTAACTAGACAGGAGAAACTCTAAGGCTGTAGAGGAAGTGCAGAAGGCAATCCGGTTATAGTGTCACTCTGGTTCATACTGCAGCATGCTGTTGAAGAGGCGTCTGCTCTCAGACTGCAGGCGAGGGGGCGTCAGGGTCAGGCTCATTGTTGAAGTTGTTGCAGTATTGGTGACCAGGTGGAGGGAGGTTGGGGATAATGTCCAGTTCATCCACTTGCGGTCCAGGGTGCATCACCACAAGCTGATCCTGGGGAATGTCTGCTGCAGCTGCTGCCAGGTTTGTGATGGATTTGCTCTTCACGCACTGGAAGTCCACGTGCCGACTCTTACCCTCCTCCTTCTCCCACGACATGCGGATGAAGGGTCTTTGGACATAGTTGTAGATGACTTCAGGTCGACCGCCCGGGCGCTTTTTCACTTTCTCTTTGTATGTTGGGTAACCTACAGATGCAGAATGTTTAATTAATTTGGTTTCATATTAAAAACGTCTTCTGAACATATCTATAAATTATCAATAAAAAAAGAACATACAATGTTAAATTTTAGACCCAGAATTCTTACCTTCAATACCCAGTCTGATTTTCTTGAGTCCTCGCTCTTTTAAAACTGATTTGGCTACATCACGGTTTTCAATGTACTTGAAGAATCGATACAGTTTTGTACTGTATATGACTGAAATGAAAAGAAGAAAAAAAAAAAGACATAAAAGAAAGCGAATTTCTAGATGTCATGGGCAAAAAAACATAAAACATGAAATGCCTTTTATGATAAAACAGAAATGTCTTATTTACTTTGTGAATACTCCTCTCCCATCTGGGGTGGGTACTCCTCATCCCAGTCCACTACATCATCGTCGGTGAGCACTACGATGTGACACTCCCTCTCGCCACTCTGAGCACTGGCCACCATCAGAGGGAGCACCATCTCCTCCAGATAGAACTCAAACTGCCGTCGAGCACCATCATTGGACAGCTCATGCATCAGGGCACCTAAAAAAGAAACCAAACAAACTTAAACATGTGTTGTATTAAAACAGGGATAAGTTATTTAGCACTCGGTCAAATCCAAGGCAGAGAACACTACGGTTTTAAGCCCAGCACTTGGCATTGATGAAAGATAATTAGAGTAATTCCCATGTAACAAAAAGGGGATTTCTAAAGCAGAGGAATTACTCACTTAGGTCCCGGCACTTGATAGTACTGTAGTCAAAAGAGATGCACAGATAGTCACACGCTTCCCTCAGCTCGGGAATGGAGATTCCATCAGGACAGCGGATTATTCCAGATTTATAGTAATCCTGCCAGTTAGAGAAAGAGCAAAGACAAAGGCTGCCATTACAGAAGCTGCACCACTTGAAACACTGGCCTCTGAAGTCAAAATTAAATCAAGGTTTTCACAGAACTGCTGCTCGTTCAGTGTCAGCTGACTGGAGAATCATTAAATGATTTTGACCAGAATGAGCAGACTAGAAAATGACATGGTCAAATTTTCCTGAAAAACTTAGATGATAACAAAAATCAAGTAATGATGAAGTTATAGGAATTATAAAAATCTCATATTGAGAGAGAGAGAGAGAGAGAGAGAGAGAGAGAGAGAGAGAGAGAGTGAGAGAGAGAGCAGCACTAAGCATGTAGTTAAAGTGTACAATTTATGTACCACAGAACATAATTGCAAAAATGTTTCCAAACATACAGATAGGGCTGTCAAAATTACTCGATTTTATTTGATTAAAAAAAATTCCATGATTAATCATTGCCGAATCGACAAATCTAATATAAGTCCACGGACAAGGGTGCGAACGCATAACAACAGGTTGTCAGCTGTGAGAGCACTTCACTTTAGATTTGAACAACAATGCAGGACCTAAAAAAAAAAAAAGCCATAACATCACTTCAGCATTGCAACAGCACTTGAAAAGATTATATCCAGTTAGTATCCAGATATCCAGACCCACTGAACACAGCACAAGAAGTTCAGACTGCAATGAATTTGAGGTGCTGCGTCCAAATGCGCGACAACAAACACATTGGAATACAATCTAAACCAATTTATCTACACAATCGTTTGTAATACAGGCCTTTATGAAGCAACTTAAAACAATGTGACGGACAGTGTAGTGTTACAATAATAGTAATACCATAATAGTAATACAGTAATACCAATTACAATACCACTGCAAAATATGCTAATATGATGATGTGCTATTGAACACATAATTTTTGTTATTTTTAATCATTATTATTATTTTCTAGAACATGTTTAAAGTTTAAATTTAATCATTAAAATTTTGTCTAATCAATTCATTCTTAAAGGGCACCAATTTTTCAAAATGCCCCTTTTCACAAGATGTAATTTAAAACTTTGGTGTAACCAGAATGTGTCTGTGAAGTTTCCGCTCAAAGTACCCCACAGACCATTTATTATACCATGTTGAAAATGCCAATTTTTGGGTGGGAATAAAACAAGCTGTTTTTGTGTGTGTCTCTTTAAATGCAAATGAGCTGCTACTCCCCGCCCCGTATTCAGAATAGGCCAGAGTTTTGATATCTCTGCTTCGGATAACTACACATCATAAGCAATATGACTGACAGTGAAAATAGTGGAGTTCACCCGATATGTTTGAACTGGAGACAGACACTGATGAGGGAGAGACTCCGTCAGAAGTTACAACATTAAGAATGATTTATTAATTTGTTTAGTTGTGTACACACACTACCAACACACATTTATGTTCAAACACCATGTAAAACTGAATTTTCCATAATAGGTCCACTTTAAAACTTTTTGTAAGTGATAATATAACTTTTTAACATCAGTGCATTTTTTTGCCAGACATTTATTCAAAGGCGGTCTTGCTTGTGATAAATTGCCTTATTATTTGTATTATTATTACAGAGAATACACAATTGTATTATTCAGTTGTATTATTAATATATTTTTATTATTATGTGTTTTTTGCCGGAAGGTTCACTTTTCCGGATAAACAGTTTGCGTCACGGCGCAGTGTAATCATTGATGACTTTTAAGTCATGTCTGAAATCTGTTTATACTGTCCTTTGAGTCTGACAAAATATGTTATATTTAAACTTTTATTACTGTGAAGCACTTTGGTCAACTCTGTTGTTTTAAATGCGATATAAATAAAGTTGAGATTAAAGCACAAGTACTGTGATTTAATTATATAAATAAATTAGGGCTGGGTTTCGATTCAAATTTCAAGAATCGATTCCGATTCTCAAGATCTTGAATCGATTATCATTATTCGATCTTCGAGATTTAGATAAGTGTTTTTGAAAAAAGCATTTTTTTCCAGCTGTTACCTGAATTACAGGACTGTAGTTAAGCAAAATATTGATACTATTTCAGCTAGACTGACAGAGAGATGGTTCGTTTTAACTTCGGTTGTCTGCAGCACGTAAGACACGAGGTTCCAGAGCTCGTCTATGTAGTGTGCTGTCACACTCATGTAAGATTCCGTAGCTACGGATGTCCAGGTGTCACTCGTAATGCCCACCCTCTCTGCGGTCTTAAGCTTACACATTACACCATCTTTTACTGTCTGGTACATGTTGGGGATCACTTCTTCAGACAGACGTTTGCGAGACACAATGACATAATTTGGTTCCATTACCTTCATTAGCCGCCTGAATCCCGCGTTCTCAACAACAGAATACGGGCGCATATCTTTGCAAATGAAGCCCGCAATCGCCTCAGTTATTTTGACAGAGCGTGCAGAATTAGTTGGCAGTTGTAGAGTTTGTTTCAGTGTCATCTGTTGCGGTCCGGTGGCGGGCTTGGATATGATGTCTTGATGATGTCGCATCATGTGGTTCCTGAGATTAGTAGTATTTCCACAATACTTCACCTCCATTTGGCAGGCTTTGCAAATTGCTTTGCTTTTGTCAAGCTCGTTCTCTGCATTGCTTGTTCTGAACCCGAAATGGTGCCAGATCGCAGCTTTGAGCGTTTCTGGAGATTTCAAAGCAACCGCTTGCTTAACGTTACTGACCGCCATGTTCGTTGTTTTAATGTCCTTCCACCTCGCGCGCATGCGTGAGTTCAATGACGCCGCAAGTTAAAGTTCACGGGGAAAATGTAGGCCTATTATTAAATCGATTCTCTGAGTTACGGATCGATCTTTAGAAATTAATATGAAAATCGATTCAGAATTGGTGAATCGATTTTTTTCAACACAGCCCTAAAATAACATGTGCTGTGTGGTTTGCAGTAGATTAGTGCTCTGCTTTGTCATCTCATACAACGTGAATGATTCTCAATGTCTGTGGAGTTTCCAGAGTATGAGCGAAGTTATAATATATTTAAATATTTTTTCAAATATTTAAAATTTGCAGCTCATCCACAGTAAGACTGCAGACTTTGGCAGTTTAATAAAACACATTAGGACATGTCACTTGGATTAATTGTCCATTTCAGTGTAAAAGTAGTAACAGAACACAAGAGCACAAGTTGTAGCACAAGTGCAACAATGCCTGCAAATGCTGCAGCTCAACGCAAGAGTGAAAAAAATGTATTTCACACAAATACTGTGAATATTGTATTCTGTTTTGCAAGCAAGTGATGGTTAAAAAACAACATACAAATCAAATGGCTTTTATATCTCTATTAAATAGTTTAACCATGTATATAACTTTTTCTCATTTTTGCTCATTAAACAAGATTGGTGGGCAGACAATGTTTCTGAAAATATAAAATGTTTTATTTAATGTTTTCCCATATTTGAGTTGTAAACTACAATGATTGGATCATGTTCAAATAGTTAAAGGTAGATCTTGCATTTTAAAAAAGTTGGGCACACCTGGAAAAGCAATCTCTGTCAGATTGAATAATATAAATCTTTTTTATATTATAGATCTGCTTTGGGTGCCAGTTGACTTTATATATTGATTGCACAATTGTATTGTTGTTGTTATTCAATCGTAAATACATCAAAATTTAGGCTTATGAATGTATTTTTGCCAAACGTGACTTCACCATGACAACTTTATGGTATCGGAGTCATTCATTTTTTTCCGATTAATCATCAGAATAATCATTAGATTACCAAAATAATCTATAGTGACATCATAGATACAGAACCCAAATACATTTGGGTTGTGAATTGATGAAAATTCTTTAAACTAATTAAATCACACATTTTCTGTGATTAATCGTGGTACATTAAAATAAACATTAAAACAATCATAAATATGTTAACTTTATACTTTGTCTCAAAGAACAATTTTTTTTCTTTATATGTGTACATCAATGCATTAGACACTATACAGATATAAAACAAAATAATGCTGAATTTAAATTTTTATGTATTTTATCTCTGGCTGCCGTGCACAAGCTCAATTTCTCTTAAGAGGTTTTCCTTTTCACAGTGGTTCAGATGACAATGTGTGAGAATTACAAATACAGAGAAATACAGTGGTTTGCCTGTATCTCTCCAAAACCTGGCTCATCACTTGCGGGAGAAGTCTCCATTCTCTGTACAGTACATCCACTCCTATCATTATTATGCCTGGGACATGCGCTGCACATAATGAATAAGCGTGCGCTTCTCCACACAATCAGTTTCTGTGCTAAGATGCACAGTCGAGTCGAACATGTACCTCCTGGAAATGTATACACCGGTTTTAGCCAGAGGAACTGGAGAAAATTATTAGTGAAGTTAAACAGTCAACTATAAACTGTTCAATTAGCATGTTAAATTTCCCAGCCATTTAACTTTTCATTTTTTGACATTTCATGTGATTACACACTTCACCTTTAAAGATTTCACAGACTATACATCATCTCTCTCTTCCTCTCGCTCTATGGATTACCAGTCAGTGAAGTGTCATTGTTTCAAAGCACTCGTGTGAATTTATTGATTGTCTACACATAACAAACGATGCGAAACATCTTAAGAGGATGTACAGAAAAGCTGATAACAGCTTATGCTGCACTTAACTATATTATGTTAAAGCTGTTGCTGGAAGCTCATTATGAGATATATCCGGAGACAATGCATGCCACAGCCCAAGCCTAATCACAGACCAACAGTAACCGCGTTTACATGCACCCATTACAAGGTTTTTGCAGAAAGCGGCGTTCTGAAACGTGTCATGTAAACAAGAACGCTGATTTCCTTACACCGCTTCAGGGATTAAGAGAAAGCAGTTTAACAGTTCAACGGTTTCCCGAATAACGCGGCTTATTGCGGTCATGTAAACGCATAAGCAGCATTCTAACCAATTTTTGGGGAGTGCGCATGTGCCTAAACAGATGGGATACAAACGTCATAGGATGAATCCAACACAAATAAACACAGTGGAAAGAATTCAACATTTCTGGAAGTACAGTGCGAAAATTATTAATTATAACCATTTATACACACCAATGTAAAATACAGATTGTCCCTATTGTTCATGCATGTGCGCATGTACATTGTTGGAATCCCATAGTTTTACGTAAGAGGGAAATTCCCCTATTGCAGTGCAATTCCACTGCAGGTAACGTTTTTTATAAAAAAGCTATCAAACTGATTCTGGATTTATTTTGTTAAAACATTTAAGAGTATCAGCAGAATAATTCGATGAGAACTATTTACCAATACAAATACAACATACCGTCTCACCCAATCATAAACAAGCTGTTTATAATCTTTCGCTGCATTTTCTTTCCAGTTTAAAAAAGAAAAAGGTCCTTAAAAAGGTGCTTTTGAACCCATGTGTTAGTTGGGGAGAGACTTGACAGTAGTCATCCTCATCCTAAAATAGTATTTCCTTCAAAACCATATCTAACAATCTGTGGCTGTAACCTCTTGTTAGTGTGTGGGGCGAGACAGTAAATAGGTGAGATATCGATTAAAAGAAATGACCCACCAGTATTGCTCTGAACACAGTGGAGCTGATGCCCTCTGCAACCTCATACTCTCCTTTGTCGTTGGGACGGGTGAAATTGTGCTCCCTTCCAGATCCAAACATTCTTCAAAAATAGATAATTATCAAAGAGCATATCACTTTTAGAAACACTGAGAAACAATTAGATATTTATTGCAAAGCATAGAATACTGTCTTTTTTAAAGCTATGACAAATTTAAGGAATAGATCACCCAAAAATGACAATTCTGTCATCATTTATGTCACCCTTAAGTTGTTTCAAATGTCTTTCTGATATGACTTTCTTCCAATCTGCCAAACATCTCCTTTTGTGTTCCATGG
This sequence comes from Moxostoma hubbsi, assembly GCA_032164185.1. Lineage (NCBI taxonomy): Eukaryota > Metazoa > Chordata > Actinopteri > Cypriniformes > Catostomidae > Moxostoma > Moxostoma hubbsi. The sequence goes on from JAVLUX010000002.1 coordinate 12,204,370, forward strand.
AAGCAATAAAGTCATACAGGTTTGGAACAACATGAGGGTGAGTAAATGACAGAATTTTCGTTTTTGGGTGATCTATCTCTTTAAGAATTTAACAGTTGAACAGTATATGCTAACCTGCCAAGCATGGTGTTGGGCTGTGCTGTGAAAATCGAAGGGTCCACCACGAAGCGAGTGTTGTCCACTATAAGCGTGACCTTCTCTGATGTACGGACACTGCGGGCTCCATCTTTGATATTTTCATAGACGAAGACCATTTCACCGGGTACCATGCTCTTGTAGGAGCCCTCTGAGCTTGACAGGCTGCTGTTGCGACTGCTGGCCACCCCACTGCTGCTGCTGGGAGAAACTCTCTGAGGCCTGGGGCTGCTGGGCCGTGATGACCCGCCTTCTCGATCTGAGACACATAGCACAATGACACAGTTTACTTTACACCTGGTATTAAGAGTCTCGGGAGTCTTGGGTGATCCGATCACATGTGGTTATTCGAGACACATTTCTGTTCACACCTGGTTGCTTAAATGTATCTCCTTGGACCACTTGTGATCAGATTTCGAGGGGAGGACAGGGCACCAGATCGCGACTAAATGGTTGCATTTTGCAACCGTTTTTTGAGCATATCATATCGCCACTTTGATGTCGTTTTGATTAATTATACATTCCTGAAAGATCATGAAATTAGCCTACTGATGCACTCTGAAACTTAATGGCCAAATAAAAGGCTCATTAAAATCATCGCAATACTCACGATATTTTATATTGTCAGAAAATGTTTTGTGATTATATCGAGGATATTCATTGTATCGCCCAGCCCCAACGTACACATAATGACACTACATACTACAGAGTGTTTTCTCACCGCTGTTGTATTGGCGTGTGGGTGAGGTCACGTTGCGAATGCAGGGTGTGAGTTGGCCTTCAACACGTTCATGTGAGGAGTCGCGAGAGCGGTCACTGGAGCGCCGTTGATCTCTGGATCGGTCACATCCCCCACTGGCACCAGGCATGTTCATTCTCAATAGGTCAGTCTCAAGTCCAGACTAACACATCTGGCCACTGCAAGGAAAGATGGAAAAAAGATTTAAACTAAACAAAGAAAACACCTCTGCATATAAGCCCAAGTGTCATAACTCTGTGACACTCTATGGAAATACTTGCTTTTAGAGAATATTCTGTCTTTACTGCACTCGCTAGTATAACCAAGTGAAAAAAATACACTTATATACAAAATACACTTACTGTATATTTAAGATACATTCTCTTAAAGAAAGTCTAAATATCTTACAGTGGCATGCAAAAGTTTTGGCACCCCTGGCCAAAATGTATGCTGCTGTGAATAGTTAAGCAAGTAGAATATGAAAAGATCTCCAAAAGGAATACAGTTAAAGATTAAATATTATTTTCAACATTTTAAGCAATATTAGTGTATTATTTTTATTTTGTACAATTTTAGAGTGAAAAAAAGGAAAGGAGCACCATGCAAAACTTTGGACACGCCAAAAGATTTGAGCTCTCAGATGACTTTTACCAAACGTCTCAGACCTTAATTAGCTTGTAAGGGCTATGGCTTGTTGACAATCATCTTTGGAAAGGCCAGGTGATGCAAATGTCAAAGATTTACATATACTCTGAATCCTCAAACCTTGTCCCAACAATCAGCAGCCATGGGCTCCTCTAAGCAGCTGCCGAGCACTCTGAAAATTCAAATAATTGATGCCCACAAAGCAGAAGAAGGCTATAAGATAGCAAAGTGTTTTCAGGTAGCCGTTTCCTCAGTTTGTAATGTAATTGGAGTTCAAGTTAAGGTCTGGAAGACCAAGAAAACTTTCAGAGAAAAATGCTCGTAGGATTGCTAGAAAGGCAAATCAAAACCCCCTTTTGACTGCAATAGACCTTAAGGAAGATTTAGCAGACTCTGGAGTAGTGGTGCACTGTTCTACTGTGCAGCGACACCTGCCCAAATATGACCTTCATGGAAGAGTCATGAGAAGATAACCTTTCCTGCGTCTTCACAAGAAATTTCAGTATCAGAAGTTTGTAAATTAACATCTAAACAATGAGCAAATATATATTTGGAGAGAAAAGGGAGCAGAATTTTATGAAAAGTACACCTCTCCAACTGTTAAGCACAGGGGTGGATTGATCATGCTTTGGGCTTGTGTTGATGCCAGTGGCACAATGAAACATTTCACTGGTAGAGGAAAGAATGGATTAAATTAAAAACCAGCAAATTCTGGAAGCAAACATCACACCATCTGTAAAAAAGCTGAAGATGAAAAGAGGATTACTTCAACAGGATATTGATCCTAAACACAACTCAAAATCCACAATGGACGACCTCAAGAGGGTCAAGCTGAAGGTTTTGCCATGGCCCTCACAGTCCCCCAACCTTAACATCGTTGAAAATATGTGGATAGATCTCAAAAAGAGCAGTGCATGCAAGACGGCCCAAGAATCGCACAGAACTAGAAGCCTTTTGCAAGGAAGAATGGGCGAAAATCCCGCAAACAAGAATTGAATGACATTTAGCTGGCTACAAAAAGCTTTTACAAGCTGGGATACTTTCCAGGGGGTGTTACTAAGTACTGATCAGGCAGGGTGCCCAAACTTTTACTTCTGGCACTTTTCCTTTTTTGTTATTTTGAAACTGTAAAAGATGTATATAAAAATGTAAAATTGCTTAAAATAATAAAGAAATGTGTCATCTTTAACTTTATGCCTTTTGGAAATAAGGCCATCTTTTGCTCGCTTAGCTATTCACAGCAACAGAAATTTTGATCAGGGGTGCCCAAACTTTTGCATGCCACTGTATATGTTGCTTCTCAAGTAAATGTATCTTGTTTTAAGGAGTTTTAGACCATTTTAAACGGAAAACAACACACAAACACTTGATAACAACAGGATTTTTGCAGTGAATTTCTTTTCACTGCAAATTTTTTTTTTTTTTTTCCTTCATTCAATTCATGTAGGGGAATTTTTAAAATATGATTTTGTCCTCTTTATTGTTGGTAAGCATGTTTAAAATAACCTTTTAAGTCAGGGCACAGGCAAAATAATCAGTTAAGAGCTAATGATTAATCATTGCAATAATCGTTAGATTAATCGTTTATCAAAATAAATGTTTGTTGCAGCCCTAGCAGTGAGTTTAGTTCACTTTATTTCCATGGAGCAGTTCGAGGTTAACATGCATTGTGAATGCAACTCTGCAGGTTTAGTAATATATACACCGATCAGCCACAACATTAGAACCACCTGCCTAATATTGTGTAGGTGCCCCTCACGCCGCCAAAACAGTGCCAACCCACATATCAGAACAGCATTCTGAGATTATATTCTTCTCACCACAATTGTTCAGAGTGGTTATCTGAGTTACCGTAGACATTGTCAGTTTGAACCAGTCTGGCCATTCTCTGTTGACCTCTCTCATCAACAAAGCATTTCCATCCACAGAATTGCCCATCAATGGACGTTTTTTTTGTTTTTGGCACCATTCTGAGTAAATTCTTGAGACTGTTAAAAAATCCCAGGAGATCAGCAGTTACAAAAATACTCAAACCAGCCCGTCTGGCACAATCATGTGGCAGCAGTGCATAAAAACATGCAGATACGGGTCAGGAGCTTCAGTTAATGTTCATATCAACCATCAGAATGGTGAAATAAATGTGATCTTGGCGATTTGGACCGTGGCATGGTTGTTGGTGCCAGATGGACTGGTTTGAGTATTTCTGTAAAATTACATGAAACACAGCTGCATGTGTCTGATGAGAAGCATAGTCAAGATTAATTTAATTGATTTTGTATCGGTGGCCCAAAATTTTGCTTGGGCGGAAAACAAAAATGGTCAGTACCTGAAAAATCCTAATTCTTCAATTCTCTCAGTCTCAAATAAAGCCACTCCACCTTCCTTCTCCATTTCTCCAACAGAATGCGTACCACGAACGAGTTAACTGAATGGAACGAAGCGCACATTTCTTGCATGCGGTGGCGGTTTGGCGCAACCGCAATACAGACGATAATCCAAAATGTATACCGTTTGATTATGTCTACTGGTATATCAGCCATCCCTATAAGGGATAATGTAAAGTCAGCCAGTTATCGTCACAAAATAAACAGCCTGAAAATATTTATTGTGCATTAACAACTGGTTGGCTGTATATTATCTCACTTATTACACGGCTACTAACCAGATACATTTTGATGTGCATTTAATGTATGTGAGAAGAAATAAATCGCTGAGCAGTTGAAATCTACCTTCGGTTTGCGTCAAAGTTCTGCTGGTGTTTATTTTGTGCAAAACACTAGCGATAGCACAAGATGAGTCCCGTTCTTGCATTCAAACACAGCTGGATGGGGCGCTTCTCTAAAGGCACTGGTCTCGAGTGGAGTTTTTCCAAATTTCAAACTACGTTTAAATTGACTCAAAAACGCTAGTTATGGCGTGACACAACCAAAGTCAGATGCTCCAAAAGAGTCCATCTGATGCATGCGTACAGAGACGTGTCTTTAGAAAAGCCCTTATAATAAATCTATCTTGGACAGATTGACAAATTCAACTGCTAAATGAATTGCTCTGGACTGTAGGCCATTTCGATAATATGTAGGGATGCACCGAAATTTCGGCCACCGAAAATGGCATTTTTTGTTTTGGCCAAAAGACAAAAAATGCCGAAAATATGAGCCGATATATATGCCTCCCTGCCCCTCAGTGCTCAGGTTTCACTCTCGATCGATCTAATCATAATCACGGCGCTGCCAAGCAAAGGCCGATGTCAGCGGTGTGGAAATACTATATAATACTAATAAGCAGTACCGCGGCAACCTAAACGCATACTGCACAGTCTGTGTAGGGCACCAACTCTCTAGGAGGGCACCAGAAAGTCCACCGGGTGCCCTACCTCGCACATTAGCCTATACGTTATTCAAGGATCCGAAAGCAGTTGTGGAACACAGTCGATCACTTCATGCTCATACTGCGAACGCGACAATCCTCTTGACAACTGGGGCACGAACAAAGATCGCTTTCCATTGATGTTGCGGATGACACGCAGGTATTTATCTGCCCAAGCACCAGCACAGAGAGAGAGAGAGACCATTCAGTGTAGCATCTCATGTTCTTGATGAGAAGAGGAACCGTCCCTCCTGCCAGAAAGCTGAGCAACTTTTGTTCTTGAAGAGAAACCTGCCACTTTTACTTAAATAGAAAGCAGTCCAATTTACTATGTATTTAGCAATTACATTAAAATTAGTTTAGCCCTGCAGAACTTTGTTCTTCACTTGAGGATACATCTGTCGTTTACAGTTGAGTTTGGTTTTAGTTCAATTACTTTAGTTCTGTTTTGCACTGTTGTTTCGCAAAATAATTTTATATTAAAGTATAAATAAGTTTACATAAACAGAATAGAGGACCTCTGCTGTTCTGTGGTTTGCTTGTTGTTTTCATTAAAATGACTGTGTAGCATATTTAAACTTTTTGTATTTGCAAGATGTTAGCCTAGAGCTGCTAAGTTCATTACTTGACTGCTGTTTTGCATATCATTAGAGTTTTCTAGAACGTTACATTTATTGGATAATTGGCAAAAAAACAAAAATCTATTAAATTTGATTGTTAAAGAACTGAATAAAGAATAATATATTTAATATTGTTATAATATATTTTCTGTCCAGTTTTGATATTTTACTTCTAATAAAAGTGTGATAATTTTATTGATTAGTAGTTTTTCAATTCAGATTAAATTCATGAAATTAATTAAAAAGTATAATATTAATTATATATATATATATATATATATATATATATATATATATATATATATTATAATAATAATAATAAATAGCCTATATATAATTTTTTTTTTTTTAAATGGGTATTAAAAAAATATATAATAATTTTCGGTTTCGGCCCAGAATTTTAATTTCGGTCCATTACTATTAATAAGGAAATAAATAATATATTGCCTTCTAAAGACAATATTCAACGCTTTACTCATCTGCCACAATAATACATTGTTGCATTTAATGGTCTGAAGTATTATTAATAATATATTTTACATTTATTATTATTTAAATATAATTATTAAATAATAATATAATATTAAATAATTTTATATTGAATTATTGTTTTTTTGGGGGGACCTTCCTCTGCAAGTATTTTCATCGTGATTCATTTGATTAATTAATAATTATATAAGTATCCTATCCTTTAGAATGTGAAAAGTGTAGGTGAACGAGACATTTGTCTACCACCACCACTCTCTCTGTGCAATGAAGAGGCACAGTATTTTTTTAAGCTCAGGAAATTCCAAAGATAGTCATCCATTTTGTCCAGATCCTTAAAAAAAAAAAAAACAAATACAGAGAGAGCCCACCCCTTTATTCTTAACTATGGCTCATAGTGTAGCTTTAAGATCAAGGTTTATATATATATATATATATATATATATATATATATATATATATATATATATACATATACACACACACACACATATATACACACACACACACACACACACACTATATATATATATAAAACCTTGCCACTTTTAGACTATGTACTTACTCATATAATGTAAGCACCTCAACTCCCAAGACCCACGTAACTAGGGCTGCACGTTTTCAAGTTTTTCATTAACCGTTAACCGAGGCCCTTAACAGTTAATACTCGGTTAACCATAGTGTGCGCCAGGGATGGAAATTAACTTTTTTGTCCACCGGCCACTGTGGATTTCAAAATCTACCAGCCACTCAATGTTTTTACCAGCCACTTTCTTGTTTTTAACCGACAATGTGTAACTGCATGTGAAAATTAATACTACAAGATCTACAATACTTAAGCCGTTTATTTAATCTCAAGTCTCAATGAAATACTGGCATTTTCTCTTTCTCTCTTATAGCCTACACACACAATCCATGAACTGATATTCATTTCAGTTCGCATACGAGGAAAACACAATGTTACGGACGTGAGCGCTCTGAAAGCGGCACTGAAAGATGCTTTAAAACTTCCACAGAGACATCAAACAGAAAGCACAAAACCTTTCTTTAAAGTGAATTTCGTTTTGTATTAATTGTGTCTTAATTTTATTCAATGTTTCATCAACCAATTGCCTGGATTTAATAAATAAGAATTAAATATAGCAGACGATATAATCGCGAAGCGCGGAGGCGCCGGCGCGTGAACTGGAGCTCGTCTCATAAATGAACCGAAACTCAGTGTATAAGGTAGCCTTGCCTCACAAATAATTCAAAACTAAAGAAAACAGACACAGACTGCTCTCTGCTTATGTAATCCGTAAGAAATGTGCATTTCCCTCTGGTGCGTTACTGCGAAGACCGCGAGTCAGCATCGTCAACTTCATCTTTGCAAATGACACAGACAAAGAAAAGACTTGTTTATTAATAAATAATTAAAATATCTCATTGCTATATTTGACATATTCATAATCATTACTTTTGCCGGTTCTTTGTGACACATTTTAGGAGCTTTATTGGCAGCGCCACGCCCCTTACGTGAGCGCGTCACCGCACCCACCAGAATAGCCCTGTTTTTTTGTTAAGGATTTGTTTACTGTGTGTGTGATTCATTTAATGGAAAGCATATTCACTGAGTTGTCTTGCTAATCATTGTCTCCTCGTTTATTCAGCCTCTGGTGGTGCAAAAATGTATTACAACTAAATTCAATGCACGCCATTGACGCCACTTAACCGAGCAAAATTTTTCACTTGGTTACGCAATTTTTAACGGTTAATCGGTTAACCATGGACACCCCTACACGTAACATATGATATCTTTCCACTTTAGATACCTTAGGTATGTAGTAAATAAATACATGTTGGCACGTGAGCTTGCAGAATGCCATTGGTCAAATACTTTAATAGCTGAATCCTCAGTTTAAGGTGAATTACAATACAATAAATGAAAAAAGTGACTCAAAAGGCGATAACAAATGAACCAGTTTAAACACTTACAAGGAAGTGTGAATTGCTACACATGTCGTCATCCTGTGTGTGCAGTGTTTTAGTAATGTAGTGTATACAGAGGTAGTGTTCACAAGACTCGTGATGCCGGTTGAACCCTCACAAGCAGACCATTCACTCTGATTCTGCTCTCATAACCTGATTCAACACCTAAAATATAACCGATGCAAGTGAAAGAGATCCAATCGGTTCTAGGTGATGACAGACCAAAATGTAACTCGTTTCTCACTGTACCTTTTTGCCATTGCAGTCTCTAGGCACGATCGTGATTTCAACCTCGATTACACTTCCTAGTGGTTGATCCATGCACAGAGCTCTAGGATGTGTAATCGAACTTGAAATCATGATTGTCAAGGAGACTGCTGATGTCACCATTTAAAGTGAAAAAGAAGTTACATTTTGGTCTACATCCAAAATTGATTGGAAAGGAAGACATGGATTTACCCACTGAAGTCTTATGGATTACATTTATGCGGTCCTTATGTGCATTTTGGAGCTTCAAAGTATTAGTCACCATTAGCTTGCAGTGTACGGACATACAGAGCTGAGATACTGAAAAAAATCTGTGTTCTGCAGAAGAAAGAAAGTCATACACATCTGGGATGGTTCGAGAATAAATGTTGAGAATTTTCATTATTGGGTGAAATATCCCTTTTATCAACTGTGTAGGGTTACACCAGTTGTGCATAAGGTCTCACTTAAGTTCAGACGTAACGTTCACACAAAGTCAGTGACGAAGTCAAACTTCATTTGGTTGCACCACCTGTTCTTAAGGCAAGACTTAACAAGTAGATCATAAACTCTCTGTAATGCGTAGTCACATAATATAAAGTTTACTTGTATTGATCCAATAATTTGTACACAGAAGTGTTAAACAGACGTGAATTTCAGTTTGATCTTGTTCAAACCTTGTTTGATCGTTACTGTCAGGCAGCTGCAATAAATTATATCCCCTTTAAAATATGATACATAACAAAAAATTATTTCATGAATGGAATATTTAACCTTTGTATATAACAACATCCAATAACGGTATCTAAAATGAATAAAGGGCAATAAATAAATAAGTACTAATATGACAGGCTGGAAAAATAGACATTTATTAATTTTAATATCCTAATATATATATTATTTTTTTTAATGCGTTTAAACTTGACGCACCCTGAAAACTGCACCTTTCGAACAGTTTCATGCTGAAGAGCCACTTAAAAGTACTATTTCTCTCCCTCTCTCGTAAATGTAAGAGAGTGTAAATGCCAACATCATATTGTATGTTGAAAGGATTGAAGCCTGTCAACCAAAAACATTGATTAAATGAGTCTTCTTTTTTATTTCATCCATCACTCCTGGTCGGAGTCTTCTGTAAATATATAGTTTATACGTTGGGTTACATTCTACTTAAGTTTAATGGTGCAATGCTCACATACTTAGTAGTGTGTTAATTGTGACTTGGTGCCCATTTATGCCACAACCAGGCGGAGTTGTAACGTACGAACAGCTGGTGCAACCGGTTCCGGGTCACATGGTAATTTTGAGCAGATGGGTAGTTTGTGTAGTTTATAACACGGCTCATGTAAAACACATAAAAAACAGAAAGTGTCCAGAATATGTCTTAATTTTAAGTATGCCTTTTATTTTATAACTTAAAAAGACCCAAGTTAACAAACATAAAAAAATACCTGTGTACTGGCACCTTTGGGACCACAATCACAAAACGGTCAAGTTGTATATTGCCATTAATTTAAAATGCTCAAAACCAAGTCTTTGACAGGCAAAAGTAACATCAAGCCACATCAGTCAAACTAATCAATGACTGTCTGAAGTCTCGCGGATGGTGTATCGCCCTGTTACTGTTAGAGACACACAAACAACACTCGCATCACTCATTAATTATAAAAGGACTTGTAGTTAAATGTGTAATTGTGCCTCGTGTGTATTCACAGTGTTTACCGACGAGCCTCACAGTGAACGCAAGTAACTGAACTATTAGCTAGCCACCGAAGCTAACCAACAAAACAACAATACAAACAGCCGTTTGGATTATTAATGAACAAGATTCTTACCTTTTACAATCTCATGAGCATTGTTTGTTAAAGAGTTGATTATTTGTATTGTCCCGTGAGGTAAACAAGACAATAACCAGCAAAATGTGAAGAGGACCTCCAGTTTTTCTTTTTCTTTTTTTTTTTTTTTTGAAACAGCGAATTCGATCTCCAACTGCTGACAGGAAACGAGACTTGAGTAAAGTATCGCGAGAAGACGCGATTTGAAAGAAAGACAGAAAGAATGAGAGCGAGCGAGAGAGAAAGAGAAAGAACGAGAGAAATAAAGAGAGAGAGAAAACAAGACAGACAGAAAGAAAGAAAGAAAGAAAGAAAGAAAGAAAGAAAGAAAGAAAGAAAGAAAGAGAGAGAAAACAAGACAGACAGAATGAAAGAAAGAAAGAAAGAAAGAAAGAAAGAAAGAAAGAAAGAAAGAAAAAGAGAAAGAACGAGATAAAGAATGAAAGACAAAAATAAAGATAGAGAAAGAATGAAAGAAAAAAGAAAGAAAGAAAGAAAAAGAAAGAAAGGAAGAAAAAAGAAAGAACGAGAGAAAGAATGAAATACAAAAAGAAAGAGAGAAAGCTAGAGAAAGAACGAGATAAAGAATGAAAGACAGAAAGAAAGATAAAGAAATAATGAGAGAGAGAAAAAACAAGAAAGAAAGAAAGAAAAAAGAGAAAGAACGAGAGAAAGAATGAAAGACAGAAAGAAAGAAAAAAGAGAAAGAACGAGAGAAAGAATGAAAGACAGAAATAAAGAGAGAGAAAACAAGAAAGAAAGAAAGAAAGAAAAAAGTGAAAGAATGAGAGAAAGAATGAAAGACAGAAAGAAAGATAGAGAAATAAATAGAGAGATAACAAGAAAGAAAGAAAGAAAAAAGTGAAAGAATGAGAGAAAGAATGAAAGACAGAAAGAAAGATAGAGAAATAAATAGAGAGATAACAAGAAAGAAAGAAAGAAAGAAAAAAGTGAAAGAATGAGAGAAAGAATGAAAGAGAGATAGCAGGAGAAAGAAATAGAGAGAAAGTAAGAAAGAAAGAGAGAGAGAGAGAGAAAGAAAGAGAGAAAGAAAGTTGACTTGTTTTGTGTGTGTGCAATGCACCGTTCAGCAGATCCTGTTGTTCCCAATTTTAGTGCAAAGAAACATTCTTGAAAATAGAGTAAGCGCTAACATCTACAACGACAGACACAAAAACACTGACCAGGCACACTACAAGGTTAAGACAACTGTATGTCCTACACAAGGTTTGGTCATTCTTTTAGTACCAAATAAATAAATAAATAACATAAATCTTACAAAATAAATGATAATAATTGAAAATAAATTTAAAAAGACATCAGCAAATCAGTGCACTTCATCTCCAAGTGCAACCGTATTTTTTATTGACACTTACTGTGTCCCCCTTTTTCTGCACTGACATTATTTAGAGTTCATTAGCTTTTCAAAGTACTCCGTTTTGTCAATGTCAGTTCAGGATCCAGGCTGCACCTTCCCCCTTTTTTAAACGTCTGATAGACGAGCTGTCATGCTTCCCCTTTTGCTCCTTTCGGGAGTCATTAAATGACGGTATGAGAATATTGTTCAACTTCAGATGAAGCCAGTCTTGTCTCTGGAGCACCTGCTTGTGCTCCCGAACGTTGTGCATGAGTTGAACTTCACTGATTGACCTCTTACTGTTGTAAATGGAGGTAAGAAACGGACAGATTTTTGTTTAAAGCCATGAAACCATAAAGAACACCAATGCTCTTGGACTAATATGCTGTATATTATTCTTATTTACCTGATTGGCAATCCCTCCAGATATAACAAACTGCAAAGTCCCCACAGCACAATGATTAGAACGATTTTCTCCAAAAAGCGTTTGGGTGGCATAGTGATACCTGTAGGGTAATAGTTATTAGTGAGAGTAAAAAATAAAAAATAAACCTCAGTTTCCAAGTGTCCATGATATAGAGGTAATAGCCAATGGCTCAGCTTACCAAGTCTTTTGTCTTTTATGTAACTGGTTGGATATTTTGTTGCTGCTGTGCAGAGAAGGTCCATGTGTTGTTCAGTGTTGTATTTGTGCGTTACAGCTACTCTTCCTCTTTTTATATGCACATGCCCCCTCCTGTTGGTCATTGATGAGCTATCTTCATTATTGATGGTGATGTCATCCATGCTTTGATGGAGACAGGCACATGATGACACATGACTACCAACGCCCCCCCCCCCGCTAATTCTGTTTTCAACACCTTGGTCAAGACCCCCGTGATCACAGAGCTGTAGAACTAGTGCCATGTACGGCCATGGCGGTCAGGCAGAGTGCCACCTTCAACAAAGTAAATACATATTTCACTGTATTATGTTCAGTGACTCAGCACAGTCTCACAAACCCTCACATACAAAAAAAATAGACATGGAGATAAATGTAAACACATATATAATATGTACAGTGATGTATGTTTTTTACTGATATAAAAAATTTCACATTCGTACAATACATACATGTATATGCAAAATATTATTAAAAATGCCAAAAAAAAAAAGGCAAATATATATATTACAAATAGTTTCCAAAATACACACAGAAATAACATATATTTCTATGAATTCCTACATGTCACGTGGATAAATGTATTAAGTAATATTATATTAATATTATGTAAGTGAAAACCATTTTCTCCATCTCATGTTTGCTTGTATTTTAGAATATTAAATATGTAACAAAAAAAATAGTGGAACTGGAAATATGCACATATAAGCACTATACAGTTTATACAGTGCTTAAATGGGCAAATCTGGAACATGGTCATATGTGAACATTATATATACTGTAGATATTTATTTTGTGTGTGTGTGTATATATATATATGTATATATATATATAGTTCAACTATATATATATATATATATATATATATATATATAGTTGAAAGATATTTGATTCGTTAAATGAAGCTTAACATTGTCTCTGTGTTTGTTTTTGAGTTGCCACAGTATGCAATAGACTGGCATGTCTTAAGGTCAATATTAGGTCAAAAATGGCACAAAAAAAGAAATGTCTTTCTCTAATAACATGTCAGTTAATCGCTGTTTTGAGGAATTAAGGCTATACAATGATTGAAATTGCCAAAAAACTGAAGATTTCATACAAAGGTGTAACTACAGTCTTCTAAAACAAAGCACAACTGGCTCTAACAAGGACAGAAAGAGATGTGGCAGGCCAGATGTACAACTAAACAAGAGGATAAGTACATCAGAGTCTCTAGTTTGAGAAATAGACGCCTCACATGTCCTCCGCTGACAGCTTCATTGAATTCTACACGCTCAACACCAGTTTCATGTACAACAGTAAAGAGAAGACTCAGGGGTGCCTTATGGGAAGAACTGCAAAGAAAAAGACACTTTTGAAACAGAAAAACAAAAAAAAAAAGTTTTGAGTGGGCAAAGAAACACAGACATTGGACAACAGATTATTGGAAAAGAGTGTTATGGATCTTAACCCCATTGAGCATTTGTGGGATCAGCTAGACTGTAAGGTGCGTGAGAAGTGCCCGACAAGACAGACACATCTATGGCAAGTGCTACAGGAAATGTGGGGTGAAATGTCACCGGAGTATCTGGACAAACTGACAGCTCGAATGCCAAGGATCTGCACAGCTGTCATTGCTGCACATGGAGGATTTTGTGATGAGAACTCTTTGAAGTAGTTAAAAAATTTTTACAATTGTAATAGTAATTTTTCACATTATTAATGACCTGAATACACATTGTGATTAGTTGAATGCCACTTTGGTGAATAAAAGTACCAATTTCTTTCCATAAGAGCAAAATCTGTACATTATTCCAAACTTTTGCCTGTCAGCGTGTGCGTGTGTATATACAACCCGAATTTTGAGTTGGGATGTTATTTAAATTTGAATAAAATGAAAACTAAAAGACTTTCAAATCACATGAACCAATATTTTATTCACAATATAACATAGATAACAGAACAAATGTTTAAACGGACAAATTTAAAAATTTTATGCACAAAATGAGCTCATTTCAAATTTGATTCCTGCTACAGGTCTCAAAATAGTTGGGACGGGGGCATGTTTACCATGGTGTAACATCTCCTCTTCTTCTCAAAACAGTTTTGACGACATCTGGGCATCGAGGTTATGAGTGTCTGGAGTTTTGGTGTTGGAATTTGGTCTCATTCTTGCCTCATATAGGTTTCCAGCTTCTGAAGAGTTTGTGGTCGTCTTTGACGTATTTTTCGTTTAATGATGCACCAAATGTTCTCTATAGGTAAAAGATCTGAACTGCAGGCAGGCCAATTCAGCACCCGGACTTTTCTACGATGAAGCCATGCTGTTGTAATAGCTGCAGTATGTGGTTTTGCGTTGTCCTGCTGAAATTCACGAGGCCTTCCCTGAAATAGATGTCATCTGGAGGGGAGCATATGTTGCTCTTAAACCTTTATATACCTTTCAGCATTCATAGTGCCTTCCAAAACATGCAAGCTGCCCATACCGTATGCACTTATGCACCCCCATACCATCAGAGATGCTGGCTTTTGAACTGAACGCTGATAACACGATGGAAGGTCTCCCTCCACTTTAGCCTGGAGGACACGGCGTCTGTGATTTCCAACAAGAATGTCAAATTTGGACTCGTCGGACCATAGAACACTTTTTCCACGCTGAAATAGGTCATTTTAAATGAGCCTTGGCCCACAGGACATGACGGCGCTTCTGGACCATGTTCACATATGGCTTCCTTTTTGCATGATAGAGCTTTAGTTGGCATCTGCAGATGGCACGGTGGATTGTGTTTACCGACAGTGGTTTCTGGAAGTATTCCTGGGCCCATTTAGTAATGTCGTTGACATAATCATGCCGATGAGTGATGCAGTATCGTCTGAGGGCCCGAAGACCACGTGCATCTTCGGCCTTGTCCCTTACGCATGGTGATTTCTCCAGTTTCTCTTAATCTTTTGATGATGTTATGCCCTGTAGATGATGAGATTTGCAAAGCCTTTGCAATTTGACGTTGAGGATCATTGTTTTTAAACGCATATAAACTTTTTACGAACTCTTTCACAGATTGGAGAGCCTCTGCCCATCTTTACTTCTGAGAGACTCTGCCTCTCTAAGACATCCCTTTTATAGCTAATCATGTTACAGACCTGACATCAATTAACTTAATTAGTTGCTAGATGTAATCTTTCCAAATTTCTTGCTTTTTCAGCCATTTGTTGCCCCTGTGCCAACTTTTTTGAGACCTGTAGCAGGCATCAACTTTGAAATGAGCTCATTTAGTGGATAAAAGTGTAAAATTGTCCATTTAAACATTTGTTATATTATCTATGTTCTATTGTGAATAACATATTGACTCATGTGATTTGAAAGTCTTTTAGTTTTCATTTTATTCAAATTTAAAAAAAACTTCCCAAATTTTCCAAAATTCGGGTTGTATGTATACTGTTTTAGTGTTTTTAATGCATTAGTTATAGAATATATATATATATATATATATATATATATATATATATATATATATATATATATTAGTTTTAAAATTAGTTATACATTTTTAATGTTATACTAGTTCATTATAAAAACCTCTGTAAAATGAGTTTAAATGTTATTATTGCATGTATTAATATTAATCCAAAATAGAAGGTACCATATTAAAACATTTGTTGAAGGGATGGTAAAGGATAAAACAACCTGAAATATTACACTTAAGATATAAAATGTACCATGCATTCCTGTAAAAGTGAATCCGCTATTGGGTTGAATAAATAACCCTTTTTTGCTAGGTTAGATTAGTCAAAAGTAAAAGGGGAGGAGTTACTACAAACACAGTGACCAAGGACAGAGGGGCCTCTGCCCAAGGAAGACTGGGGCACCGCTTGCAGTTTCACCACCTAATCCCTGAGAGGGGTCATGGGAACCTTGGGCACGTAACCCGGTCGTGGTCTCAGGATGACGTGAGAGTAAACCGGACCAAACTCCAGGCACGGTTCGCTGACAGAGAACGCCTGCAGTTCCCCTACCCTCTTGATGGAGGTGAGGGCCATCAGAAGGGCGGTCTATAAGGAGAGCGCCTTTAACTCAGCTGACTCAAGGGGCTCGATGGGAGAGCCCGAAGGACCACGGAGAGGTCCCACGAGGGAACGAGGCGTGACCTGGGGGGGTTTAACCCCCTCGTGACTCTCAGGAACCTGAGGATCAAGTCATGCTTCCCCAAATACTTACATTCTACTGCATCGTGATGTGCCGATGTAGCGGCTACACACCTTCAAGGTGGAGGGGGACAGCCGTCCCTCCAACCTCTCCTGCAGAAAGGAAAGCACTGATCTGACACCGCATCTCTGGGGGTCTTTGCATCGTGAAGAACACCACTTAGTGAACAGACACCACTTCAGGTTAACAGGTACCTCGTTAAGGGGGCCCTGGCCTGATTGACCACTTAAGTGGTAAACGGTGGTAGACCACTTAAGTCTTCTGCATCCCATCAAAGGGCCAGACATGTAGATTCCAGAGGTGTGGTTGCCAGATGGTGCACCGTCCCTGAGAAAGAAGGTCCTTTCTCAGGGAATTCACCAGGGGGGCTTTCGCGAGGAGCATGAGGTCTGAGAACCAAATCAGGGGGGGGGGCATTGAGGGGCCACTAGAAGAATCTGCTCCTTGTCCTCCCTGACATTGCACAACATCTGTGCAAGTAGGCTCATTGGGGGAAAACGACTCTTGCGTAGCCTCAGGGGCCAGCTGTGTGCCAGGGTATCTGTGCCGAGGGGAGCCTATCACATCCTTCTGTAGGAGGCAGGTGATCTTCGCACACAGAGAACCTGTGTGGGCGCCTAGCAAACTGAATCGTGTAGCCGAGTCGGATAGTCCCGATCTGCCATCACGGGGGGTTGGGGAGTGCGAGCCACGCCCCCAAGCCCCACGAGAGGGGGAGCAATTGTATCGGACATACCAGCAGGCGGGGCCTCGCGATGGGGTGGAGCCTGAGGTGCCACTTGTGGCTGTGCTGAGTCTAGAGACATCAAAGCACTTACCTGGCTCCTCATGACCGCTCCCAGAACAGCCTGGGACGGTGAAGGAAGATTTTCATCCTTGTTGCCCATGGAGACCATCACATCAGGGGTGGATTTTGCCACAGCTGGGTACGGGGGCTCTGAGACGAGCCGGCGGTCACATCGCGGAACTCGCTGGGGCAAACGAGCGTAGATCCAACAGCATTTCAGAGAGAGATGAATGGAATAGCAGGAGGAATTCAGATCTGTGAATATGTCCGCTCGGCTCTGAAGAAGAAAATCTGAGTGTGTGTTTGCAAGCGACACTCTTTTTATACCCATATGTCTGGGGGAGTGGCATGCAAATCCCACACGCCTATTCTCACTGGCCTTTTCTCAAAGATCAGAGATGTCTGGGCTCCCAAGGGTGACCCCTATTGTCAGCTCATCGACACAACGTCGAGTGAGTAACAGATAGGGAACACTCCTGATCTCTGACCTCTAGTGACTTATGTTTATTGTTTAATTAGCTCGTTATGAATAATATTCATTATGAGGGTGAAGATATACGAGGATCGCAATGTCAGAGCATTCACCTGCCCAGGTGTTTAGTCTATCAGTGCAACACAATGATCACCAAAGGAAGCAGGAAAACTGTCCACAAGTTTTAATGTAATTATAGAAAGCTGTAATATGTGTTTGTTTAGGGTGACAATATGTCCTTACCCCCAAAAGGAACTTTAAAAAAGTCAGACTGAAGTGCCTGGGATTTGCTTGTTTTCATATTGAAGTGCTCTTTGTAGTCATGCATGGATACATGTCAAAAATATTTGTTTGTTTGCCATTTAAATCTAGCATACCAGTTTAACAATTTTAACCAGCTTTGCTTTGCGTGTCTCCCGTTCTGCGTGTCTGCTGTGCGTGCGATAGAGGGAGAGAGAGCGTGCGCTCTGATTCAAGTGATTGCGTGAACAAGCCTCTTTTTAATGAAAAAATAAAACAAGTAACTGAACAAACACTTCGATGTTCACAATAAATACATCTGAAAATGTCTTGCGGCAGGGTTCAATGGAATGGAGGAGTCGGAAAACCGGACGAAGCATCAAAGTAATGTTTAATGAGACATTAAAACATAAAGACAAAACATAAACACAAACGCATACAGGGCAGCTGCCTGTAGCTCTTTCTCTCTCCCGAACTGTTGCATCTTGTTGCCCTCTCCTCGGCTGATTAGCCCGATTGGGGGCTGGGCATGAGTAGTCACGACCTGGCCCAACCCTCCTCCTTGTCATATGTCTGTTTGTATCTTACCTCAGTTTCAGTGAACTTGTTTACATTCAGCTGATCTGTTCGCTGATGAAGTTTGTTAGTGGTGGATACTGTTTGATACAGATATAAATAACTTGCTTGGGCTTTCAAGAAACAGTTGAAATCCATGACTTTAAATAAATAAATAATGACATGTGTAGGATGTCTGCAGTGTAAGGATGTACATGAAGATTACAGATATAAAATCAGTAATTGAATGACTAATGTTTACTTGTTGAAATTAGATGACATCCTATATATGAGTCAATAGGGACATTGGAATGTTTGGGCATAGCAATATAGCGTCATAGTGGCTTCACTGAAATGACATCATGAGAAATCCAGTTCTATATATATATATATATCTCAGTGCTTCTGTCCCATATTCAAGCAGTGGCTGGCAGGGACATAGCAGTCATTTTGAAAGTGTGTGTGGGGGTGGGGGGGGGGGGGCACAGCTGTCAGCAGGTGGCTCGCACAAACCTAACACTAACAGTGCAGTATTAATATATTAGAGTATACATTAATATATAAGTTTAAGTATTATAGTAATAATTACGTATTACTTTTAATATTAGTAGTATTTTAAAGATTCAAGATTCAAGAATTGTAAAATAATTGCAAAATTTTTACCCCGATATGGGGGGAAAAAGGCAACTTACCAAGCATGGAAGCAAGTCGCGCCAGCCGCATCTTTTCTCTCTCTATGTTTTCTCTCACACGGTGCCCCAACCCTGTTTGAAAGCATCTGTGGTGATCAGGACGCATCGGGACACCTGCTGCAAAGGGACACTTGCCCCTAAAAAACAGAGGTCTGTCCAGGGTTTGAAAGTTTGACGGCAGGCTGGAGGGGATAAACACACGGTGCGTGCCGCGGCGCCATGCTCGTCTCGGGACTCGATTCTGGAGCCAGTGCTGGAGCTTTCTCATATGCATCAACCCCAGCAGCGCGACCGCTGCGGAGGATGCCATATGCCCCAGGAGCTTTTAGAAATGTTTTAGGGGGACCCACGTGCCTGGCCTGAATGAGGTGAGGCACTTCAGCACTGATTGTGTGTGCTCGTTGGTGAGGCGTGCTGACATCGAGTCTAACTCCATGCCGAGAAAAGAGATGCTCTGAACCGGGGCGAGCTTATTCTTTTCCCAGTTGACCTGAAGCCCTAAACGGCTGAGGTGCCTGAGCACCTGGTCCCTGTGGGTGCATAGTAACTCTCGGGAGTGGGCCAGGATGAGCCAGTCATCGAGGTAGTGTAGTATGTGAACGCCTGCTTCCCGAAGCGGGGCAAGGACTGCCTCTGTGACCTTCGTAAAGACGCAAGGGGACAGGGACATGCCGTAGGAGAGGACTTTGTACTGATACGCCTGGCCGTCGAACGCGAACCGTAGAAAAAGTCGATTTCGAGGCAAGATTGAGACGTGGAAGTACGCGTCCTTCAGGTCTACCGCTGCAAACCAATCTAGATGCCGGATGGAAGTTAGGATGTGTCTTTGTGTGAGCATTTTAAACGGGAGTTTGTGCAAGGCCCGGTTGAAAACTCGCCATTTTGATCGTCGTAAGCCACCGCCTTTTTTGGGTACGATGAAGTAAGGGCTGTAGAAACCCTACTTCATTTTGGCTGGAGGGACAGGCTCTATCGCGTCTTTGAGTAAGAGAGTCGCAATTACCGCGCGCAGGGATTTGGCGTCTTTGCCGTGCACTGCGGTAAAGCGGACTCCCCCGAAGGGAGGAGGAGGCCTGGCAAACTGAATTGTGTAAACGAGTCAGATGGTCCTGGCCAGCCAGCATGACGGATTGGGAAGTGAAAGCCACGCGACCAAGCTCCGTGCTAGGGGCACTAAGGGGACGATTATTTTTGACATACCCTGTGGGGCTGAGAATCTGGGCGGAGCAGGTAATACGGCGTCGGTAGGCAAAAGTGTGTCCCGAGGCTCTGGTGCTGATAGAAGACTCGAAGCACTTACCTTGCTCCGCACATCTGGCGGGGGGTGGGTTAGAGAGTGAGGAAGAGGTCCCATGGAGGCATCCTCTCGTCAGAACCGGCCGGCCGGGGGACAACAGTCATGGGGCTGGAGGCGAAGGGTCTGCGTCCAATGTGTGCCAGAACTGTTGAGGTGTGGCACCTGCGTGCCGTGAGAACGGCATTTGCGGGCCAGGTGACCCAGAGACAGAGGAAATTGTGGGAATGTGGGAGCTTCGCAGCACGAAGGGGGTGCGGCAAAGTAAATAAACTTAACTGAATATTCTCCTCCCGGCCCTCCACCTGGGGACGGAGTGGTCTGCTTACCAGCTCCGGAGCAAGCGTCTCGGTCTCTGGGTCGTCCATCTCAAGAACGCTTAGTAGCCTTCCAGGTCCTAGAGGGGGTTCGTGAGATGGGGGGCGTGCGTGTCCTGCGGGGCGCTCGACGCTGGGGCTGAGAGCTGGGCCCAGGCTGAGGCGGAGCTGCACATTTCTTAGAAGCCGCAGGGGGATGCCCACGGTGGGCGGACGGGGCATGTCAGACGGGGAAGTTTGCCGGGGCATGATGTGAGAGATGGCCTCCATCTGCTTCTTCTTCGCTGAGAACTGCTGGGCGAGTCCTCGACGGTGTCGCCGAAAAGGCCGAACTGGGAGACAGGCACATTGAGAAAGCATGCTTTGTTCACTTCACGCATCTCGACCAGGTTCAGCCACAGATGTCATTCCTGAACCATGAGGGTGGCCATCGCCTGCCCGAGTGACCACGATGTGACCTTTGTGGCCCTGAGGGCGAGGTCGGTCAATGAGCGCAGTTCCTGCAACACGTCGGGGTCAGGACTACCCAAGTGCAGATCTTTAGTGGACTTGCAGGAGGGCCATGGCGTGCAAGGCAGAAGCGGCCTGTCCGGTTTCACTGTAGGCTTTGGAGTTCAGTGAGGACATCATCCTACAGGCCCTGGAGACGAGCACCAGGTGATCCCGCCAGCTGGTGGCGTTTTCGTAACACAGGTGGATCGCAACCGCTCTGTCCACCTGGGGGGACCGCCGTGTACCCGTGGACTACTCCGCCGTCCAGGGTAGTGAGAGCGGATGAGCGAGAGGATCGATTATGGGCAGTGAAAGGTGCCCTCCACGAGCTCGTCAACTCATCATGCACTTCTGGGAAGCGGCGCGCAGACCGAGGAACCAATCATCCAGCCGCGAAGGCTGCGGGGAGGACGGAGGATTCCAGTCCAACCCCACGCTGGCGGCGGCCCGGGCAAGCATGTTGGCCATCTGGGCATCAGCCTGTGAAAGGGTGTGCCGACCCGAAGGTGGCAGCCCAATTGAGTCTTCCGCATCAGACACCAGAACACTTTCCGATGCAGCGGCAAGCTCATCATCCAGCTCAGGGTGCTCAAGAGGATAGGCAGACTGGCCGTGAGGTGAGCCTCTGTCACCCCAAGCCCGGGTGGAAGTCAACGAGCGTGTCGGGTGGAGGGTGGTTCGTGGGGACGTACCCGGCGAAACCGAGCCCGCTGCCATCCCCAAATCGCCTCCATCGCCAGCCGGGTCGTCCTCAATCCCGAGGGAAGAAGGAGCGACGCGGAGGGTAGCTGGAGTGGATTTTTCTATTTTTATGTATGTTTTTATGTACATATTTATGTATTATATACAGCTACAGTTTCATTATTTAAATTAACACATTAACTTGTGTAGAAAAGTGGCACTGTAAATAAAATGCAAAATGACATATACAACCTGTCCATTGAAGAAATTTATAATCACTGTTGCTTTGGCAACGATCACATTTTCTTGTATAATGCCAACATTTGTACCCAGCTACACAATCATTAAGTGAAAATGATTCCCTATACAGAAAACATCTAACTGGGAAATCACCAAGTACATTCTGTAACCCATTTATCATGTTCTGCATAATGTTACACCAGGAAGTTGAATCATTTGATTTATTGTTTTTATGTTCTACTGTTCCCAAATCTGAGATTTGGTTTTGCAGTTTATCAGGTCAGACCAAGGCAAAAAGAGGGCAGCTCTGTGCAAAACATCATGGTGCAAACAAGGTCCACCTGAAGCTCGTGTGATCTATGGGAGGTGTATAACCTTGTCATACTCCCATAGGACACATTAGGTAACCATGAGAGAAGTTTTCTAAATGTGGATGAGGAATGAGTATGCATGACACATGCAGTAAGTCCTAGTAAGGAACCAAAATGATGTGTGTGTTGTAGCAATTGCCTATTATATATATATATATAGACACATAAATGCCTTGTTCAAGGGCAAAAGGGTAAATATGATCTCAATAATACCCCAGTACCTGGCGCATCACTGCTCATAAGAGGAATTTGAATTCTCAAATCAATAGCAATATAAACATTTTTGTACAACATCTTTCAAGCAGTATAACACAGTGCTTCACAAAACATAAAATACTGTAATAAATACAGTTCCCTTACGATTCAGTACATTTGACATCACGCTACGGGGAGTATCCATCTACACAACCTAGTTCAAACCTTTCTACAATAATGCCAGGGTTGGCTATGGTGTTTAAGCCCCGCCCTTTTAGATGCGAAGCTGTCCGGAATGAAAGTGGGCACGCAAACACTTTTTCTCTGAATTTTTTTCTTTCACAACAGCGATTCTCCTCTCGTCTAGAAGCCCTCAACAACTTTGCCGTCAACATACATCTTCACAGCAACGAGAAGACTCTCCACTTCCTTGCAGCGTTCCACAGTGTATAATTAAAAGAGCCACTTACACGTTCATCTTTTTAAAGATGCTGTTCCGTAAGTGTTTTCTTATGCGACGGACACATCCCGCTGTCAGAACAGCATGTGAGCTGCATTCGCAGTCTGGGCCGCGCCCACGCAGAGACATCTCTCATGTAGACAGACTGCCCTCACTATGAGAGCATAAGTCTCAAGATGCTTCGCTTGTGAATCGCCCTTGTTTTGAGGGACGATTCAGCCTCACGTGCCCTCCCAACCGCCTCTTTTGTGACCCCTGAGGGATCACAAGATGAGGCACGGAAGGGCCTTGAGGTCAAGCAGGAGGAATTTTAAGTGGACCTTGTGCCGGCGCATGCCCTGCGAGCCCCTCAATCTCCATGTACTGCATCTATGCCAATACAGTTTGTGCGTGACGAGGTTCGGCCCTCTGTAGGAGTGGCACGTGGCCTCATCATGATTGAAGGTTCTGATGCTGGGGATGATCTTATGTCTCTTGCTGCATCTGGCAATTGGTCAATGGATGATGCTGCCACCCCTTCCCCCAGCGAGGGCAAGGAGTGTGCACGCTCCACTGACAAGGAGATGCTTCGTGTCCTTTCAAGGGTGGTCTCGAGTGTTCTCCAGAGAAACCTGAAAAATCTCTTCTTGATGAATGGTTTGTGCAATCCGGACGCCATCAAGCGACCACGTTCCGCAGACCTGCCTCACTCTTCCCGGAAGTTCATAACAAACTGACAAAGTCCTGGCGGCACGCCCTATCCAGCTCGCTCGTACAAAGATTCCACACCACGGGGAAGACAACAGTTATGCCCAGCTACACAACTATCAATATAAATTCCTTCATTTCAGTCTGTCTCTGACTCTCCGCACATTCACAAAATGTATCGATGTGGCACTCGACCCATTGAAAATGAAAGGTGTGCATGTTTTTAATTACCACTGCGATTGGTTATTAGTAGCCAATTTATTTGATAAAAAAACTACAATTAAATAAAATAATAAAATAAATAAATGGTTGATTTACATGGTGTTTTAAATTAGCTATCAACAAAGATCTCTAGATTTCTTGACTAATTTGAAACCTATTATAAATTCAATACTTGATTATATGAGTAAACAAGACTTTTAAAACTTTTTAAGACGTTACCCCCAAAAATTACTTAAAAAAATGATTGTTTTTGTTGAAGTTCAGACAATGCCCAGTATCTCTTTTAAAGTGGTAGAGATGTTTTGAGTGTCATGAAGAACTTGTAGTTTGTGACAGGGTGGAGGACGAGGCCGGGTGGTGATTCTGGTGACACCCAGTCCCTTATCAGGCTAATTAAGTCGCAGCTCTCTTGCACCACCATCCGCAGTCGGCCTTTATCCCTCTCAGAGGCTTAATTAGCCTAATAAGGGACTGGGTGTGCAGAATCACGAACTGGCCCCACCCTCCGCCCTGTCACATAGTTATTATGCTGCCAGCTGATTTGAGATGGTTGAGAGCCCCTCTTAGATTGGAGCTAAATCTGTGTAAAGCAATTATTATTATTTATTTATTTTTGTATTATTAGGGTGTAAATTTGCTTGCTGCTATTTATGTTAGAGATGCAGTCCTTTCTGTTCAACTGGTGTTTATTTTCAGTTTTGTTGCTGGTGAAGGGATAGTTGACCCAAAAATAACTTGTTCCTTTTTTGACAGTCTCAGTCATCATTCACTTTCATTGTATGGAAAAAAAAAAGATGTAATGAAAGTGAATGGTGACTGAGGCTGTCATTGTGTCTGACATCTTTTGTGTTCCATGGAGGTTACAAACAGCATGAGTGTGAGTAACTGATAACAGAATTTTAACTTTTCTTTTTGGTGAACTATCCCTTTAAGTTATATAGTCATTGCACAGACCAACAAAGAACAGAAATCATACATTTAAGCTGCGCTACTCTGTATAGCCTTTACAAAATGTTATCTTAGTGGACAAAAACAGGTTAAATTGTATTGATCATCTTAGCATATTTATTGACAGCTGTCTGAATGCTTATGAAATATTAAAATGAATAGGTCCATTTAGACATCAAAACAGAAAATGACATAGTAGTAAGATCCGTAACATGAAAATAAATTTTCTCAAATTAATACATTAAAAGTAGTAAAAAGCATAGAAAACTTACCTCATGTCATACATTAATAACTTTTGTGTTTGTGCACCTGAGAAAGGATTGGTATGAAGCACAGCTTTAACACGGCACTGCACATGTTGAGTCAGCCCAAGCAAGCTGTTCTCATTACCTCATGTGGTCACAATGTTTGTCATGTCACTAATGGCATGTTGCAGGCAGTGATGTGCAGGGAACCGCTCAGGATGCAGGTGAAGATTTGCTTACAAACCATTAACAGGGGTCACCCCCATGTAACAATTCCAAACATGCCATATGAAAATCACGCAGGTCTTCTTCAAAATGGGGTTTAGATATAGACGTTTAACCTTTGGCTGAAGCCAGCGCTTTGTTGAGCCTGTCAATAATTGGTGAGATATTTTTAGCCAGGCATGTGTGAGAAATTGAAATTATGAATATGCAACCCCACATGCATTTCAGCTATTCCTTGTAAGACATAAATCTGGAGATGAAAACATATTGCTCTGAATCATTCTTACAGCTAAAAGTGATTTTATGACCTTGTGCTGCTCTACAGGAGTAGACACACTGATAAAGTCATGGAGCCCTGGATTCGGATGTTAATGGATTATTCTACTGAAGTTTTAAAGAACTGAGTATGTCTGGGTATTTTTTATTTGATGAAGCTACTGTGACCATTCCCTCCTTCATCTATTATTTTTTAGGGCTATTTAAATGACATGTATCCCCCCACATTAAGAACAACACTTACGAGAAGAGAGATAATGAGAACAAGTGCTGTATGTACTGTAGCACTAGAGTTAAAGTAGTGGTGCAAAAGAATAAGCAGCTCATTTAATTCTCATTGACCTTTATTGACAACATTCCCATATGGTGGTATGTTGTAATAACGGGGACCTGCAATTTATTGAAACTATTTTAGAAAATTGCTTTAAAAATTATGCACTGTATATGTATATGAACATGTCAGATTGTGTTTACTTGTTTATCCAAAACCTCTTACAAAAACATAATGGTATTGCAATTTTTGGAGGGCAGAATTCACAAAATGATTCTAATTTATGATAGTTTTGAACTAAATGTTTGGAAAAACAGAGATAATCCCTGCAATAGAAAAAAAATATATATTTTGACTTCAAACCTTATAGTTCCTGAGATTTAGCCCTTATGACAACTTCCTCCATGAGACTTAAATAGTACTGGCCTCCTCTACTCGCTTGCTTACTATATTTAATTGACATAATGGAGCATAAGTAGTTTATTTTATTGTCTTTTGATCAGGTCAACCACACTTGTTTGAATTTTGCTCTTCAGTATTTGTAGTGAGAAATAAAGGACTTTATACTGTAGATGAACAAGACAAACACTTTTTTTTATTATTTTTAATTTGCCTTCTGTATTTGTTCATTTTTACATGCATAATTCATGTACCACAATATTTCAAAATGCCTTTCAAAAAATAATTTTATGCAAAATGTCCACAAGGTGTCACTGCAAAAAAAGAAAAAAATATTGACGGACCAATAAATACCACTAACAGACTGACTGATTTATGAAATATGCTATATCAGTTATTGTCATGCAGTAAACATTAATCACAATACATGCATAATAATAATTATAAGAAGAAGAAGAAATGCAAAGTATTTTTGGGGAATATGTGTAGATATGTATATTTGCAAATGGACAAAAGATAAATCTGCCAAAGATAAATCGGTCAAACCTCCCTTTGGAGACATTCGGGACGTCCTGAATTGGAAAACTGATTCATAAATAAAGCAAATACTTTTTTCTTTCTTTTTTTTTTTTTTTTACCATTAATCCCTACTTTTAGGGATGGGGGATAGGGTGTGGGTTATGCTAGCCTATTGTTATTTTAATAAGCTTTGTATAAAAACAATAGATGTCTTCATGTGCATGTGTGTGCCCAAAAGTGAGGTAAATCTGAACCTATGGACATTCAAGGAAATCCTAAATTAGAACATTAAAGGTTTGTCTTTTGATATTATAATTACCTTTTTTATACAACCAATAGGAGTCTATGGCGTGTCCCAATTTAGCTAGCAATTTAAATAAATGTGTGCGTTCAAGTTCCTTTTCTTTTAAAAAATATTGCTTGAAACTATGTGTGCATTGAAGAAAGTGAGTGAAAGACGTACAGAACGTCGATTTAAAAAGTCTAGCATTTCCATCCTGAGCCTGTCAGACTCTGAATCACAAAATCTACCAGTCACATGTTTTTTCTGGCTAGTGAGCATGACCTGTTCTGCTCCACAGAGCTGGTCTGTGTCAATGCATAGGGTATTAAACAGATTCCTGAGGCAGCAGCGCACCACCCCAACACCCTGTCCGCAAATCCCCAGGCAGGAATGGAAAACTTCTGACCCTTCATACTTTTTAGCATCAAAGGCTGCAGTGTGTGCAGCATAATACTTAGATTTCACATAATGAGCAAATGCACCAGCCTTTTTTAATGAAAAATGTGATTCCTTGGAGGTGTAATTGGATTATAGTCAACACTGCCACTCAGATCAAGACTCGGGCAGCTATAATGAAAGAAAAGGGAAACTTGTGTCCAGTGAATATCAGACATATGGGTCATACATATACATCTCCAATTAGACTGGGTTCCCCACTCTTCTGCGCTCAGTCCGATTTTAATAATGTTCATGAAATAATTTATGAAGACTGCTTGTCTCTGTTTGTGTATGCATGTCAGTGTGTGTATTTGGATAGTGGGCTTATTGCTAATTACATCCTGGGTAAGAATCCAGCGACATATTGGATGAGATCTGTGATTAATTACAATAAAAATAACAAACCCTCTGACAGTACTCTCATTTTCACTCATGTTTTAGTTAAATTAGCCTTGAACAATGATTCATTTTGGTGGTGGGTTGAAATCTTCTAGGTTACGTATGTAACCTCCGTTCCCTGATGGAGGGAACGAGACGTTGTGTCGAAGAAGTGACACTAGGGGTCTCTCGAGCGCCAAATATACCTCTGATCTACGAAAAAATGCTAATGAGAAGTTGGCAGACAGTATTTGCATACCCCGCCCCCGAACATACGGGTATAAAAGCGAGGAAATACGTCAAATTCATTCAGAATTTTTCTGAGGAGCCGGAAATGGTCCAGCCACAACAGTGGCTCGGCTCAGTGATGTGGCTGGGAGGACACAACGTCTCGTTCCCTCCATCAGGGAACGGAGGTTACATATGTAGCCTAGACGTTCCCCGTCTGTCGCTCACTTCGACGTTGTGTCGAAGAAGCGACACTAGGGTTCCAATTTAAATTACGCCATGCGCTGAGCCGTGTACGTGTTCTGCTGACACAGGAGCGGGCAGGTATTTTACGTGCAAAGGTGACCAGCTGTGTCAGACTGCACGTACCCTTCCCCAATGCCCCATAAAAGTCGGCGGAATCCTTCTGGTTACCCTAAACAGGGGAACAAGGCGACGCTTGCCAACTCGGGAACGGGCCAAGCCTAGCCGGGCCTCTTTTCTTTCTATGTTTCTCCGCATTGAGCAAGAAATGGCTGGGGCCCTTACACGCATCGAGGGAAGGGGGTCTTACCCAGTTTCCTATTCTTTCAGGGGGAAAAGATCCTGCGGAGGCCACCCCTGCCCGGAAGGGGGAGGTAAGGGTGGCGAATCATTTGGAATGGAGTTTGTGTGTGCTAACATATGAGCATCACAAGCTCTGGGTGTGCTATGAGTGAGAATCAACAGAGCAGCACGCATTCACTGAAACGTGCTGCGCATGAACACTATACATTTACTTAATAAACACAGCCTTTTGCCATTCACAAAGCTATTGTTTGTCATCAAGAGACTTTGAATAAAACACACGAGTCTATGGACTACTTTAATGGCTACCTTTGGAGCAGGGCTGGACTGGGAAGAGATCGGGGGGGGGGGGGGTCGAGTCATTGTGGGGGGGGGGGGGGGGGGGGGGCGGGTGTCCTTCGCTGTCCTTTTCTGCATATCGTGGCGCCGTTTTGTGGTTTGTTCTGCATAACGTGGCGGCTCATTTTAGCTTATTATGGCCCATTTGGCCCATTTCGCGGCTGACCCACCAGACCCCTCGGTTCTCCTGATGGCCAGTCCTCCCCTGATCGGCCACAAAGTGCGTCGGCTCACCTGGAGAATACAAGTCCAGCCCTGCTTTGGAGCTAACAATCATGGCAAACTTTTGAATTGGGCTCCGAGCGTCAGGATGAGAATTTGGCTTAATTTTCTTTAGGAAAAATGTCCCTTTTTATTTGATTGTGGGGTGAAGACCTGAACATATTTCTATGACAATCACCCCTTGTATGCCAACTATTTGTTTCAAAATGTATTATCAATTTTAAGAGAAACATCGGAGACAAAGATGATACTTTAATGAAACAAGTTCTCCATTAAGTCTCATTAAAAGGTATCATTTGAGCAATAGCATTTTCCCTAAATTGAAACGTGTATTGATTTTCTGTCCAAAGTTGACTGCAAAGTGAAATAAAATGGACATTTAGGTGGGTGAACTATTGGTTGGTCTCATTTTGATCAACTATTGCATGAAAGAATGATGCGAGTGAACAGTTAAAAGATACATTTAATATAAAATCCTTTATGATAAGGAAGCACTGGATTTATTTTCATACATTTAGCTCCATGAGCAGTGCATAGCCACAGGTACGTAGAGTGTTTGAGTCAGAGAGTATTTTCTACACTACATTGATGTTGTTAAAGACAGTAATTTTGGAGACAATTAGAAAGGGTGCTGCCTCAGTAACCACTATGTCTGTCAGCCTGCAGATAACTTTTATATAGAGAAATCACTTCTACGAGATCAGAGTGATGAAAAGATCATTACATGGCAACCTGCAGTGGGCAATTAATGCAGCTTATGCTAAGTGCTTAAATTAAATGGATTGTAGGAAATAAAGCCTGTCTGAAATACTCAGTAGACAATATGTTTTATACATAATGATGCCATTTTATGTACTTAAGAAATTAATTTATTTGCGCTTCATTTTGAAAGAAGAAAAGTGCAAATTAATTTTCATGGAAATGCATTTATTACTAAAGGTAAGTTCTAATAACCTAAAGACAGGATAACCCAAAATCCCCAAATCCTTTATGCTCATTGTACATAGGAGCCATGTTTTTTCCTGGCAGGCAGCACATGCCCTAACCCCACCCCAAACCTAATCCCATCCATATGGACCCTGTAAGGCAGAGTAGCCTGCAAGGAACAACAGATTGCGCCTTTCTACAATCACAAAATCCACATGCTCATATTATCTAACAAGTCAGATTATCACTTTTATACATATGGTACAAATAAGCTTGTTAGGCTTAATTGGATTAAATCAAACACAGTCACCATATGCTAGGGTTTTACTGCTCACTCCCAAAATTAAGGCACACAAAGGGTTGTAATATCAGTATCAGACGTACAGAAATATTCTGTCTTTGTCTCCACAAGAACACACCATCTGGCTATGGAAAATTAAAATGAGCTGGTTCTGCCTCAGACTGTGCAAATCAACAACACATTTTGTGCAATACATGACCTCTAATTTCCTCTCTGGGGGGCATCAGTATTTGCGAGCATCTGAAAGCTTTCTGACTGTCCTGTATCACCGTCTAATCATCACCATGGCACCAGCACGACATGTTCTATCATGATGTTCCAGAGATTTAATCAAATGCAGTGTGATTTCTGCCAGAAACCAGGGGATGCTCACCGAGTGCATCTGTAGATACAAATGAATCATTACTATAGCGACAATTAATTAAGTATTTTCCCGGAGACTTATTTTTTTAGACCCTATTTTAAATTCTCTCAGTATATCAATCTGAGAAATGTGCACCTACAGTATTACAGTTGCCCAGACAGTGTGTATGTGTGTTACTGTGTGGGTGAAACCAAGGGAGTGTAAGCAGTCTGTTACGCCTCCTCACAGCTCACTTGTGAAGTTTACAAGCTGCAGTCTGATGTGACTAGACTACTTAATCAGCACCTTATGTGTTGTAATACACCACATGAGTGTTAATACTGTCCCACACACAGGATTACGCTACTAAAACACAAATGTTCCATTTTTTTTTCTGTATGTAGCTAGAAAGTATTCCCACAGTGTAAACAGAGCAGACCTGACAGTGTTTTCTAGAATGGTGTAGCTTCATATTTCTTCCAAAAGATGTCACTTTAGCTCTGTAAAGCTCTACATTCAATAGTGTAGGGTATATTTCAAAATGCCTCTCTCACCCTGTGCCATTTGATCATCAATTATATCTGGCCTTTTCAAACTAGCTGCATAGTTTCACAGCTTTGATTGCTGAACCCAAGTTAACAAGAATATTTGTAACAATTTATTTAGTTTATTTATGCAGTTATTTACGTCTGGACAAAGAGTATGTGTTGATTAATAGACTACCCCCTCAAAAATGTCTCAAACTGTGTTCAGATTTGCTAAACAAAGTCTGCAATCAAAAGTGAGAGATTTCCTTGTGAACTCAAACATTTCTCCTCCAATAACTAGATTTTTCTCTTAAAATTATATTTCGGTGCAATAAACGTAGGATATAAACAAATGAGATAATTGTTAACAAACAGTAAGTGTATAAAAAGTCAAATGTTAACTCTATTCAGGGACGGGTTTACGATTTCTGAGGCCCCAAGCAACCGATCAACCTGGGGCCCTTTTTTTGAAAATGTTTGCTTAAAAAAATAACAAAGTTGATTTTAAATCATCATTTTAAATTCATCCTATCAGCCGCTGTAGCCAAGTTCATCAATGCATGTTTTCCAGTTTTTCCCAATACGGTGATAAAATACATATATTAAACTACATATATTACAAAGCACTTTTTTTATGAACAGGGTGTAAAACAAACTACACTCACTAACATTTTACAAATTCAGATTTTATTTATTATTATTATTATTATTATTATTATTATTATTATTATTATTATTATTATTATAAGCCAAAATAATGTATTGTTGTCCAGTTTGTCATTATAATTTGATCTGGTATTATTATTACTTTGAGGATTTGTTGTGTACAATAGTTATATATTTTTTTATTATTTATTTTGTTTTCACCACGAGATATAAGCGCAGCGTAGTTCTAGCGGGAAGACTAGCAGTTGTACAGTTGTACGTTGGGGCGGCTGTGGCTCAGGTGGTAGAGCGGGTCGGCCACTAATCGCAGGGTTGGTGGTTTGAATCCTGGCCCATACGACTCCACGTGCCGAAGTGTCCTTGGGCAAGACACTGAACCCCAAGTTGCTCCTGATGGCAGGCTAGCGCCTTGCATGGCAGCTCTGCCGCCATTGGTGTATGAGTGTGTGTGTGTGAATGGGTGATTGGGACACAGTGTAAAGCGCTTTGGTAACCTCTGAGGTTAGAAAAATGCGCTATATAAGTGCAGACCATTTACCATTTTACATCATCGCACCATTAGCTGGGTAATTCCCAGCCAATCACATGTAAGCCGTTGCTTTATAAGTCTGCTCCCAATCTATCACATTGCTGTTTCAGTGTGCTAACATGGCAACCTCCACCACCCCACCACCACTAGTTGAGTCCCGTCCTGGCAGGACCTCCAGACGGGGGCTTACGCCAAAGAGAGACATTATTTATCTGTTTTATATTCATCAAACAAATGTCATCTTAAATTTCACTCAAGTCTGCGAGTCTTCCTTATAGAACTTCTATTCTGATGCTGCAGTGTATTATTCACCATGTTGCAAAAGGCTGTATTTTGTTAGCATCATTGTCAACATTTGTTACAGTGTTGAAACGGAAAACATACAAGGCATGGTGGCCACTCAGCACACTAGAGCAGAACAAAAAAAACATTTACACAGTCAGACCATACCATCCAGCTGAGACATGTGGAGTTTCCTGAGAGCGTACAAAACTGGCACGAGAGGAGAAAAAATAGCAAGGCAAGTGAGTGCTCCATACAGAAATAAACAAATCTCCAGTGACTATACACCTGCAGGATGTTTTTGTGAACTGAGCCATGCCGAATCCACTGAACCTAGAGAGTGAGGAGGGACTAACACGCTTCATACCAGTATTTTGCCGTTTTGACAGCTGACAGAGTGACTGACAGCATCCCTTTGGAGCGATGGGGCATCAGCCTGAGCAGAAATAGGCTGGTTTCCACCTGAAAAAAAATTAATTAATTAATTCATGCAATGGATTTCATCAAATTAGGCTACAGAAAAATAATAAATCAAAACGTCTGTCAAAATATTGCTGACTGACAATTCACAGTACATACACTTGTGTGCATGTACTGTATATGCATGGATGCACTAAGTATTCTTACACAGACACACACACGAGAATTTAAATTCAGCACTCAGACAAATCTATTAAGCAAAAAGGATGGCACGAAATCCTTTGAATGCAAATATAATTGTGAAAACCTGCAGCCTGAATAAAATAAATTAAATTTAATACAAAGGTTAGCTTGCCTGAATTATTCATTCCTATTGGCTTGCTGAACCAAATAAACCTGCCCCTGATCTGTGGAAATAAAGCAAATTAATTCAGACTGAAATTTCTTCTTTTTTTTTTTGCAGTTAATTTTAGCAAAAACCGCATCCAATCTCAATCAATTTTATTGTATTGCTCAGCATGATCATTCATTACATTGATTAATTGATTCATACATCAATGATTAGTTTTGTTAGAACAAACCTTAATGGACTATTTGGTAAGTCATTCCTCTTTATAAGGCCATAGTTGTCACAGATGACAATTAGCATTCAGTGACCTGACCGACCACTTGATGTCTAATGAATTGAAAAGATTCTTTAGAGGAAATTAAAATAATTAATCTTAATTGCTGTTGTGGGTAGTTGCTATGGAGTTGCTAGGCAGTAACTAGGATGGCAAGTAGGAGATAGAAATATCCCAATTGCCGCAGAAATTATTGTTATGCAAGCCTATCTCATAAACATTTTATTCAGATTTTAATCACATGAAGCAAATCAGAGTGACTGGCTGAACCTAATATGCAAAAGTAACATTTGTCTCCATGAAGCTGAAGCGTAAAGGTCACCATTCAGTCCACTCACCCAAAGGACCATGATTAATTATGAGCAGTCTGTGTATACAGCAGAGTAAAGAACGGAGGCTTATTATAAAGAGCTATCACACCAGAGTAAATAAAGCACAACTCACATCTGACATCCCCTCAGATTTTAAATGGCATGATGATCAGTAGAAGCTGTGTGCTGCATTTTCTCAAGTGGTATTCAAAAGCCCAATCGGACATCATTAAATTCCACTAAGGAATCCATAACAGAGTGGACATACCAGTGAAAGATTTGCCCCATTTTTATTGGTGTTCTTATGATCAAACTGATTTGTGTACTGACCTCACTGTTAAAGGTATAGTTCACCCAAAAATTAAGATTCTCTCATTATTTACTCACCTTCATGATATCCCAGGTGTGTATGTCTCTCTTTCTTAACCAAAACACATGTGAAGAAACATTTCTTGGCTTGGCTTAAAATGCAAGTGAATTGAGATATCTCTTTTGAAGCTCCAAAAATCACAGACAGCCAGCCAAGGGCGTAGCAGTCATTCCCTGTCTGTCACTCACTTCGACATTGTGACACTCTTGAGAGCTTTGCGCATCTCTGAACTTGAGAAAAGGCCAATGAGAATTTGGCAGACAGAAAAAAAGGGGGGGAAATATGCGTCTGTCCATTCAGATTTTTCCTTCGGATCCGAGTGGTTGTGTGATCAGTGAGCTGTATTCACTGACTGTTTCACTCATCTGTACAAGAGCGTATGCTGTTGGATCTACGGCGCACATCAGCGGCTTTCTCCTTCTCTCCACAACAGTGTAGCTTTGCCCCTGGGTGCTTCAACAGCACTTCTAAAAGAGAATATTTCACTAAAAGAGTTTATTTCTCTAAAAGAGCAATACACAGCGGCATTGAACGTCCTTTTCAGGACGCGTCTTCATAAAGATGCCCTTCTGCCCTTGTGTAGTTCCTGGATGCGGTCGAGTGCTCTCCACTCCTGACGGTCACAGACGCTGCCTCGCATTTGTGGATGGTTCGTGTTCTCACTCCGAGAACCTTACCATGGCATCGTTGTGATTGCGGCTTTCCTTCCTAAAGAGGAATGCCACTCCAGCCACCCCCCACGTCGCTCCTTCTTCCCACGGTATTGAGGACCTCCCGGCTGGCGATGAAGGCGATTTAGGGATGGCAGCGGGCCCGGTTTCGCTGGGTAGATCCCAAGAACCACCTACCCCTGACATGCTCGTTGACTTCCGTCCTGCCTCGGACGCCCAGATGGCTGACATGCTTGCCCGGGCCGCTGTCAGCGTGGGGTTGGACTGGAACCCTCCATCCTCCCCACAGCGAAAACGGCTAGATGACTTGTTCCTCGGGTCTGGGCGCCGCTCACAGCCACGCCCCCACCCACTGTTATTTTCTTCCCGGAGGTGCATGATGAGCTGACAAGGTCGTGGAGGGCACCTTTCACTGCCTGCAACCAACCTCTTCGCTCATCAGCTCTCACTACCCTCGGCGGCGGATTGCAATCCACCTGTGTCTCGAGAATGCCGCCACCCTGGCAGGATCTCCCGGTGCTCCCCTCTAAGGCCTATAGGACGATGTCATTGCTGACCTCCAAAGTCTACAGTGCCGTTGGACAGGCCACCTCAGCCCTGCATGCCATGGCCCTCCTGCAAGCTCACCAGGCCAAGGCCCTCGAAGATCTGCACTTGGGTAGCCCTAACCCCGATGTGTAGCAGGAACTGCGCTCAGTGACCAACCTCGCCCTCAGGTCCACAAAGGTCACAGCGCAGACACTCGGACACCTTTGACTGAACCTGGTCGAGATGCGGGACGTGGACAAGGCATGCTTCCTCAACGCCCCTGTCTCCCAGATCGATCTCTTCGGCAACACCATGGAGGACTTCACCCAGCAGTTCTCAGTGGTGAAGAAACAGATGGAGGCCATTTCTCACATCATGAACACCGCGTCACCAGCATGGGCTGTGCTCCGTCTGCTCGCCGAGGGCGTCCTTCTTTGGCTTCCAGAAAACACCCAGCTCTCAGCCCCAGCGTAGAGCGCCCCACAGGAAGCACATGCCCCCCCATCTTCCGAACATCCTCGAGGACCTGGAAGGCTCCCCAGCGTTCCTGAGACGGACGACAGGATGTTTGGTCCGGAGCTTGTAGGCAGACCACTCTGTCCCCCGGTGGAGGGCCGGGAGGAGAATCTTCAGTTCAGTTTGTTTTCTTTGCCATAACACCTTCGGGCTGCGGTACCCACATTCTCAATAAAAGAGCAATTTCCTCATTCTCTGGGTCACCTGGCCCACAATTGCCGTTCTCATGGCAACCTGGTACCACACCTCAACAGTCCCGGCACTGACTTGGCTATGCAATTCAGGTCGCCAGGCCCCCATCCTCTTTCGTCAGCATCCGCTTTACCTTAGTGCACGGCGAAGACGCCAACACCCTGCATGCGGAGATTGCGACCCTTCTACTCAAAGATGCGATAGAGCCTGTCCCTCCAGCTCAAATGAAGAAGGGTTTCTACAGACCTTACTTCATCGTACCCAAGAAAGGCTGCGGCTTATGATCGATCTTGGACTTGCGAGTTTTCAACTGGGCCTTGCTCAGACTCCCATTCAAAATGCTCACGCAAAGACACATTCTAACTTGCGTCAGGCATCAAGATTGGTTTGCAGCGGTAGACCTGAAGGACGCACACTTGTATGGCCCAATGGCCCCCTTGCGGGTTCGAGCACACTTGACGAGAAGTGTGGCATCCTCGTGGGCACTGGCCAATGGCACCTCCCTAACAGACATATGCACAGCAGCGGGCTGGGCAACACCCAATACATTTGCAAGATTTTACAATCTCTGGATTGAGTCGGTCTCGTCCCGTGTTAACTCAGGTCTGAGCCGGTAGAACTCGGTAACGTGGAACAACTGAATGGGTGTACCGCTTGCACCCAGTGCCTTTCCCCTCCACTGAGGCGATCACATACGCTCTTATCCCAGGAGACCCCCACTTACTTGGCTCAGCGGAGGAATTCCCCGACCAGACCCTCTACGGGTACTGAAATTACTCTGTACTGGAATAGGTGCTCCACAGGACAGGCCCCTGTGTGGATTGATACCCCTGTGTGTATTTTCCACAGCATGGATCCCCTACGGGCAGACCCTCGTCTCCCTTGGGCAGTCCCCAATGCCCCCCATTCGCCGTGTTGTAGCAACTCCTCCATCGCAGCAGCTACCACTGCACCATTTCCACATGTGGCCTGAAAACCCATTTGATGCATTCTCCCCTGAAAGAATAGGAGTTGGAAAAGAACGCCTTCCCCAATGCGTGTGATAGCGTTAAGATGGCCCCAGCCACTTTGACTTTATGCGAGAAACATAGAGAGAGAGAAAAGGCGCGGCTGGCGCGGCCTGCTCACATGCTTGGCACATCACCTTGTTCCCCCTTTTGTGTATCCGGGAACCTAAAAGGTTTATGACGACTTTATGGGGCATTGGGGAAGGGTACATGCAGTCTGACGCAGCCTGTCGTTTTGGCACGCAATTGCCTGCCCACACCTGGATCAGCAGCGCACATTCACAATTCAGCACATGGCGTGATTGAATATGGACACCTAGTGCCTCTTCTTCGACACAACGTCGAAGTGAGCGACAGACAGGGAACAGCTAGGTTACTATTGTAACCTCCGTTCCCTGATGGAGGGATCGAGACGTTGTGTTCTCCCGGCCACATCACTGAACCGAGCCACTGTTATGGCCGAACCTCATTCTCGTCTCCTCAGGGCAAAAACCTGAATGGACAGATGCATATTTCCCTCCGTTTATGCCCATATGTCCGGGGGAGGGACATGCAAATTCTTTTCTCAAGTTCAGAGATGCGCGAGGATCTCAAGAGAGACCCCTAGTGTCGCATCTTCGACACAACTTCTCGTTCCCTCCATCAGGGAATGGAGTTTACAATAGTATCCTAGACATTTTAAAAGTGAAGTTGTCTCACCCAACGCTTACAGTCTAGTATTAACATTAACAAAGATTTAAACAAGTTATTGTTTTGTTATCATGTTCATTTGCCTTGTCTCATTGGTTTATGTTTATTAGTCTTGTTATCCCCTTATTAGTTCTGTCTCTTCATTGGTTATCTTGTTATCAGTTCAGTCTTTTCATTGGTTGTTTGGATATCTCGTTTGCCGCAGTCTCTATATTTAAGGCCTCATGTTTGCCTTGGTGTTGTGATTGTTAATTGTGTAATGTGGTAGTCCATCTGAGTCGAGTAATGTGTAGTTTAGTCTTCTGATCTTGTATATGTTGGCTATTCGCTTTGTAAATAAACACTGCACTGGGTTCTCACATCACCATCGTCTTCGTCTGTTCCTGCCTACATCGTTACAGCCCCAACCAGTAGGTGGCAGAATGTGAAAGTGTAGATTTACATTGAAAAAAAAGGACCTAAATATTGATCTGTTTCTCACCCACAACCAGGGACAGATTATGACTTGCAAAGGCCCTGGGGCCACTTATTTCCAAGGGCCCCCTCCAAATGTTGTTGATGGGGTTTTATTTTTAATTTTTAGGTGAAATCCCTTTAAGGTTCTATTTCTATTCTGTGTCATCAAGTTGATTTTGTCACATTAAATCACATTTTGCCTTGAATAAAATTAGTTAATTTAAATGTTACTGTAACGCAGTTCAATGGAAAGGAGGAGGCGAGAACCGGCTTGGCAATATAAATAAAATTTTAATGTTAAACTTAAACAAATGATACAAACACACACATGACGGACATGCCCGTAAACAATCTCTCTCTCCTGCACCATCTATATATATAAAATATTCAGTGTAGAAGTAGATGCTGCCTCCATTTTGGGACACCCATCACTTTGAGAGCACATATATGACGATTTTATATGCTGTCTATGTAGGCAGGTCACTAGGTTTTGGAACAGAGCTATTGTTTCTGTGTCCGTCTGTCAACTGAGACTAAAAGAGCACTTAATCTCTCCTGAAGCCCATGTTCTCTCTGGTCCAGCTTTTCAGGTCTGATAAAAGTACAAACAAGCAGATCTGTACTGCACTATCATACCCTTCCAAAACAGCAGCAGCATATTGAAGCCATTTGTCAAAACCACTCTATGAGAACAGCAGTAAAATCTGAATCCCACTCAACTGGCCAGCTGTACCAGAACAAAGCGATGAAGGAAATAGAAGTGCCCTTCTAAACATTAAGAAATAAATTGTTATTGCCTTTGGCCATTATTCTCTTAGCTGTGTTACTGAAAACAGTCCGACAAATAAATAGCTGGAATAAAGTTATTCATTTAAAAAACAACTTTAGAATGCAAATGCTCTTAGGATTTCTACTTTATTTCAGTATCTAAAATTCTGCCTAACATCTCCCTTTGTGTTCCACAGAAGAAAATAAGTAATGTGGGTTTGAGGGTGAGTAAATGATGACAGAATGTACAATCTTGGGTGAACTATCCTTTTCATCTGATTGGTGAAAATAACTCTCCCCAGACTGCTCTGTAATTTATGCACAACAAGCAAAAAATTCAAACTGTTAAAAGTTGACAGGGTGATAATTATACAGTGGTACACTCTACAGCCAGTTAACAGACAGCAGGTGTTTCCAAAGCCCCACCTCACACTTTGTCACACCTAACAGTGCTGTTACATGATAATATGCAAATAAGGTTTGTTAAGCAGTCATTATATTGCCCTGATCAGTGTTGCTCTGGGGAAGCACAAATTCAAACGTTTAATTATCACAGTCATCTCTGTGACAATGAGGCAATTTAATACTTAAAAGAACAGCCCACACCTTTTCTATTCATACATCTCTGGATGCTTAAAGGAATAGATCATCCAAAATTTAAAATTCTTTTATCATTTACTTTCCCTAATGTCGTTCCAAAAACATATACATAAGCAGCACTAGGGGTGGGCTACCGGGGCTTATGCCCCGAATGTATTTAGAAAAGCCCCACCTATTTTTCCTGGGATGTCAAATGTACCAGCACTTCGGTATCAATTATAGTATGTTTAAATAAATTTTAATACTAAGTACTATATACAGTATATGTACATAATAATGTACATATATAACGTACTGAAATTGGTTTTACAGTATCTCTAATAACAAAAAAAACAAAATAACTAAATGACTCAGTTTGGTACACATGCTCAGGTCTGCATTAACACACAAGATTACTGGGACTTAAGCTCTGGGGACCGGACTGCAGGCGTACCCATTCGCCACTTTTTTCTACCCTGGAAAGGTTTGCGGGAGGAGCACATGAAAATGCGTTCAGCAGGAGGCTACTGGTTGCTGCCTTCCATTGCTTGTGTGCAATGTATGCATGCAAGAAGAATGCTCACCAGTCACAAATTTTGGCTGTGTTTGCAAATGGTCAAAATACCTGTCTTGGTGAGATATTTGAAACACTGTTGATATAATCAATCCACGTGCTAAAAATACCAAATTTTTATATATAGCTATAAGCCTGAAATCAAAAAGTGATATACAAAAGTACTCAAGGAATTTGCAAACTTTAAGACATGAGCCAGGATATTTATGTTTTTTGCAAAACAGTTTTTTTTAAGATACAATTCCATGAACCTACACTTTGGCTAATCCAGCATCTAAGTTTTCTCATAAGCACCCATTTTAGCCTGTTTACAGCCTTCTAAACTAACTTAAACAACAATTCAGTGATATAAAACTATATGTATTCGTTGAACTATGGAAGGTCGAGGGGGAAAAAAAACTTTTAGATTACGATTTAAAGTACATAGTGCTAAAAGCACATAACTTCTAATCTTTGAGTGTATCTGAGGCTGAGACAAAGTTGGTGGGACTGCTCAGTTTTAGATTCAGTAATATATAAAGACTTACTTCATTGACATTACATCTTACAAATGTACATTTTTATCATGAAGTGCATTATAATCCAATTTTTCATCAGGGAATGGCCCTATACATTTCTACAAAGGTCTGGGCTAATCACCAAATATCCACTGTCCAGTTCTGTCACTGCCCATATGTAAAATAGTAAATAGTCACTTTAAAGCTTAAAAAGCACCCAAAAGTGTCATAACTGTATTCTGTGTGACTTGTGCATCATATTCCAAGTCATACAATCACTTTGTGTGATAAACAGTTTGTCACTTTCACTCTCAAATCATTTTAAACGCATGTAAACAGTGCACAAATCCAATATGGCGACACATCAATAACATCAAGCTGGGCAAAACCAATGAGGGTTGATGTTATTGATGTGTTACCATATTTGATTTACGAAGTTTACTAATTAATTGATTTGACTTATGTGTTTGAAACAACATGAAGGTGAATAAATATTAACAGTAAATTTGGGTGAACTGTTCTTTTAACATGTGGCAAAGTATTGCCCATTTTGGTGAACCTGCAGCACTCTTTTGACAACAAAGGACAAATTGGCTCAACTGAAAAACAGTTCTGTAGGAAACCTTTGGCATAAATATAACTTATTTATATTGTAATAAATAAATACTGTTGCTCTGGGGAAGATTTTTATTTTTATCTTATCCCTTTTTCTCCAAATTTGGAATTTCAAATTCCCACTACTTAGTAGGTCCTCATGGTGGCACGGTTGCTCACCTCAATACGGTGTTGCCTCCGCTTCCAAGACTATCAATCCGTGCATCTTATCACGTGGCTCATTGTGCTTGACACCGCGGAGACTCACAGCACGTGGAGGCTCATGCTTCCCTCTGCGACCCACGCACAACTTACCACACGCACCATTGAGAACAAGAACCACTTATTGTGACCACAAGGAGGTTACCTCGTTATTCTACCCTCCCTAGCAACTGGGCCAATTTGGTTGATTAAGATACCTAGCTGGAGTCACTCAGCACACCCTGGATTCAAACTCAGGACTTCAGGGGTG
This sequence comes from Moxostoma hubbsi, assembly GCA_032164185.1. NCBI lineage: Eukaryota > Metazoa > Chordata > Actinopteri > Cypriniformes > Catostomidae > Moxostoma > Moxostoma hubbsi. The sequence goes on from JAVLUX010000002.1 coordinate 12,246,473, forward strand.
GTTGTCAGCAACAATAGTCGCTGAGCTACCCAGGCTCTGGGAAAGCTTTAATAGTCAGTTAATTTTCAGTCATCTCTGTGACAATGAGGCAGTGTAATACTTATGAGAACAGCCAACACCTTCTCCATTCATCCGTTTTGTTGTCTCACACACCGATGGCTTTTTTTTTTTCTTTTTCTTGAAGATGAATGATCTCTCTGAGGGTAGTTGGCAATGTCCTCAGAAGCTAAACGATCTGCACTGTTTCTCCAGATGAAAGCGAGATATTCCCTGTTTCCTGCCGATTATATTTGTACCAAGGTTCAGGGCGACTCAGGCTGAACTAATCTATATTGGTTGGTAGTTTTTCATCTTCAATGGATCGCACACAAGTTATTTTTTTCTGGCACTGATACCTTCCCTGGCAAACTCTTTGGCATCTCTCTACCACAGTCTACTAAATATTTCCTTATTACATTTATGAACCCATAACATTTTCTGATTCTGCATAAGAACATTGTTAATGGGCATTAACATAACCCTGTACCATCAATTAATCAGACACTGTCCTCCAAATCAACTAAAAACAGAGACTATTTAGCAAGAGACAGTGCACTTGTATTAAAAAGAATGGGAGAAATTAAAACACCCAATATGGAGTAGAACAGAAAGTCTCTCCTTACAGGTAAAAGAGCCAATCTCATCTCATATACAGTCAGTTGCAGTACCTCAAGAACCGGTATGTGCATTAGATGGATCTGAGTTAAAGAAGCACAATTTATGATGCTATTGCTGTCAGATTTTACGGTTGATTTTAAATATATTATTTGATTGTTATCTTCTTGACCAACCATTTTGGAGATTTCGGTCTTTGCCCATTGAAGTAGATAGGAGTTGTACTTTTATGCCACTTATATCAATAATAAAAAAATTTAAATAAGAGGGAAAAAACTTCCAAGATGGTTGCCAAAATGGACTAACTTGACTTAAAAGGTTCTTTGCTCAAAATACAACTGTACGGATGGGCCATATAGTGTTTTTCTAAGGGAACAATAGTTGCACAGCAACAGTGCACTATAAACAATTTCTGCTAATTTTACAGTAAAAAACTACAACAAATGTATTTCGTAATATACAGTATTATTGTATTTTGCTATGAATTCTGGGTGCATAAAATACATTTGCTGTAAATTTTACATTAATATTTACAAAATATTGCTTTATGCAAATTACAGAATTATTGTGTTTTGCAATGAATTCTGGGAGCATGATATACAGAAGCATTTAGCCTACTGCATATAATATTAATAGAAGTGAATATGGACTATTTAATGAAAGATTTACACCTTTTAGATACAGACAGTTATTTATCTATTCCTGAGTCCCATGATGCTTTGCGGGCAATGTTACGTTAAATACTAACGCAACATTAAAAATTACAAACTTTGCTTACAACTGATCACAGAATTAAAGCAAGGAGATATTGTTCTTTCCTCACCTGTCTGTTAATGATTATGTGTTTGAGGATGATGGCCAGATATCGCAAATAGAAGCATTTTATTTATTTGGTTGAGCCTTTATCCATCGATGGAAGAATCTGAGCAGACTAACCTGAACAACGATGTAGCCCATTAGCGCCTTCACAGCTGTAAAGTTGGACATGTTTTGAGAACTGTAGATAATTATGCTTATTTTAAAGCATATATTGAGTCTAGTCAGAACCTGATGAGTACGTTGTTCTGAGATAATATACTTACTGCAGATACAGGGGAGGTCCAGACAGCAGGATGCTCGTGTATTACAGGACTCAGGTGATGAGACTGTCATGCTGTCATGTAAAATGAATGTGTAGTAAGCTCAATCTAGCTTTATAATTGATAGTTTGCATACATAATATCCACATCTAAATGCTATAACCAACATGAAAGGTTTTAGTGTTGACTGAACAACTGATCCTGTTGATAGATTGAATTTATTGTTCTTGTGTAGGAAATAACTATGTATTAGTCAAGACAAGTCAAGTGGTTTTTATTGTCGTTCAACCATATACAGTTAGTACAGTACACAGTGAAACAAGACAACGTTCCTCCAGGACCATGGTGCTACATAAAACAACATAGGACAAACACAGAACCACATGAGACTACACAGAGTAAATAACATACCTATATAAAGTGCACGTGCAAACGTGTGCAAAAAGTATGGGACAGTACAATAAATTACTAACAATGAACAGGACAATAGACACAGTAAGAGACAGTGCAGCTCCGACCAGTACACAGTAGTGCAAAAAGATGAAACTTCCTAAAAATGCCAAATGTAAACATAACATACTATGAGATAGTGTTCTATGCAAATAGCAGTTATTGAGTTAGCGGCCAGTTATAACGTGACAATAATTAAAGTACAACTCAGGACACGTGTGTGTGTGTGTGTGTCAGTCCAGTCTCTGAGTATTGAGGAGTCTGATGACTTGGGGGAAGAAGCTGTTACAGAGTCAGGCCGTGAGGGCCCGAATGCTTCGGTACCTCTTGCCAGACGGCAGGAGGGTGAAGAGTTTGTGTGAGGGGTGTGCGGGGTCATCCACAATGCTGGTGGCATTTTTTGTAAATGTCTTTGATGGAGGGAAGAGAGACCCCGATGATCTTCTCAGCTGTCCTCACTATCCTCTGCAGGGCTTTGCAGTCCGAAACGGTGCAAGTCCCTTACCAGGCTGCTCAGGATGCTCTCAATAGTCCCTCTATAGAATGTTGTGAGGATGGGGGTTGGAGATGTGCTTTCCTCAGACTTTGAATAAAGTAGAGACGTTGCTGGGCTTTCTTGGTGATAGAGCTGGTGTTGAGGGACCAGGTGAGGTTCTCCGCCAGGTAAACACCAAGGAATTTGGTGCTCTTGACGATCTCCACAGAGGAGCAGTCGATGTTCAGCGGAGAGCGTTCACCTTGTGCTCTCCTAGAGTCAACAACCATCTCTTTTGCATGTGGGTCGACATTCAGGGACAGGTTGTTGACTCTACACCAGTCTGTTAGCTTCTGCCCCTCTTCTCTGTATGCTGACTCGTCGTTCTTGCTGATGAGACCCACCACGGTTGTATCATCGACGAACTTGGTGATGTGATTCGATCTGTGCATTGCTGCACAGTCGTGAGTCAGCAGAGTGAACAGCAGTGGACTGAGCACACAGCCCTGGGGGGCCCCCAGTGCTCAGTGTGGTGGTGGTGGAGATGCTGTTCTCGATCCGGACTGACTGAGGTCTCTCAGTCAGGTGGCACTCTTTGGAGTTTTTATCATTACTTAGGTATTACTTTTTACTTTGTTTTACAGAGTCTATCATTGATGTAATTTGAATGTGAATAATGACTCACAGTACATTTCTGTTTGTTCTTCATTTAAAGAGATTGTATGCCTTCAGAGGACTTCAAATAAAGTGATTTAATTCCCAAAACGAATTGAATGCAGCTCTACAGTATAGTGTCATTTAAAAACATGAACAGAGAGTGACGTTTTGGTGGTGCAGAATAAAATTAGCTAAACTGATGTTTCCTCATGAGACTGTGTTAGATGAAGTGTGTATGTGGCTTCTGCGCATCTGCCCCACTCTGAATGGGAGGAGTCAGCTCATGTTCTTCAGCTTGCTGCTGATGTCTGTCAGGACATATAAGGCTCACAGCTGATAGCAGACTCACTCAGTTAACCATCCGACCACAGCCTTGCAGGATTCGCCAGCTATATATTATTCTAGTCAAGTCTGTTTCACATATACTGAGTCAACACCAAAAAGACACCTGATGATAAATGATAGATTCATAGTTGAGAGCATTTTCTTTCATTTTCAATTTTAAATATTGTTTTTACATTAAAAACTTCAAAGCTCTTGCAAAAACAGTCTACTATCATTATGTTGACATTAAACGAATCCCTAAACTTGGATGAAAATATCTGACTGCATCTCATCCTGGAGCAATGGCCGTGCCAACTCCCCTCCAAAAAAAATAAAATAAAAAATCATGCACATGTATGTGGTTTTCTGAAGTGATTCCACTTGTAAAACTTTCTATTTTGCATTTTTCTAACATAATAATTTACTTTTATTTATAAATTATATTATCAGCATAAAAGTTTGAGTGAAAAATCTGTGCAAAACACCCTGCATGTGAATTTTCACAGAGCATCTTGTGATAGTGCTTTAATGAAAGAAAAACCTGCCCTTTAGTACAAAATGACTTAACACAATTAATGTCACAAATTTGCTTATTTGATTACTGATCACAAAATTGTGTGGAATCTTAAATATTTTTTATATTATGTCATACATTTTTCAAATCACTAGCATGCAAGCAAAATCGAGAGAGGAGCAGGATATTTTATTTATATGAAGTTTTTCAAACCTGCATTCCAATCTACATCGTAGATGTAATCCTTCCTCATGATCATACAGTGTGTTTTCATCAGCTGAATGGGAGACTAAACACTGTTAATGTGTGACAAGACTCGCGCTGCACCCCACCCCACAATGTGGGTTTATGTTTTCTCTTTTAATCATTTAATGTAATTTTGAGTGTGAATATGGTTTAAAGAGGGTGTACTTGTATGCTAAATTGGAAATCTCAAGGTTTAAAAGTGGTGTTTTCCTTATTACATCACGTGTTGTTCTGTACTGACCGGAGCAAAGTGGATCGTGTTTATCGTGCAATTAACCAATAGTAAAGTGCTGCACACGCTGCACGAGGAAGGATTACATCAAGATGTAGTTTGGAATGCAGGTGCGGAATTTATATAACTAAAATAGTCTACTCCTCTCTCACTGTTGCTGGAGAAAAAAGTGATTAAAGTTATTATTGATTTGGACTTCCTTAAGGGCCGTTCAGAACAAACATGTCCTTGCGCTACAGTAATCTAGATTCAGCATTAACTAACACTTGTAAATTTGATCAGATGTCAGATGCCCGAGCCCCTGAAATGCATTTAACAATGTTGGCTGGAGTCTCTATTTCTATGTTCCTTACAGTAGAATCACCTATTTTTAGGGCTCTTTCAACATGATTCTCAGTGGGTGCATCAATGAGTGGGGAGAATCGATTGGAAACCCTAACAGGAATGGGAGAGTGGTGTCGCTTTGCTGAACAAGTATGCCGCCGAGACATCGCCCAATCACCCTGCTGTGGGGGCTCTTCAACCGAAACCAAATTGTGTGTGTTGGTTGCTGTACCACCCACATCCGAAACAGTATTGTGGCAGGGCGGAGGGCAGGGCCGGGTTGTGATTATACACACCCAGTCCCTTATCAGGCTAATTAAGCCTCCGAGAGGGATAAAGGTCGATGGCAGACAGTGGTGCGACGAGAGAGAGCCGGATCAATATTCAACAAGACATTAATTATAACTTAACATAATAACTCACGTTGACTACACACACACACACACACACACACACACACACACACACACACACACACACACACACACACACACACACACACACTCTCTCTGTTTTGAGAAATATTTCTTTCTTAAATTGTGCCTGTATGTCCAGTCATCAGATGCAGTTGTCACAGTGGGCATCTGACAAAATGGAAGGGCACAAGAGATTTGCAGAATCTCATTACTGATCCATTTGAACCGGCCTGCAGCGTAACAATTGGGAAATCACAAACAAACATTTAAACATTTCTAATGTCAACTTTGGATAAACATATTAACATTGGATAAATAGAAGTGAACTGAGATGATTGGTTGCAGTGTAGGTGACTGACCAACTAAAAGTAAAGATGCTACTCACTTAACAAATTTTCATAGCATGACAGTAGCTATCTTTACAACAGTGTAGATTTTCCAGTAACAAGCTATTCTTTTCAACAAGTATTAGTGTAGCATCACAAAACAATACTTTTGTCACCTTGTACTGAGCACACAATGGAGCCTTTCTCGCTCTCTTGTGTTTTTGTGTCAGTCTGCAATCTTTTTCCATGTAAACATAAACAGGCTAGAATTATGTTTTTTGACTGTTGCAACGTGTCCAGCTATTTTGTCAGGAGTGACGTGTTTTTGTTGAACACCATGTCAGGTAACAAAAAAATTAAAGGTCAGCTTTTAAAAGCATGTCTTTTATTGAGCTAAACATACATTTTCTCAAATTGTTATTCATGTTGGCACTAATGATGTCTGGCTACGCCAGTCAAAGATCACTAGAGCTAATATTAAAGAGATGTGTGAACTTGCGAATACACTGTCAGACACTGTAAGTCAGTCCAGAGCTTTCAACAGACTAAATCGGGAAGTGGGGATATGTGACGAGGAGGAGGGCATGGCCTGGCCATGAGGGTGCACACCTGGTGCTGAGTGGCTCAATCAGCAGGAGAAAGATAAGAGGAGGAGTCAGGGAAGCCACTGACAGAGAGAGCCAGCACACACATGCCCAGAATGTGTTCTGTTTGAATGAACAATATTGAGTTAAAGAAATTAAAGTTACCTGTTTGAGTTGATGCCACGTTTCCCATTTCCTCCTTGTCCCCACGAATGAAGCTGTTACACATATTTAAGCCTTTTAGGCCAACTTGGTTCAGAGCTTAAAATTGCATGCTAATGTGTGCTAATGTATCTGGCAGGTTGCAAATAAAACTTTTTTCTTTGGAATGCCCAATTCCCAATGCTTTCTAAGCCCTCGTGGTGGTGTAGTGCCTTAATCTGAGTGGTAGAGGATGAATCTCAGTTGCCTCCACATGGGAGACAGTCAATTTGCACATCTTATCATGTGGCTTGTTGAGTGCTACAACAGAGAACAGCCTCCAAACTCTCAATGTCTCCGCTGTAGCACGTTCAACAAGCCATTCATGCTTTCAACTCACCACTTGTCCCACTAAGAGCAAGAAACTCATTCCAAACACAACAAAATCCAGATCTGAAATATGGTAGAGGCTAATGTCAAAAGAAAATACAAACATTGCATTAGCCTACCAACATGCTTAAGCATACATCACCCCAATACATGCTTATAACATTCACAGCATTTTATAAATTTAACACATGCTTAAACACTTACAGTATTTTATGCATTTAACACATGCTTAAATCACTCAAAGCATTTATGCATTTCTAACCAGGCTTTAAGGACATATTTAGCTGTTTAAAACAATACAATTGTCATATTTTAACTTGTGATTCTTGTGAACACACATTTAATGCAATTTAACAACATTTTGTATAAAATGTGATATTTGTCCAAAGAAATCTCAACTGATGGACAAAACCATGATCAACAACCTCTGCTCTCACATTCTAACCAGCACACATGTGTGTAACACAGTGGGCATCCAAAACTCTTAAAGGAGCCACCTCCAATAAACATTAAGTCCATTAAACATAAAAAAAGCATAATAAATATTTGGTGTGACAACATCTGCCTTCAAAACAGCACCATTTCTCCTAGGTACACCTGGACACAGTTTTTGTTGGTTGTTGGCAGATACATTTTTTGTGATCTAAGTGGTTCCCAACCCTGTTTCTGGAGGCCCCAACACTGCACGTATTTGACTGAATTGACACACCCAATTCAGATCTTGGAGGCTCCAATAATGAGCTGATGAGCTGAATCAAGTGTGTTTGATTAAAGAGATATCCAAAATGTGTAGTGTTGGGGGCCTCCAGGAACAGGGTTGGGAACCCCTGATCTAACTCATAATGTGTCCCTGAACCAGCCAAGCCCAGAGCTTATTTAACTTGTGACATAGACTAGCTATGTGTGGATTTATTTAATCTAATTGCCTAAGATAGCGATGTGTGTCAGCCAGATTTGGCCAAGGCTTACCTAATTAAAGACACACTTTTATGTGTGATGACCAAAAGCAGACCTTACCGTGCAAGCTGTTGGAAGACAAGCCCCAGCAACCACCAGAGAAAAGAGAAAAATCTCTCCCAGCACACTGCAGTAAAACCGGCTTTTCTGCAAAACTGAGCAATTTAAATAATTGCCTAACCAATGACATGTCCAAGGACAAATAAGCTTACACCATGCTTGCCGATTAGCTTAACATGTCACATGTGAGTGTTGCCAATTGGCTAAAAGATAACAAGTTCAAAGAACCTACCCACTTGCGCCACATCCAGTTTCATAGTATATACAGATATACTGTATATTCTGTTAATTTTATGGACTGTCATTAGTATCTGCCAAATCCCCCAAAAATAATCACAGCGTCCACTTTAACACAATGTTTTTTTCTGTTTTCCTTTCTCTTAGAAAACAGCAACAATCATTGTATTGTAGTGGTGTATTTTGGTGGACTTTGGTGAAAGCACTCAAGTTAAAGGGAAACAAACATTATTCTTATTGTTTTCTTGATGTGCCATCAAGAAAACAGTGACTGCAGATATTTACTGAAAACCAATCGCTTTTCCGCAGTAATTTAGTATTTTGGTGGCAATAGATCTGTTGAGATCAGTCAGATGAGATGCTACACTCATACATTTCAAATTAAACTCTGTCACACACAGCTGCAATTCTGTTTTCATTGGCATAGTGCCTATGACATACAGATAGGCAGCAACATGTTCAAAAGCTTACCTCTTGTTTTGAAAAATAGCAAGTGTCCCCTTTCTTATATTGAGAGGACTTAAGCTGATTCCTTTGTCTGCAGAGAGCAGATTTTGCCTTAGGCCAAATAAATATACCCCTTTCTCTATCTCTCTCTCTTTGTGCATGCTACTGTGAGTATGAGCCGTTGCGCTAGTAAGGAATCCCACAACAAACTGAGATTTCTAATGCCTGGAAAAACATATTATTTGTGCTATTTCATGTATAATCTAGAGTGTCATTGTCAGGTGCAAAATTGTCCAGACAGAGGAAAGCTGTGGCACTGTTGAGTGAAAAAAGTTAACAAAGTGTTCTAACAACACCTACAGTACTGTAACAGAAATAGTCACTAACTGGAATGAAAGACATATTTTGATGTAATTTTTTTTCTTAGAAGTCTGCTATACTGACAATAATTTGGGAATTACTAATTTACTAGTAATGTATTTCGGCATGTAGTTTGACAAGCGTTAAAAGAATCCTAAAAGAATCAGTCATATGTTTTTAAAAGCAAATGTTTTTTCTGTCTTGTCATATTAATGCTGGATTGTGCTGTGAGATGACTGCACATAAATGTTTTTGTAAATAGTGGGAAACTGGGGCCATCAATTCAAGAGTCATGGCGGAAGCTAAAGCTAACTGAAGTTGTGAATGCTAACCATATTTTTTAGTTTGTATGCACTTTGATGCAGAATAGTGATTGTGGCACGGTGGAGGGCGGGGCCGGGTCGTGATTCAAGACACCCGGTCCCATATTAGGCTAATCAAGCCTCCGAGAGGGTTAAAGGCCGACCGCGGAAGACGAGTGTGAGAGAGAGATCGTTCACGGGCATGTCCGTGATTGAGCTCTCTCTCTCTCGAACCGTCGTCACCGGCCGCCTTTATCCCTCGCGTGCCCCATCAGGCTAATTGGGGACCGGGCGTGCAACATTCCAGCCCGGCCCCGCCCCCCTCCACTCCACAGTGATACATCTTGCAGGTAAATTGCAATTAGTATTTATGACCTGGCAGGCTGCACAGCAAAACTACTGAGAATTATATACCTATTGGCTTGGATGCAACTCACACAAAAGCTAAAGTTTTCAGTTACTGATGCCATTGCAGAAAATACCCTATTCAAAGACTCATTTGTCTGTTTGTAAGAAGGCAGTATCTGGCTAATCATGTGACGCCAACATGGCAGCCTGCCTTATCCCAGCTAACAACTGAATAAAATAAAAGAATAAAACAGTTGATGCATAATTTTTAACATATATATCAAATGTAGATTCTATTTATATAGGTATACAACTTTTTTGAAGTGGATAAAAACGTTTGCACCTATAAGCTTTGCAAAAGTGATTTAAGTGTAATCTGAAGGGGAACTGAGCGGCTGTGGCTCAGGTGGTAGAGCGGATTGTCCACTAATTACAGGGTCGGCGGTTCGATTCCCGGCCCACATGACTCCACATGCCGAAATGTCCTTGGGCAAGACACTGAACAGCTCTGCTGTCATTGGTGTGTGAATGTGTGTATGAATGGGTGAATGAGACGCAGTGTAAAACGCTTTGAATAACACTAAGGTTAAAAAAGTGCTATATAAGTGCAGACCATTTACCAATTACAGTAGAATATCCATTACTCCAAATCAACAGCAGGGCAGGAATGATCCTTTAACAGACAGGGAAAGTTAATTGATTGGGTGCAGACCATTGTTGAATTTGTTTGGCTCTTTAATCTGGAATTGAGAAATTCTCTTAATAAAAATAAAATAAAACACAAAACAAAAAGTAGACACAGATATGGAAATACTTTGAGCCGCTCTGCACCACACTTTGCTTAAAGACATTTAGCCTGGTCCTATTGAATTTATTTCAGCGATTTAAGGTTGATCGGCCATGGTGGAAAGTTTAAAAGTTTGTGGACTCCTTCCCTCCAGTGGCTTGTCTTTCCTTTTTTACCGGCCTTTGTGCAGTCACTGTATAATTGATTTCGCAGTGTCTTTGCCCCAGGACATAATTAACAGCTGATTAGTCCTTTTCTCTTAAATAGTGCAACTTCTCCTGAGGTCATTATTAAATCCATCACAGCAGAGGAGACATGCAAGCATTAACATGAAAAACACTGTTTGTAGAAAAGATAAAAAGACTACACTTAAAAATGTAATGCTTGATAAAAATTTGGCCTATATTCATCAATTTGTGTTTTAATGAGCACTGCAGCCAGGGATACAGTATTGCCGAATGTCACATGTTTGATTGTCACAGAAGATCGACAGTCCTGGGCATTTAGGAAGACATTTAGTATCTGTGAACATGTACAGCATGTATTTGTGTGTAAATGTATGAACATTTTCACACAGAAAAAAATATTATTCATAAAGCTTGTTGCATGCTCACTGGTGGCCTCATGCACTGTTTACACCGCCAGCGACCCATTGCTGTCACTTTAAAGTTTTTGGTGGACTGCACATCTGGCCATATCTTTAGAAAATCTGAACACAGGTGAGATGTGGTGCTGGTGAAGATTTTACTCTAATTTGACAAGGAAGCAGCTCTCTTGACTCTTGAAATGAACAGTATGCAGATGAAAATGTTTTATATAACTTGCAGCAGTGCTCATTGCATGACATTATTTATAAGATGAACAATCTATTAATGACTTCAACTCACACCAAATGCTGACTATTTCTGACACGTTATTTTATTTTGATATCAGTTATCTTGCCTTTAAATGAACATTCCACAAAGGGAGAGTGTTTTATATAAACTGCAATCCTGCGCAATGCATAAGATCATGAACATTAATTATCTATTAATATATTAATCAAACTCAATCAGAATGACTAAAGTTTCTGACATGGTTTCCAAGGCATCATTGTTTTATTATACCCATGCATGTGGTTACAGACAAATGATACTGAATAGTAAGATCCCTCACAACATAACTTCTCCATCTTGCTTGTACTTGACACCAGTATGTCACAGGAGATGGATGATGATGTAAGCTCCACTGCCTTGTCTCCCATTGGCAGTCACTCCCGAATGTCTCTCATATTTGCATAAAGATTTTCTCAGCTTTGTTGTGTCACTTGTAACCCCCACATCTTGTCGCCAACGATCTTCGTTGCTCATGTTGCTGTATGTCGCTCTGCTCTCATTGAAAATGAGTGGCATCCTGGAGATTTGTCGCTGTATTCGATGGTGGTATGAACAGGCCTTTTGAAACATGGAAAGTGTTAAAGCAATATTTCGGGTTCAGTACCATTAAAGCTTAATCAACATCATTTGTGGCATAATGTTGATTACCAAAAACATTTATATTGACTTGTCCATCCTTTCCTTTAGAAACAGCAAAAATCTGGATTACAGTGAGGCACTTACAATGGAAGTGAATGGGGCCAATCTGCAAACATTGAAATACTCACTGTTTAGACCTAAACAATATGCATGTTAACATGATTTCAGTGTGATATAATCACTTACTAACCTTTTCTGTGTAAAGTTATATCCAATTTACAACTTTGTTGAAATGACAATGTAACGCCTTAAACCCTGTAATCCTGCAAAACGCTGATTGAAACAAATTAACAGCTCAAATAATACACAAGATTTAGCAGAAGAATTAATTAAGTGCTTTTATAAAATTATAAGGTTCACAATTCCTTCTTTGAACACTGAAAATTGTCCACATTCACTTCCAGTGTAAGTGCCTCATTTTAACCTTTTTTTGACAAATCAAATTAATTTTGTAATAACATTATGCCACAAAAATGCTGTCGATTGAGCTTAACTTGTATTGCGCCTCGAATATTCCTTTATACCATTTATAATTAATAAATATTTTTTGCATAATTTCTTAATGCCGTTATAAATATTCTGTTACTCCCCACACATGCATATCTTATGGGTCACATGTTTGATTGTTGGTTAACGGTTAATAGATTAATAATGGTTGGTATTCGATTAAAAGAAATAACCAGAATTTGCTTCCTTAGTGTGTATTCACCTCTTGTGATTTACATTTTCAGAGGTCCTGGAAATACCTCTACACATGGGGTGCCACTCAGTTAAAATGTCACGTATAAAGTATGAATTGAGTTGAGCTTAATTTCAAGGCTGTATCTTTTCATGCGTGTGCTTTGATATCACAGACAGCTCCAGACAGACAGAAAGAGTGTGAGGCCTGCATGAGACCCCCCGTGGGAGCTCTGGCTGTCTCCAGAAATACAGTCAGTACAGGAGAGTAAGGCCAAAAACGCCAGTCAAAACCTTGCATACTACAACACCACCAGAGGTATGTCCAAGAAAAAAAAAAAGTAGAAACTTCAGAGCTCAACAATAAGGTATTTTTTTTCCTGGCCTGGTTGTTTTTTTTGTTTTGGGTTTTTTTATTGTCCAATCACAATAAAATATACATATTATTTTTAGCAATATATGTGTCAGATTTTAAAGTGATAATTATAATGTACATATGAGCTGAAATACCCTACGTCCAAGGCATCTTCTCTGTTAAAAAATGCAAGCTATAAATCTCTGCCTACCACCTGTCCAGTGCCTATCCTTAAACCAATCCTCCAACAGATTAAGTAGGAGAACGACGTGAGAGGCGAGCCACGAGACTGCATCAGCCACCCCTCCAATGCCTAGCTTGGCTTGGTTTCGCTCCCCCACTCAATCCCTCTCCAGATTCCCCCGGATAAGGAGTGGGTCAGCGGAAATAATTCCTCCCCAACCCTTTCCTCTTCCACATACTACCTAACCACATATCACAGTTGTTCCCTATTCCTACAATTTCACTTCTGCACATCCTATTTTAATCCTTTAACTGCTTCCTCTGCCATTTCCTTCACAGACTTCATCAATGCTGATCCAAAAATACCAACGTCTTTCAACAGGTGCTACACTGATGCTCTAAATAACCCTCAACCCCTGACCTCCAAGTGGCAGACCTGCATCCATTTTCCCTGCACTCGGAGGCCAGATCAGCATATTTTAGCTTCTTCCTCTCATAGGCCACCTCCAGTACCTTTTCCCATTGAACAGTAAGTTCAATCATTTTGACTTTCCTAGCTGATGCCGACCATAAAACAATGTCTGGCCTCAAGGAGGTAATTGTGATCTCAGAAGGAAATTTTAGCTACCAAGGTCGACTACCATTGACCAATCACTTCCAGGCACCGGGATTTACCTTTCCTCCCTTTGTGCCGTACTTTGTGCGTCACCTCCCTTTTTAACAAACTCAATCTACTTCCTCTGAGGAGCATGATGGCCTTTGTTGGCTTTTATTCTACACACCTTTTTAACCCATTCTAATTGGCGCTTCCAAGATACCAGAAACAGTCACTCTCACAATCTCGACAAAATTGTTTACCAGCTAGATAACATTACAATTGGTTATCTACTTAATTAAGCAGAGGTTTCAACAACAATGTTCACTTAATCACATACAACTAAATCTTTAAGTTTGCAAGGCTTACATACTCAAGCTTGAATGCATAGGACTGATAATGGAAGTGACAGTTCTATCAACTGGGCCAAAACTCCCTCACACTGGCCAGTGGGCTATCCTTATTGTTGATCCCTGCATGTGTGTCACAAATATACAATGTAAATTTATATGATCATCTACAGTATGTAATTATTTCCTTTTATGACCTTGCCTCTTATACATGCTTCCCAGACTTTCTCTGCACTTCCGACAGTTATGATTAGCACTTCAAAAGTACTCGGCATCTGCCACAGCTCATCTTAAGGGCATCAGAGACTCAGAGACCATGACTTAATATTTGATGTTATTTGGATCAGTCCAATATTTTTTTCTCAGTGGTGCAAGGTGGCATGACAGATTTTAGAGACAGATGAGAGTGTAGTTGACATCTTGGCAGAGCTCGCGCTTTTGATGGGCGATACTGTCAATTGTGTAAATGTTTTCACAGATGCTGGCCTTCTTCTTGTTGCAATGCTCAAGGGCACTGGGCCAACCCTCAAACTACAAGCACAACTGAAGCTCACATTCTTGTGGGCCAAAATTCTAATTTTAGAACTAGATTTCTACATTTTCTGAAGAAAATGTGACTGGTACTTTCTGTGCAAAAGTCGCCACCACAATGCTTGGGTGTTGTGGGTGGTTGACAGGGTGTTGCTATGTGGTTGCAAAGGTATTTTAGTGTGTTATGAAGTTGCTAGGTTTTTCCGGATGGTTTCTAGGGCCTTACTAAGTGGTTGCAATGGTGTTATTCATGGTTGCTTTAAGTCTCTGATATTCTGGTCCTTAGATATTGCTTGGTTCCCTCCTTCAAATGTACTTCTAAGGGATTTTTTTTCTTTTAGCCTACTTTATCATCCATAGCGAAAACAGTAAATCAGGTGTCTTAGAAAAGTAATAGCACACCTCTTCTCAACAAGATGCATGATCTGAGGTATCATTCCTTAGCACATGTGGTGCATGCCTTAGCAAACACCAAAAATAAATCTAATGCCTTTGATCATACACTGCTGCCATGGTTAGTATGAGTATTATATAATATCCAATGTAACAACTTTAATCTGCTCAGATATTATTATTCACAATGTAGTGTTTCCAGAATCTGCGAGAATAAGAATGAGAATGAGGAGCAATGACAATGAGAAACATTATAAATCACATGCAAAGAGGGAGAGAGGGAGGAAAATAGCTGTGAAATACTGTAAGCATACAAGAACAATGATTCCTTTATATATACTGTATATATATACACACACACTTTGCCTACTGTATATCTGTGTTTGTGTGTGGATGAGAGTGTTGTGTGGGAGAATGTGCTGTTGCCTTGCATGGAAAAGTGAGCTGAAACAATGAGCCAAAGCAGAGATTTGCCTTTGGAGGAATCCCAATCATTGTTACAGCTTCCAAAGGAAGACTGTTTGCTTTGCCTGAGATGCCCATGCTAATTCTGGATGTGTCATCAATTGTATAAGACATCACACATTCATACAGATCTCACAGTGACATTGGAAACAGTAGGCTGATTTTTCTTTAGCTAAAACCGGTCTGTGCTTACCGAAATGTGACACACTGCCCCCAGTGGCCAAAGCGGTAAGTGTCGTTGGGTGTTTGGGCATGTGTGAGCTCCATTTTCTGGGTTAAATGTCCATGAGAGGCACCAAAAGTGAGCTATGAAGCAAGTTGTTTTCAGCAGTACAGGCTCTAATACAGTAAAGAGGAATTCATATTTAATAAATTGCACTCCCACAACAACAACCCACACCCCAAAACTAAACCCAATCATCAGTGGAGAAAATCTTTTTATGTTAGGTGGAAAATGTAACATCTGAATCGCACCTGCCACATATTATGCAAACGCAATTACTCCCTGGTTTCAATGCAGGATCTGAAGCCAGGTCTCCCAAGCTGGTTACACGACGTACTTCTGGTCGCACCACAGGAGAAAAGTAAATTCACTGGATGTCTGATAGGAGATGTCGCTTGTTGGTGAGTCAGCATAATGTGGCCAATCCCAGTGTACCGGAACTCTCTAAGACAACATGCCGACTTCTCGTGTAATTATCTTGGCACATTACCAGTGTTGAGTAGTAACTAACTAAAAGTAGCAATGCTGCTAACTACATTTTTCAGTAGTGTAAAAGTAGTTCAGCTGTTTTCAATAAGATTTTTATAAGATAAGATTTTTTCAACAGTGTGACAAAATGTTACATCCCTTTACAGTCATGCGAATGGAGGCAATAATCAAACACACTCTCCTACTCTGCATTTCACTGGATAAATCAGCCTCCGAAAGGCACTTCGAAGGGAGAACAATCGTGATAGCCATGCCGTGAGATCACTTCAAACTGAATCTCCATTGAAAGTGACTTAAAAGGTGAATTCCAAACAAACATTATTTTTGATCACCAAACCTTTCAGCCCTCCAAAGCTCAAGGTGAATAATAAAGTATTCTAAGGGAATAGGGCATAGGGATTATTATAGAACACACACCTAAACTGTCCTTTCTCTTATACAGTACTGTTTGTAGTGTTGGAAAGTCCAATTTTCTTTGAAAAGAACCACTTCAAAAGGAAATAATTTATCGATTTGAATCTCTGCATAATGGAGCAGAGATCCATTCTCAAATCAATGGATCAAGTCAATGGATGCAGTCTCCCAATTCAATATTCATTAATTAAAAAAACATGTTTTGAGCCATAGAAATGCTGCTCTGATTAAATTATAAGGCCTATGTAATTTGATATTTACATTTATATAGGCAGTGTTGGGTAAATTACTCAAAGTATTCCACTAAAAATTAATAATTAGTTCTCTAAAATTGTAATCAGATTACTAAATTGTACAGATTACTTCACTGTGTACTGTACTAACAGTATATGGTTGAACGACAATAAAAACCACTTAACTTCACTTGACTAACTTTAATGATTAATTCATTAAAAATGCAATTACATTACCAATTACTTTTAAGTTACTTTCTAAAACACTTTTCACATAAAAACATATGTGAACAAATTTAAATTTAAAATAATTTTCCCCTTGTTCATTGTTGAAATCAAGTCATACATTCAGAAATACAGTACATGTTTCTCCCTTTTAATCATTTATTGGGGGTGCATGTCCTTCAAACAGCATGTCTGTCTGCAGTAATGCGGTCGCTGTACCAGACCGTGGTGGTTAAGGAGGAGCTGAGCCTGAAGGCAAAGCTCTCAATTTACCAGTCGATGTGTGTTCCAACCCTATGGTCATGAGCTTTGGGATGTGACCGAAAGTACAAGATTCCGAATACAAGCGGCAGAAATTAGCTTTCCTCATAGGGTGTCAGGGCTCACCCTAAAGCTGCGTGCACACTGTCAGCAACATGCAGCGACAAAATCACCTCATCTCATTCATTTTCAATGAGAGCTGGTGACTTCCTGTGACATGAGCGATGGCGACCGTTGGTGACCAGATGTGGGCATGTCCAGCTATTCGCCAAATTTGAGAAATGTTTAACTTTATGCAAATGAAGAGCGACTTTCGGGAGCGACATCCAATAAAGAGAAGATGGTAGAGCTCACATTGTCCTTCTCTCTCTCTCAGCTCCTGCAGTGATGGAAAGATGGAGGAAATGCTGCTCTCCATACACACCACTAGCGACCTAAACGCCAGCCACTGGCGACATTCAGCGACAAAGTAGCTGGCAGTGTGAACGCAGCTTAAAGGATAGCGTGTTGAGCTCTGATATCTGAGAGGGGCTCGGAGTAAAACCACTGCTCCTCCATGTTGAAAGGAGCCAGTTGAGGTGTTTCTGGCATATCCAACTATGATGAGGCCCAGGGAAAGACCCAGAACACGCTGGAGGGACTGTATCTCTCGGCTGGCCTGGGGACGCCTCGGGATCCCCCAGGATGGGCTGGAGGATGTGGCCGGGGAAAAGGACGTATAAGCTACTTTACTTAGTTTGCTGCCACCACGACCTAGTCCCAGATAAGTGGTCGAAAATGGATGGATGGTAATTACTTTGTGATAATTTTTACATTTACATTTATGCATTTGGCAGACGCTTTTATCCAAAGTGACTTACAGTGCCTTTATTACAGGGACAATCCCCCCCGGATCAACCTGGAGTTAAGTGCCTTGCTCAAGGGCACAATGGTGGTGGCCATGGGGATCGAACCAGCAACCTTCTGATTACCAGTTCAGTGCTTTAGCCCACTACACCACCACATTTGAAAAGATGCTTTTTGTTAGAAGCTTGTAGTGTAGCTAACTACATTTTCAAAGCAGAGTACGTAGATTAGCTGCTTTAAATAATGAGTAGTTTGCAGGGTAAAAGCTATGCTTCTCCAACACTGCATATTACAATGTGGGTGTATTTGTCCACCCACATGTTACAGGACCATCTCTGTACAAGCATGCCGGCAGGTCGAGAAAAGGTTAGAGAGAGCAATCCTAAACCGTGACACATTGTTACTCCTCCTGATGCCCTGTCGAATCACAGGCGAGGGAATGATAAGGACTGCAATGCAGGGGCTAATATCATCAGGGAGCAATTGAGCTGATTCACACTCAGCCCTACCAGCATAGAAAAGCACAATGAACTTTCTTCTTCTTTCTAGTTTATTCTCATTCTGCTAATATTACAGAGGCACAGCATTGAAGTACCAATGCCAAGATTTAATTTTAGTGATTATGGTTCATTCTCATGCTGGCTGGTAGTTCAGCTTGACTGATGATTGCATTGCCACCCTGAATTTCGGGAAAATTAAGATTCACTCAAACACTACAGAGTTGAAGCACTAGCTAGGGAGGTTAATTCCGCAGTGCTCCATTCTCCCACCTATTAGCATGATCATGCGATCATCTTTTTTATTAAAGCTGACAAATGTTTCTGGATAGTTTTCTCATTTTACTCTCCAATTAGTCTTGGACCTCAACTTAGCAGTTTAAGATGTACTGTGCTGAGTGATTGACATGAAGTATGACATTGAAATTTGAGAGTTAGAGGCTCTGATGAGTATCAGGACACAGGAAGTGTGTATCTACACCACTAACTACTAAGCAACTAAGAACAAGTACAACATACAGCTATTTAAAGAAAATATTTTTAGATATACGTATAACAATCAGATGAAATTTAATTCTTATAGCAGAATTAAATAAAATCACCTGTTAATTATTTAAATAAGGTTGATATACCTTTATGAAAATTAAACATGGTTTTACTACAGTAACCATACTTTACTTATAAAATTATGTTTTAAAAGCATATTAACCACAAAAATAACTATGGTTACTACAGTCATAGTTACTACAATACTAAAACATTGTTATTTGTGGCAAAATCATGTTTTTTGTTTTTTGCCACAAATTATGGTTACTCCGTACAATTTTCGTAAGGGTTTAACAAATAGGGTGACAACATTAAACTGACCGTAAATTCACACTTAATTTACAATAACACCCTATTTTATTCTATCATCAAAAGAACTGTCCTGACTTCCATGGAACACAAAAGGAGATGATCAACAGAATATTAGGGACTGGTTCCCTTAGTCAACATTGACTTTCATTGCAATTTCTCCACACAATAAAAGTGAGAGGTGACTGATACTAACAATTCTGCCAACATCTCCTTTTGTGTTCCATGAAAGAAAGTCATACTGGTTTGGATGACTTTGAGAGTAAGTAACTGATGACAGAATGTTCATGTTTGGCTGAACTGTCACTTTAAATGTACAACGCACTCACAGTGGCCATATAGTGGTATTTTAAAGGTATAGTTCTCTCCAAAAAGAAAATGATCTCATAAATTACTCACCCTCATGCCATCCCAGATTTGTATGTTTCTTCTGCAGAACACAAGCAAAGATTTTTAGTAGAACATTTCAGCTCTGTAAGTTTATTCAATGCAAGTGATTGGTGACCAACACTTTGAAGCTTCAAAAGGCATATAAAGGCAGCATTAAAGTAATCCATAAGTCTCCAGTTTCTTTTTTTTAAATGTTACAATTCTCTCTGCTCTCCCCTTTGTCCTATGCACTCAGAAACCAAATGCTTTTTGAAAATGATATTGTTCTATCTGTTCATTTGTCAGAAATTCATTAGGAGTTGTTTTGATTTGGTGTGAAACCGAATACTGACTTAATAGCCTATTTAGTCTTGAAAACTTGCATACCATTATAGTTTTATTGCAATTTCTGCCGTTTACAAATTTGTGAAATAGCAATTTTCTGATTTTGTTTCCAAATATATACAGTATATCCCTGATATATATATATATATATATATATATATATATATATATATATATATATGTTAATTTTACTTAGTTAATTACACAGCCCAGATACCCACAACAAATAAAAACTCAAATAGAGTCAAACTTTAATTCAAACTTTTTCTGTCTTAAAATACTTTCCTCCTATCCGACCTTAATATGCAGAGACAAATGTCATTGACTCGACCAGAAGAATGTGTTGGGGGGCGGGACTATCTCTGTGGTTGGCCAATGGCAGACCAGGGGCATTTTTTTTTTAAATATTCAAATAATCTAGAACAATTATCAAGTCTAGTCATTTTTATTTGTATAGCACCTTTCACAACACACACAGTTTCATAATGTCTATGAGTCATCATTGTGAGTTTGATTAAATACGATTGTGAATTGTTTTTAAAAATAAGCAATTATATAATAATTGTATTAATAACCCCAGTGAGCAGCTGATGGCGACTAAGATGTTGATTAATGGAGAAAAATAACCTTTGGAGACACCAGAAACACTGTGGGGGCCAGTTCCCCTCTGGAGCAAATTATACATTTGACAAGCAATGTAAAGATATTAAAGGGCTTTTATTTTTATGCAAATTGTTTAGATTGACATAATCAGTCACTTTAATAGTAAAAAAAATTTTAAAATCAAGCAGACATCTAATTTTGTATATACTCATACAATTATTCATATGGTTTTAAACTTGCCATCATCTTTGGCTGAGTTTGTTAAAATTAAAAAGAGCAATTCACAGTCTGAAGAGTTTCTGCGATAGCAACTCCCTCTGTGTGCAAGATAAACTGATTGAAGAAATGCTGCCGAAAAGTCCTCCGCTGTCAGTTTGAGGCGAGGACTTCTGAATTACTGAGGGAAAGTAAGATTAATGTGCCACTCAAGTTAAAATGTCTTATCTCTCTAGAGCACATTTGGGGAGACTGGCCGCTCAGGCCCAAACTTTTTTTTAATTGGTAGCTGATGATGATAATGAAGCTTGACAAAAAATACTTCTAAAATAACAAAGATTAATGAGATGGAATCAGTTCTACAGACACAAATATAGCAGCAGGTTTCTTTTACAAATACCAGTAATTGTTTGTGCCATGACCAAGCAGGTGTTACATGTGCTCTGATGAGTTGTGGTGTTCCTGTGTTTTCTCTATTTACTGTAAAAGTATTTTGTTATGATACCTAAAAATGTGCTTTATGTGGTAAAGTTTGCATTAACTGCTTTTATTTTAGTAAAATACATAAATAAATAAAAATAAACCAAGATTTAATTTGACCAAATCAATCTGATTGCATTATGCTACAACAATGTTGGCTACACCCAATTTTAAAGAGCCAGGTCTGGTAGAAATAGGTGTTTAACAAACCTTTACAGTTCTAGCACATTAATAGTATAGTAATTATGATAAATAAACTTAAAGGGATAGTTCACCCAAAAATCAGGTGTGTATGGCTCTCTTTCTTAACCAGAACACATCTGAAGAAAAATATCTCAGCTCAGTAGGTCCTTAAAATGCAAGTGAACTGAGATTTCTCTTTTGAAGCTCCAAAAATCACAGACAGTCTGCATAAACGTCATTGATACGAATCCTGCGGGTAAATTAATTTCTTCTAAAGCGATTATCCATTATCAAATGCTTCAAGAGAGGGTGGTGTTCAAGCGGTCTCTTATGTGACATATTCACGTTCCCATGGATTCAGATATAATCTCACATTCTCCACTTGGTTGGGACATCCAGAATGAGCACACAAACGCACCATTGTGAGTAAAGAAACAGATAAATACAGATCTAAACCAAAAACAACCAAGATACTGTACAGTCTTCATCCTCACTTATAAACAGCACTGCTCTTCTGGTTGTGACCCACGTGCTTCAGTTCAAGTTCAGTTCAAATGTCAATGCGATTACGTCACATGCATACTGCTGCGGAACGGAAGCATGATTTAGAGTTTAAAAAAAGTACTTCAATATTTGTCTTTTTCACACCAAATGTGATCGTGTTGCTTTAGAAGACTTTCATTGAACAGCTGGTTTCGTATGGATGTAGTTTATGCTGAGAGTCTGGGATTTTGGGAGTTTCAAAAGGTAAATCTCAGTTCAATTGCCTTTTAAGGACCTACTGATCTAAAATATTTGTCTATTTTTCTTCAAGTGCATTCTAATGAAGAAAGAAAGTCATACACACCTGGGATATCATGAGGGCAGGGGCAGATTTAGGCAAGGCTGTCATGGGCAGTTGCCCAGGGCGGCATCTTGCGGCACACACACGCATGCACGTACACACACACACGCACGCACTTGTTGGGTTTTCATGTTTTATAAGGACTCTCCATAGACATAATGGTTTTTATACTGTACAAACTTTATATTCTATCCCCTACCTCTAAACCTAACCCTCACAGAAAACTTTCTGCATTTTTACATTTTCATAAAACATAATTTAATATGATTTAGAAGCACCCTCAACGTAGGGAATACACACACACACACACACACACACACACACACACACACACCCACCTGCAGTAGAATGACTTTCACATGCCTTACATTTCAGTGATAAATACGGTTGAGTGACTAATCCAGAGTGCAGTAATAGACTCAGATCTCTGTCCACTGATTGGTATCTTACATTGCTGGTTTTAATAACACTCTATATTCACCCTGACTGAGTCTGTCCTCTCTAAACCTCACACAGATCTCTACAGCCCAGCTGTTTACTCTCTGACAGTGCAGAATAATGCTGTTTAAATCAAAACAGTCTCGTTGTTATGAAGAGAGTGACAGATGACTTTGATATGAGACTATTTAATGAGTGCAGACCATTTCATGACAACCATGTCCCAGTTATTTAGTTCAAGGAGCACTACCATAAGTTATCCACAATCCAGCTTGACCAAGTAAAAAATGTCAGTTTGACCATTTTGCTAGTGCTAGGCTAAGCAATTTTTTTTACTTTATGTTTTATGAATGTATTTGAAGATTTCGGCTTTTGTGCATGGGACAGTACAGTAAATGAAAGTTAGTCTACCTTCAGTAAATAATATACACTAAACAATTATTCTGGGCATGGAGGTATAATATTGAGTATACAAACAAAATATCAAAATGATTTATCATTTATAAGCATATAACTAATGCATATTAATTTTTTTACATTTTAAGCTCTGAGCCCTTCATTATTCAGTATTTAGCACTACAACAGAATGAGAAGGCAATACTTTACACTGTTCACTTTACATAAGCAACAAAGGAAATGCAAATGAAGGCTCATGAATACATTTATCAAAAATACCCCTTGAACATTCTCAACAAAGTCATGACAAATAAAATAATTGCTAGATCAGAAGTTGAAACTGATCATAATATATACAGTATATATATATATATATATACACACACTACCGGTCAAAAGTTTTGAAACACTTAACTGAAATGTTTCTTATGATCTTAAAAATCTTTTGATCTGAAGGTGTATGCCTAAATGTTTGAAATTGGTTCACTCACTCACTTGACGATGTGCCGATGTAGTGACACTAGGTGTCGCTCTTATTAGCCCAAAACACCTCTGATCTTTAAGAAAAGATCAATGGGAATTGGCAAGTTGAATTTTATTATTATTATTATTATTATTATTATTATTCTATACTTTATTTAACCAGGAAGGTCCCATTGAGATAATAAAATCTCTTCTTCCAGGGAGTCCTGGTCAAGACGGCAGCACATATAGTTTCACAACAAAGTTTAAAAGATAAATACTCCAAATATAAAAAGAAGAAAAAAAAAAAGATATATACAATCAGATCAATATAAACAATTACAATGTTCCTTTAAAACAGTTAAAAAAAGTGCTCAAAGGGGGAAGTATATTTAAATTGATCACATTTTGAATTTCATTCCATGCCCAAGGAGCATAAAATGAAAAAGCTTTTTTACCAAATTCAGAATGTACCCTTGGGACTGTCAGCTTAATTTGAGTTGAAGATCTTGTGCAGTAGCTATTTGTACAATAGGTTAAAAGATTAGAAACATAAGGGGGTCATTTACCTAAAAGTGCCTTGGCAATAAATACAAACAGATGCAATTTTCTCCTGTGATGTAAGGATGACCAAGCTAATGATTCATACAAAATACAATGATGAGTATGTGACTCTGCACCACAAACAAAGCGTAGTGCAGCGTGATAAACAGAGTCCAGTTTCTTAAGTAAGGATGCAGCTGAATTCATGTATAGTAGCGTATGCTGGCCAGGGCTCCCTCTAGGAGGCAGCCATATGCCTTGAAGTGGCATTTGTTTGCAAGTTAGTGCAAGTTAGTGAGGCGAAGACCCCCAAAGATGTGCAGTTGGGTCAGTGATTTCCTTCCTACAGAACAGGCTGAAGGGTTGGCTGTCCCCCTCCACATTAAAGGTGCACTTAGCAACTATAGCGTTGCACCACAAAGCAGTAGACAGTAAGTATTTGGGGAAGCACGACCTGATTATCAAGTTCCTGAAAGGCGCTAAGAGGCTGAATCTTCCTAGGCTACGCCTCTTTCCCTCATAGAGCTTCTCCATGGTCCTCCTGGGCCTACGGAGAGCCCCGTTTGAGCCCTGAGAGTCAGTTGAGCTAAAGGCGGTCTCAGTGAAGGCTGCCCTCCATTAAGAGGGTTGGGGACCTACAGGCGTTCTCTGGCAGTGACACCTGCCTGGAGTTCAGTCTGGAGTGTTCTCATGTGGTCTTGCAACCCGATATCACGCCGAGGCGTGAAATAGACACGCCGGTCCACTCGCGGATGCGTGTCTATTTCACGCTTTGCCTCCTCTAGGCGTGTACATGACATGCGCGCGTCTACGTAGAATACCGGCAGGGGGCGATCGTTTCCTCAACGCCAACAACTCTCCGCGCACCAAAGAGGAAGCGATATATCGCGTTCTCCAGTTCCGGTTAGCAGGATATATATTTTTGTACATAAATACACTTTTTAAATATATATATATATATATATATATATATATATATATATATATATTATTTACATCAGCACAAGATACTCGACAGCCCACACACACACACACACACACACACACACATATAACAACGTTAGGCTACAGCAACGTTAGGATTTCTTCATGAAAGCAGCACTATAATGAACCTTTATTTGTCACATATGGTCACAAGTGAAAGTAACCGGCGAAATTGGCCGGCATCCCGCCCGCACGAACGTGCAACGCGACGACAACGGTATCGCTTCCTCTTTGGTGCGCGGAGAGTTGTTGGCGTTGAGGAAACGATCGCCCCCTGCCGGTATTCTACGTAGACGCGCGCGTGTCATGTACACGCCTGGAGGAGGCAAAGCGTGACACCGACACGCATCCGCGAGTGGACCGGCGTGTCTATTTCACGCCTCGGCGTGATACCGGGTTGGGTCTTGAGATCCCAACCGGGTTATGTGCCCAAGGTTCCCATGACCCCTTTTAGGGATCAGGTGGTGAACTTGCAAGTGAAGCTGCCCCAGGAGGAAAGGGAAAGCAGAAAGGGAACGCTGTCTCCAAACAGACGCTTGCCCACTGGACCTTGGATGGCATTGCGTTGGTATACCAGACCCCTGACAAAGTGTCTGCCCCTTTGGGATTAAGAGCACACTCTATAGAGTGTTGCATCCTCTTGGGCACATGCCAATGGCACCTCTCTTGCAGACATCTGCAGGGTAGTGGGCTGGGCAACACCCAATACCTTTGCACAATTTTAATGTGCGTTGTCAGGTATGAACAGGTCATTTACGGGAAAGCTGGCCGGGTATACCGCGGTATGGTTTCCCTATTGGTAGACCAGCATCTCCCTTGGGCAGAGCTCTCTTTGCCTCTGGTCACAGTGTTTGTAGAGCTCCTCCCCTTTAGGCAGGACCTACCACCACGCCTCTTCCATGTGTGGCTTGTGAGCCCACATGACATATTTGCCACATGATAACCTCCCTTTTGAGCAAGATGTGGTCTCTGCTGTGTCTTTTCCTCCTGAAAGCATAGGAAAGGAAAAGAACACCGGCTCCAGCCGAAAATCTAAATACTCTATAGAGAGAAAAGCCGTGGCCTGCTCCCATACTAGATGCGTCTACCCCTGTTTTTTGGGGCGTTGGAGGAGGCTACGTGCGGACCAAGTGCACTTGCTATTTCGCATACAACAGCTTGCTTGCACCAGCATCGGCAGTTCACGTTACACAGTTCAGCTAGTTGTAGTGTTTTGGATAGAGACCCCTAGCGTCACTATATCGACACAACGTCAACTGAGTGACAGATAGGGAACGTCTTGGTTACTCTCGTAACTTCTGACTTTGTGTCCCTCTTGCCACAGTGATGTACTACCCGCTGAAATGTCCGGGACCCTGTCTCTGCTCATCAGCCAAAACCTGAATGAGTGGTTGAGAGCCAGCTCGTTTTATACCCATACGTCCGGGGGAGTGGCATGCAAATTTCACTTGCCAATTCCCATTGGCCTTTTCTCAAAGATCAGAGGTGTTTGGGCCCCTAGTGCAACTACATCATCACAATGTCTCGTTTCCTCCATCAGGGAACGGAGATTATGATAGTAACCAAGACACAAAATATAGTTCATAAAAATATAGTTGTGCCACCATATTAATTTATTTCACTATAAAACTACAATTTTATTAAAAAAATAAAAGTTTTTCAAATTGATGACTTTGACTAAACAATAAAGAAAAGAAGCCAATAAGTGCCAAACATAGTATTGAAGGAGTTCCCATCTGTTGAAAAAGCTTCCCAGGGTGATTCATCAAGAAGTTGGTTGAGAAAATGTCAAGAGTACATGTCTGCAAATTCTAGGCAAAGAGTGACTAAAGAGGTATTTTGTTTAGTCACAACATACGTCCCATAGTTCCATTTATGTTATTCTATAGTTTTGATGACTTTACTATTCTTGTAAAATGTGAAAAAAATGAAAAATTAGAATAAATAATGAGTGTTTCAAAACTTTTGACGGAAGAGGGTAAATTAGATTTTAGTAGGCCTTCTGTAGTGCTCTTGCATGAAAAGATACCTTGGCAAATCTATAAATCTATTGCCAAAATCTGAGTAACCATGGGATCATGTGTATATTCCCCTTTTGAACAAGACAGAAAAGCAGGTGGTGAAGTAGTATTTTACAGTTAAATATGTTTAGCAACTCTACCTTCATTTTTAAATAGATATTAATATAGTCAAGCTCCCTGATCACAACATTCATTACGATTAAAGACATTACTGATGAATCTCATGAGTCACATTTCATTCCAAAAGAAAATAACTAAAGAATAAAGTATGCATAAAGTTTTTTTTTTCAACAGGACATTATATTCCACACCAAATTCAATGATGATACAATGATGCTTATTTTATTAAAAACTGCACAAATTAAAAGCAGTACAATTACTACTTAAAAAAAATTATAAATACTTTTACAATTTAAATAATGTATCATTGTTTTTCATATTACAGTTGCATTACTATATATATATATATATATATATATATATTTTTTTTTTTTTTTAAGGCTGTTGCGTTAATTCTGTGGAATTAATAAAATGTAACGCATTGAAAAAAATGGACTAATTTAAATTAAATTAATTAATCATGCCCTGTGACCATATGTAAATTATAACAATTATATAATAATAATAATAATAATAATAATAATAATAATTATTATTATTATTATATATAGGCCCACCCATTGATATTATTAAAGACATTTTTATAAATATAATTATATAGAGTTGTACTTATAATTGTTTTAATTATTAAATGTTTATCTTTATTTGGGAGCCTTTCTCAGCAAACAGTGATATATGCTAATAAAGGTATAGTTCACCCAAAAAAAGTTATTCTCATATAATTTACCCACCATTTACTCACTCATGCCAACCAAGTGTATGACTTTCTTTCATCTGCTGAACACAAATGAAGAATTTTAGAAGAATATCTCAGCTCTGTAGTTCCATACAATGCAAGTGAATGAATGGGTGCCAATATTTTAAAGCTACAAAATCCAAAAGTACTGCAGATGACTCTGGTGGTTAAATCAATGTCTTCAGAAAAGTCTTCATTCTCAACTTCTCTTTCACATTCTTCATTTTCTTCATGTATATCACCCCCTTCTGGGCAGGGAGGATAATTTATGATAAAAAAAGACTTAAAATATATTAGTTTCTCTTACTTCTGAAGACATGGATTTAACCACTGGAGTTACTTTTATGCTCCCTTTATGTGGATTTTGGAGATTACAATTTTTTGCACAATTCTGTCACAATTTTGTGCAATTTTTGCACAATTCACTTGTATTGTGCGGACCTACAGAGCTGAAATATTCTTCTAAAAATCACAATTTCTGTTCTGCAGTAAAAAAAGAAAGTCATACGCATCTGGGATGCCAGGAAGGGGAGTAAATCATAAGATAATTGTCCTTTTTGGGTTAACTATCCCTTTAATTTGACTAATTAAATGGATGCACATGTAATTATTTAATTATATATATATATATATATATATATATATATATATATATATATATATATATATAGCCTGGGCATATTCTGTAGTTTTTGTGAGATTTACCCTTATTTAATTTTGAAAAAAAAATTATAAAATAAAACATAAAAATCAAGCGCAGCTATCAGCACTGCAGTAATTGCAATGTTTTCCACTGAGCATATTTTTACGTGCTTACAGCTGCAGCCTCAGGTGTGCTTTAATGCTCTGTTAAACACCTCATGCTCTCTGTAGCACATGTAACATACCTGCAGAATGGAAAACAAAGAGAGTCTCTCTTCTGCCCCTGTAGCTTTGGATTCCACTGGGAATCATGCCCATTCTCAGCTCAGATTATACTCTCATTCTCTCCATATTTTAACCTGAGCTCTCCTATTCCCTGCTGTCATACTGCACTCATTTTGTGCATGGAATATCTCATTATTTGTTTTACTTCTGCTGTTTCAGGAGCAAGGCTGGTGTGTGTGTGTGTGTGTGTGTGTGTGTGTGTGTTTGATTATGGATGTCCACGGTTTCATTGCCCCCTTTCCCCAAAAATACCTGAATTGTAGATATAGGTGAGGGCAAGAAACTGTCATGTAGTCACAGGGGAGGGAAAATAGCACTTCATCCCGCTTATTGCATCTGTGCCACTCTGCAAGTTTAAGGAAAAACCAACATGCATGAATCTTAAAAGCAAAACCCATATACCCTTTGAGAAACACAAGCAAACTGGGCCTCCCATGAGTTGAGACAATATAAATCCTTAATAATATCCAAACAGCTACCCCCCCCCCCCACCAAACACAAACACAAACACAGATAAATCTGCACTACCTCAAGCAAAGAAAACTGTTCCTTGAATCTCCTCAGCGTTACATTTATTTATTTTTTTGGTCTACCTTATTTGACACACCCAGTTCAAGTCATGAAATACTCCATTAGTCAAATGATGAGTTCATTCAGGTGTGCTAAATTAGAGAGACCTCCAAATGTGTGGTGCTTGGGAGGCTCCTTTAATGGTATGAAAACCCCTGCACAAGCTAATTAATTTCTTTAACTAAAATTCCTGAGAGTGAGCTGGCAAGAAATAGTTCACCCAAAAATTAACATTCTGAATTTTTTTTACAGTTAAAAAAACAGATTTATTTTTTTATTTTTTATTTTTTTTTGACTGTAGTCCTCCTAATGTTTTTAAAGCCACATAAATCAAATTTTTCACAGACCTTTAGCCTGTCCTGGAATACTGTACTGTATTTTCTAAGATCATAATTAAAGATCCATCCATTCATCCATCCAGAACACCCTAGCAAACAGGTAGATCAACCTAGCAATGCCAAGCAACCACCCAGAACATCCTAGCAATGGCTAGCTACAAGCCAAACCACCCTAGCAATGCCTAGCAACAAGCCAGCACAGCCTAGAAACCAATCAGAACACCCTAGCAATGCCTAGCAACAAGCCAGAAAATCTTAGCAACCTACTAGAATACCCTAGCAACCCCAGACAGTAGTTCCAACAGCCTAGAAATACTGAGGATCCAGTTGGAACAACTCAGTAACCAGCCAGTAAACCCTAGCAAAGCCTAGCAACCAGACAGAACACCCCAGCAATGTCTAGATACAACCCAAACCACCCTAGCAACACCTCACAACAAGCCAGCACAGCCTAGAAACCAATCAGTACACCCTAGCAATGTCAAACGATAGCTTCAGCAGCCTAGAAATTGCCTAGGAACCAGTCGGAACACCTCAGTAATGAGTCAGTACACACTAGCAATGCCTAGCAACCATCCAAAACACCCTATGCTTGGTAAAAGCCAGAACAGCTGTGTAACCAGCCAGAGCACTCTAGCTATGCCTAGCAACCAGTCAGAATACCCTAGCAATGCCTAGCAACCAGCCAGCCATTGGGTTTGATGATGTCTAATGGTGTCTGATTTGGTCTGATGGTATCTTGCACAGCTATTTTCCATACAATGACAGTTGACCACATCTACCAAGTTTCAAAACATTGCAGAGTTACCAACCTGTTGAAGCTGCAGCCATTTTGGTTGTTTTTACATGTCGTCTCAGTGAAGTTGAAACTTTCATATAATTGTACGTTTCCAATTACGAGATGTCATTATGAGTTCAACAAAGAAATGAATTATTTACTAGTCATGAACTTGACATGCATCAGCTATTTTAGGCTGGACAACAGCCAGTTTGACCATGATACACCATTCAAAATTTCCAGTAATCAGCAGCAAATGGGATCAAAGTTTAAATTGCTTGAACTTTGATGATCATGTTATAATGCTTGACCTGTTTGCAACTCGGTACTGGGAAGAAAGTGTATTGACACTTCAATGTATTGGGGAATATTGACACAAATCATGTGAATGAGAGTTTAGCAGTTATTCATTGCAAAATTCCCTTGTAATTGGTATATCAAAATCTCTCATTGATTGTAAACTGTAGTAGTTCTGCATTGGAGGGCAGTAAGTTCCTCTAAATGGCTTTGCACAGAGAGGATTAATTAAGTTCACTGCTTTTGTCCATATGAAAATTGAAAGGGCTTACACTTGGATCATCTTTGGATGGAGAAGGACAAATTCAGCCAGGACACTGCCAACTGAATGGTTCAATGTAATATTGATCTGAGCAACTCCTATTAAACAATTAGATAAGAGCAGACAGATGACCTTGTGTGCCATTGCCCTGTGTTTACAATGAAACTGGGCATCGCAATTTTTCAAAGAATCTTTTTGGCAAGCCTCCTTTATAGACACAAGTACGCACCATCTAGCATTCTTGGTTTTTGGCTAACAAAGGCGTGAAGAGGCACCTTTTTTTTAAAAGCAAAAGTATGCAGTTTCCAAACTGGTCTCATAGAATGAACGTTCCTCCATATACATTTTTGCAAACTGACTTTTACGTACCACTCTCTACGTTTCGCTGCAGTTTCCTGGTGAAATGCACACTAGATGTGATACAACAACTGTGTGTTTTAATCATTGTCCAACAAATCACAAGTTCAGTTGTGGTTTATGACTTTATGAAAACATATTTTTCACTCTATTACTCAGCCCCTGCTATGTTATGATATCAAAACACTTTTACTTTAACACATGATTTGAAGGTCCCCCTCGTGCCACCAAAACAGCGCCAACCCGCATCTCAGAATAGCATTCCACAATTGTACAGAGCGGTTATCTGAGTTACCGTAGACTTTGTCAGTTCGAACCAGTCTGGTCATTCTCTGTTGAACTCTCCCATCAACAAGACATTTCCATCCACAGAATTGCCCATCACTGGATGCTTTTTTTGTTTTTGGCACCATTCAGAGTAAATTCTAGAGACTGTTGTGTGTGAAAATCCCAGGAGATCAGCAGTTACAGAAATACTCAAACCAGCCCATCTGGCACCAACAATCATGCCACGGTCCAAATCACTGAGATCACATTTTTTCCACATTCTGATGGTTGATGTGAACATTAACTGAAGCTCCTGACCAAAATCTGATGATTTTATGCACTGCACTGCTGCCACATGATTGGCTGATTAGATAATCGCATGGATGATTGTTGGTGCCAGACGGGCTGGTTTGAGTATTTCTGTAACTGCTGATCTCCTGGGATCTTCACACAGAACAGTCTCTAGAATTTACTCTGAATGGTGCCAAAAACAAAAAAAGCATCCAGTGATGGGCAATTCTGTGGATGGAAATGCCTTGTTGATGGGAGAGGTCAACAGAGAATGACCAGACTGGTTCGGACAAAGTCTACGGTAACTCAGATAACCGCTCTGTACAATTGTGGTGAGAAGAATATCATCTCAGAATGCTATTCTGAGATGTGGGTTGGAGCTGTTTTGGTGGCATGAGGGGGACCTACAAAGTATTAGGCAGGTGGTTTTAGTGTTGTGTATACACACTTATTCCTATGTCATTGGCTTGCTTGGCAAGTCACGTGACAGAGCATTGGACTCTGGATTCGATGACCGCGGATCGAGTCCAGCCAAAAGTGAAAGTAGAAGAGACATGAAATAACTTGGTTGCTTTTGTATATGTATGTTTGTTTAAATTTTGTGTACAGATGTCTGTTCTGTTAAACTCTCATTTGTCTTTTCGGACATTATTGGTTAGATTTAGGGTAAAGTCTTAGGTTAGAGAGATTACGATTACAACCTCATTTTGCTCGGTTTTGGTGCCCCCACTGGACATTTCATTTGGAAACTGCAGTTAAATGTGCAATGAAGCACACAATTTCAGTTTTGCAAAAATGTTGCAATGGTCACGTAAATTTCATGAGACCAGGCTGGCAGTTTCCTACAACGTTAAGATTGAACCTTTTTGAGATTTTATCTACATGCATGAAGTAGTTGCAAATGCAAATATTTCACAGACTTTCGTGGCAATGTGAGGGTGGCAGAAGGGGGGTATGCATGTATATTTAATGGCAAACATCCCTTCAGCCCAGCATGACTGTAGATGCTAATGAGGACTGGCAAGTTAAGAACAGAAAGTGCCACTCGTCTCCTCCCTTGATACACACTAGAGAGAGAAAGGGATAGAGAGGGAAACTTTCAAGAAAAACATCTATGCAATCAGTGCACACAACTCCTGCTACATGGATGATTTCAAACATCATCAGAGAATAAAACCTTTGACACGTGAAAATCAAAACTGCTTACTGTCATTTAGGGAACTATGGTGTCAACAGAGTCTTAACTGTTGTGCAGCGATAAAAAAATTACTCAAAGGTCAAATATGGAAGACAAATATGCCCACGTCAAATATCTGCCATAATAACATTATGTATTAATATTATTTTCCACTTTCAATTAGTTAATTTTTTTAAGCAACATCAGCCCTGATCATATCTACCAAATATTCAATCATTTTCAGGTTTTAAACCTGAGAGGGAGATTATCACAGTCTGGGATATGTCAATGATTGGCAACAACATTGATTCTGCAGTCAGATAAAAAAAAAAAAAAAACTCACACTCAGGACCTTAGAGGACAAAAATGTTTTTTTTTTTTTTTCTTTTTACCTTTTTAAACCTTCAAATTCCAGTTTGTTTACTTAATGCCTTTGGTCCTCACAAAGTGATAAATACATGCTGACTGACACACACACACACACACACACACACACACACACACACACACACAGAGTTAACACTAATTTCTCAATACACACATACAAAACACACTCTGACATCCATCCCAAAACATCCACACTATTTTTTCTGCATCATTTATTCAACTGTCCTGGAGTACTCTATAATAAAGAAAATAGGAAAAAAAAAGCATGTATTTGCTCCATAGGCTAAACATGAGGCAAAATGGCATCATCTGGTGGAAAATATAACAAAATTTAAATTTTGAAGCCAGGGATCCAAAATGAAAGCATAATATTATAGAATTCATGATTTTATGCTTTAATGTCACTGGGATCAAATATTGCAGTTTTAATGTGTTTCAATGGGGACATTTTTGTCCTGAAGGTCCCAAGTGTAATTATTTTGTGTACACAGTGTATTATAGATGCATTATAGGAACTGAGGTTGAAATATCAAAATTCCCCCCAAACTACACACCTTTGCAAAATGTATGCCAATGGCATTAACAGACAAAATGATCGAAAATACTAAAATGAAAAATACAAAATGACATTCTTTCATCGGTAGCACACAAAAGGAATCATTTGGAAAATTTCCAAGATGTTCTTTTCCATACAATGAAAGCTTGCAGTGAGAATGGACAGCTATGCTCAAAAAAAGCAACATAAAAGTAGTCAATATGAATGATATAGTATAGATTTTCTGAAGCCATACAAGAGTTTTGTTTAGGAACAGTCCAAAATTTAAGTCTTTGATAATCTTCCCCTCCATCATAACTGAAAATGTTGAATTTGGGATGAAATGAAAGACAACTTAACAATGAATCAATATCAAATTCTGAAATGGCCAAGTGTGATTAAAAGGGTGCAATTTAATAATATATATATATATATATATATATATATATATATATATATATATATATATATATATATATTAGTTTACATGTACTTCAAACTTCTGAATGAAAACAGCTCTGTTAAATTCAGTTGGATGTGTGTAATTGAAGACATTCCATAAGAAATATTACTACTGCATGAAAAAACAAACAAAAAAACAACAACAAAAAAACATTTAATGCAGCAGCAATAATAATAACTAATGTGTATACAAAAATGACTGCAATGTTTTGTTGAAATGTACTATATTCTCATTTGATTTGTATTATGAATTAATTTAATTAGGCACGGTTGTGATGATAAAAAAATAAAAATAATAAAATTAAAATGGAAAACACAGAATTTGGATAAAAAGAAAATAAAATTTAAAAAGAAAATTCATAGTGCCCTACTGAAATGGGGAAGATTTTCAATGAATAACATTTTGGTCTGTTCTTCACACAAAGCTATTGTATGGCTATTTTGAATATACAGTGGCGTAAAAAGCTATGTGGACTACTTGTATGCAACTTTTATTGTCTTAATTCACTTTTTGACTAACTTCTTCTTTTGTGTTCCATGGAAGTATAAAAATCATACGTGTTCCGGACGGTAAATAAATGATGACAGAATTTGTATTTTTGGCTAAACTAACCTTTTAAAACATCCCAATAGCTGCAGTCATGCAGAATGACATGCTTCTCTTATTTGTTTTGTTAATGTACTCAAAGTAGCTTGTGTTTGATGTGCCTGTAAATACAGTGTGAACCTGAAGAAACACTTTTGTGAACATCGCAGCTGTTGAACCAAAGCACACATACTGCAAAGAATGACCTAACCTGCCATAACTGCAGCTCTGTCTGTGTCTACCAGGACTAATGTTTCAAGGATGTGTGTAGCAAAATCAAAAGAGAAGTCACAAATCTTCATAGCATTTGTTCTTTTTACTGCCATGAATTATAAATACTGAGAATATTTACTTTACATGTAGATATAAAACAGTTGATTGTATCTAGATATGTTCCAACTTATTGGTATGTCCCAAAAACCTACAGTGTTATTTCAAAATAATCGCAACCTACAAACCTGAGACACTAGAAGAAATGCAGCAAGAACATTGCCAAAGCGTTTGCTACATAGTAGCAATTACAGCCCCAATACAAAACGTGTGCAATAGAGCCGGTACAACCTTCAAGTCAAGATAAAACCAAGCATTTCTTGAACAAAATAATTCCCGTTACAGTGTAGAACCTCAGAATACACAATGCAATATCTGCCAAATGTGGCCGATCCATATGCAGAAGTACAGTGGCTTGGAAAAATGTTTAACATTTATCATATGATGTCAAAGTCAAATAGAGACATCCTGGTGCTTTGTGGTCTCCTCTTCCCATGTTAATTTCTCTTCTGAAATACAGTACATCCAGGAATTCTTAGATCTCAATGGTACCATCATAAGGTGCTACCAGGCAACAAATTGGTGATGGTCCATTTCTGGCCTGTGCATTTTTGGAGGGTAGGCTGAAATCCAAACTCATTGTCATTGTTCTCCACAAGTTCAAGGCATCGCTTTGACTTGATGTTCTGGATAGAGCCTCCCTATAGGAAAGAGAGAGAAAATAGATACATTTCATTAAAGTCTCTTCCAGCTATGCCCAGGCATGTTCCTGTATAGATAGAGCTGTCAGAGCTTCATCCATCTTCCCCTAAGATTCAAATTGATGTAGCATTACCCCTAATACTCCTCACAGTACTGGAATCAAAACATGCTGAGTTCGGAATGACACTAGCATACTACTCGTATTAATTACAGTATGCTACATGGAAGAAATATTAGGGGTAGTATGCCATTATGATTATGATATTTTTTTTTTTATAAATGTGATTCTAATTAGATTACTGTCACTGTAATAAACAGTATTTTTTATTTTTTTTTAAATCACCATAAAATAAATCAGATCAACAAATCCTACCAATTTAAATACTTTATTTGGCACGTAAGTATTTTTTTTTTCTACATATACAATTCCTTTATACAAAAGGGTTAATGGCTTAATGGTTATTCTCATTAGATTCCCACTGTTGTAATATATATGATTTTTTACTGCATTAGAGTGATAGCAGTTCAACAAATACTAGCAATAAACACACACACACACACACACACACACACACACAGTCACACTTACACACTCAAACAAACACACACACACACACACACACACACAAACACACACACACACACACAGGCAGCCAAAAGTTTGGAATAATGTACAGATTTTGCTGTATCGGAAGGAAATTGGTACTTTAATTCACCAAAGTGGCATTCAACTGATCACAAAGTATAGTCAGGACATTACTGATGTATAAACCTCCGCTGACAGCTTCATTGAATTCTACCCGCTCAACACCAGTTTCATGTACAACAGTAAAGAGAAGACTCAGGGGTGCCTTATGGGAAGAGTTACAAAGAAAAAGACACTTTTGGAACAGAATATCAAAAAGAAAAGGTTCAAGTGGGAAAGAAACACAGATATTTTACAACAGATAATTGGAAAAGAGTGTTATGGATCTTAACCCCATTGAGCTTTTGTGGGATCAGCTAGACAGTAAGGTGTGTTAGAAGTGCCCGACAAGACACATTATTAATTTTCTGAATATTCATTTTGATCAGTTGAATGCACTTTTCTACCGAAATAGCAATATCTGTACATTATTCCAAACTTTTGGCTGCTAGTGCATGTGTGTATGTATATATATATATATATATATATATATATATATATATATATACTGCATATAATTGCAGTAATGTATAAAGAGAATGAATCTTTCATGGCTGAAGTAGTAAGACTACTATGCTAATATTCAACTCTGAAATTTGCCATACAGATAGATCTACCGTAAACGTGAATCGCACAAGAACATGTCCAGGTCATTTTTCACTCTAAAATTAAAAGTAAAGAAGTTATATAGTGTATAAAGAAAATGTTAATATTTTCAATTTTTTTTTTTCATTTTCTAAAAATTCTCATTAGATTACCTTTTTTGTACTAAATTACATTAATTTTTGTATTTAAATCACCATACATTAAAGCAGTTCAACAAAAACTACCAATTTAAATAATACATTAGAATTTCTTGGAATTACAAAAAGAAAATGGAGCCTATTTTTACTGGTGATTCTCTTAAGATTCCCATTATTGTAATATACAGTATTTAGTTTTGCTGTGTTACAATGATTTTTTTTTTTTTTTTTTATATAAACCAACAGTAATTAACCCTTAAAGCATGGTAATTCACTCTTATATATTTGGGTCTTTAGAGATCCAGCACTCAAAATTGTCTCTAAAGACCCGAGGTATGCGTTTAAGGGTTAAAGCAGTTCGAGAAATTCTACAAATGTATACACTTCAGATACACAATTTTGAGTTTCTCTGTCCCTGACTCTCTCTGTCCTGCTCCACATAACCCCAATGCCCGATTCAGTCCCGAGCAACGCCCCCCCCCCCTTCTGGAGAGGAAGTAAGCCACAACCATCTGTGGCCTGTGGACCACCTTAAATTTAAAGGGCTGAAGTGCCAGGTACCAACGAGTGACCCGCACATTGGTATCCTTCATGCGGTGATCCACTGAAGCAGGGTGTGATGGGAGTGGTGGATGAAGGCGCGCCCCAGCAGGTAGTAGCAGATTGTTAGGACCGCCCACTTAATGGCGAGGCACTCTTTCTTGATGGTGCTGAACTTAGTCTCTCAAAGAGAGCTTACGACTAATGTGTAGCACAGGGCGCTCCACCCCCGCCACCTCCTGCGAGTGCACGGCCCCTGACCCCCTCTCTGTTGCATCCCTCTGAAAATAAAGGGGATACAGAAGCAAATTTTGTTGTGACAACTGACACAGTGTGTGTAGCTTTGCGAAGGTCCTTCCTCCCACACCTCCCGTATGACGTCAAGCACCCCGTGGGACTGGCGTCCATACAGGAGCTCGAAGGGGGAAAACCCTGTGGAGGTTTGTGGGACCTCCCTGACTGCAAATAATAGGGTTCCAGCCATGTGTCCCAATTCCTAGTGTCAACATAAAAGCTGGTGCGAATCGATTTACTCCCTAGCAATTTGTATCGTGACATAAATGTTGTGCCTAGGTCGGTGAGGATTTCTTTCAGAATCCCCACCCGGGAGATCATTTTGAAAAGTGCCCCCTCAACACTGCGTGCTGAAATGTTGTGTAAAGGCGCTGCTTCCGGATATCGTGTTGCATAATCCACCAGGACTAATAAAAAGCAATATCCAAATTTTGACTGTTCTAATGGTCCGACAAGGTCCATACCAATTCTTTCGAAGGAAGCCTTGATTAACAGTAACGGGCGCAATGGTGCTCTTGGGGTGGCCGGTGGATTCACCAACTGAGATTCACCATCTGCACACCACCTGCGTACATCCCCGCGAATGCCCAGCCAATAAAAACGGGCCATTAGATGGTGCAGTGTTCGTTCTTGTCCTATGTGACCCGCCATAGGATGTGGCGACTAATAACTGGGTTGTATTTTCATGGGTTTGAGTGTCCTGCGTAACTTGGTTCAACCGGTCCCTAATAATTGAAAAGTACGGATATGTAAGGGCAACGTCCATCAGATTGATGACATCTTCCACGCCGGGGCCTTATCTGGCTAGAACCCATCTTCGGCAGCATCACGGAGCTGCTGGGCAAATGCAAACGGGCGGCCGACTTTGCTCAGCATGAGGGAGAGGATCCGCTGCCGGTGTTGTCCTGGGGTGCGGCCAACCCGCTGCAGGACAGCGGTCTTCAGCTTCATGTAGTCCAGGCGGTCCTCGGGTGGAAGATACTGCGCCGGAGGCGTCCATGGACATCTTCGAGCAGTCAGTCACCGCCTCCAGTGTGGCACAGCATCTATGTCCTGGGGGTCCATCTTGGAGAGTAGGATGTGCAGCTGTTTCGCTGCCTCCGGGGTCGTGGCGGAGGATCCATCTGGAGCCGGCCTGCTCCAGAAGTTCTGCGATACTCGGACTGGGCTTGGAGGAGCTCCTAGTAGCGCAGTTCAAGGGCGAGAAGGGCTTGACGATGGATCTCCTGGATGCTAGCCAGGACACGGTGAGGTGTCCATGACGACCAAACTTCTTCCTTATCCCGAGTTTCGACACAAGCGTAAAAGTTCCAGCAAGTGGGATGTGGGGTGGCAGTCCAGGTTAGTCAGCTTTTTATTCTGCATTGTCAGCTTCACAATCAGATTTTTGGCTGTTCAGCTTCACAATCTATGTATACACTTTAGCTTCACAACAAATATGCGCTTTAGCTTTACAAAAAATATACACTTCAGCTTAACAACTTTCCCTGTCCCTGACTCTCTCTGTCTCTCTGGCATTCTTGGCAGCCTTTTCAAGCCCGTCTCCGTTTTCACTGTAATGAGACACAGGTGTTAAGCATAAATAATCACCAGGTGATGGCCCTTACCACTTCCTCTCTCCCCAATGACAGACACACGACCACGTCCCGCTCCACAATAATATATCAATCCATTTTTGCCGTTACAGTAATGTACAGTAAAAAGAAATCAAAGACTATTTTTCTTAGGTTTCATTTTCTTGTTTCTTGTTATTTCTATCTCGTTCTTTTGATGTTGGGCTGAAACATGACCAGCACATGTTCTTGCCAGGTTTTGTGAGATTAATCCATGAAAAGAATGATGACATGAGGAGTTTGAAAGTTTGGGTCATAGTATTCAACAGAGACATCAGGCACATCAAATTCATCTTCTCATCCCTTGTCTACTGTTCTAAAGGCTTCCAAAAGCTTGTGTATCTGTGAGGAAACACTGCACATCGTTGCAAGCTTAGACATGAGAGAGCTGGCTAAAGCTACAGAGAAGAATCCATAGAGAATCCATGAAGTCAAGCCAGGGAAAAAGGGACTGGAGGACTAAGATAGGATGGCTGATTACTGCCAGCACTCAGTGAGGAGATTGCCCGTGGCTTTAAGACCTGAGTTCATGTGGGCTCAGTACTGGGGACTCTCAGTCTCTTTTTTTCTTTGAGAGGTGTCATGGAATCCCATTATTGAGATCAGAAGGTCACCAAATCAAGGCTTTAACTTCCTTAACACTTTCTTCGTGACAGGTGTTATCTGAAGCATTTAATGTACAGTGTGCTGCCTTGAAGTTTATTAGAGCAACATACAGGACCAAGCATCACAGTTTATTGGGTCAATGCTCCAGAAGAGCGCAAGGGCATTTTCCCGTGTTTGCACCACTATATTTTGTGTACCACAGAAAAATATCAAACGTTGGAGTTTGAATGAGACGAGGGACGTATATCACAGGTTATTGACATACAGCACATCAGTCATTTGTATTGCATGAATCAATGTGCTGTTGTGGCAGTTCGCATGGTCATCCGACAGATCTGTATCACATGTGTGTGAAAAAAAATCTGATTTGGGCCACATTCAGTTGGGGTGTGAATCAAAAATAAGTGCTCCAGAAAACTCGAATTATCATTGGTTGTACAAACAGATAGTTCCGCCCACAAACTCATTCCATTAATTTTTTTCACTGATATTTGACTTTCTTAAAATAAAGGGTTAGGACAAAATATGGCAAAAAATAGTTGTCTGTATTGATTTAAAATTCTGTTTGTTGATTGGTTGGTCTGTAAGGGAATAAAAGTAGTGTTATCGCATGAGCTAACTCGTACAATTTCTGATGAATTTGGCGTGATATTATGCTGGAAAGTGAATGATGACTGAGGCTAACATTTTGCCTGACATTTCAATTCGTGTTCCACGGACAAAATAAAATCAATCAAGTTTGGAACAAAATCAGGGTGAGAAAAAGATGACAGAATTTTAATTTCTGGTTGAACTACCCCATTGGAATTCTTTTTCCTAAATACGGTCCGCAAAGAAGTAAATCATTTATAGGTTCACTTCCCAAAGAGTGTAAACATTGTGATCTGGTATAGCAATATTGGCTCAATCAATGGTATGAGTTTGGGGACAAGAAAAGTCATTGTCAAGAAAAAAATAGGCATGTAACCTCATTTCAACCCTAATTTGTCATATGCATGTGGCCAAATTCCCGCAAGCACAAGTTTCCTCCTGTTTTCATAATGTTGCATACAACTATGTAAAAGTTTAAAAGATTCCAAAGGCTTTAAAGTGATTCATTGAAACATGAGAATCTAATATGGCGGTGTGCATCCAACTGTGGACAT
Organism: Moxostoma hubbsi; assembly: GCA_032164185.1. Classification (NCBI taxonomy): domain Eukaryota; kingdom Metazoa; phylum Chordata; class Actinopteri; order Cypriniformes; family Catostomidae; genus Moxostoma; species Moxostoma hubbsi. The sequence goes on from JAVLUX010000002.1 coordinate 12,288,462, forward strand.
AGTTTAAACATAAAAGGCATGACTACATGTGTGTGCATAGATTGGCTTAAACTTTTCTGCATCACTGCCTGAAGTCCAGCTGAATGGTTTCTCACATTGCCAGAGAACCAACCTTGTTTCCAGACTAACTAATCAATAAAATATAAAGAATTAGGACCTGGCCTGGCCTGTAACTTCAAGAGTAGGAGGTGAACCAACTTGGGATTTTCCTTACAGTATTGATCTAATTAGGTTCACTGTTGATGCAAGTGTATGTGTGTGCATGCCTGCGTGTGATTGTGATTAGTCTACAGCATTGCCTGCAGCAATAACAAAAGTTCACACTTTAACACAAAATACTGTTAAGAAAGAAAAAAGAGGCTACATTCACACCACAGCCGAATGTGACCCAAATCTGATTTTGGTCTGAACAGCCGACGCTCCTAAACAGACCGGCATGCGTTTAACACTCCCTAAGCATGTGTATCAAATTCTGGCACGTTCATAATTATTCATTAGAATATAAATAATGAATTAAATTGCTTTAAAAAAATTAATCAGCTGTTTTTTAAGCAGATAGAACACTTAAAGTGATAGTTCACCAAAAAAATTTTTTATTCACTAATCATTTACTCACCCTCATGCCATCCCAGACATGTATGACTTTTTTTATTTTGGTGAACACAAACAAAGATTTTTAGAAGAATATCTCAGCTCTGTAGGTCCATACAATGCAAGTGAATGGGTGCCAAAAATGTTAAGCAAAAAAATGCACATAAAGGAAGCATAAAAGCAATCCATATGACTTCAGTGGTTAAATCTATAACTTCAGAAGCGATGTGATAGGTGGGGGTGAGAAGGAGACCAATATTGAAGTCTTTTTTTTTTACAATAAATTGTCCTGTCTGCTATGTAGGCGTCGATATTCATAAAGAATGCGAATCGCAAAAAACAAAAGAAGTAGTGTGTGAAAGTGGAGATTGATAGTAAAAAAAAAAAAAAAAAAAGGACTTAAATATTGATTAATTTCTCACCCATAGATATCATATCATTTTTGTAGATGTAGACGATATAATTTTGGAGCTTAAAAGTTCTGGTCACCATTAACTTGCATTGTATGGACCAGCAGATCTGAAATATTCTTGTAAAAATCATATTTATGTTCAGCAGAAGACAGAAATACACATCTGGGTTGGCGTGAGGGTGAGTAAATGATGAGAAATCTTCATTTTTGGGTGAACTATCCCATGCCTATATTTCTAATAATATGTCAGTGATGGAGAAAGACCATCCAGATGGACAAAATATGTTTAAAGAAAGTAATTTGCCTTCGTATGGTGCAATGTAATTATCGTAAAAGCTCAAGTGTGTAATTTTACTTAAGAGCGAAACACCATAAAATCGAAGGACAGCAGGAAAAAGAGCAAAAAATTAAAAGGTAAAAGTTGTTATAAATGCATATCTTTATCTTTAATGCACATATTATTTATTTATGCTGGAAATCAAGTGCACAAATGACAAATGTTAAATTAGATTGATGTAAAAATCTGATTAAATCTGACATGGCACATTGTAAAAAAACAGATATGTATCTGATGTATTTCCACATATGAAAGTGGCCCAGATCGGATTTGAAAATGCCAGATTCAATGCACTGTTGTGGCTGTTCACATGATCATCCAATCAACAGATCTGTCACATGTGTGTGATAAATTCTGCTTTGGACCACATTCATCTGCGGTGTGAATAAAAAATAGGTGCTCCAGAAAACTACCCCATTTATTACTGGTTTTACAAACGTATTCCCACCCCAAACTCATGCCATTGGATGAGGCAACGTAGCTGTGTTTGGCTGGACGGGCTGCTTAAACAGACAGAGGAATATTTTGATAGTGCCACCAAATCACAGTGTTATACTTGTAGGTGAAATCAACCTACAAATGGCTTAATTACAGTTGACTCTGCGTAGTAAGCTGAGAAACAACCAATCACGACACTTAAGGGTATAAAAAGAACCGTTATCCTCACTTCATTCCCACAATTCAGCTGGCATTCCAGAGAGTAAAACCTGTTTACCCTTTCCCTCATGGATTATTTACATTATATGAACATGTAGACTCGTAAAATGACATGAAACCCCACTGTTTGGGGGAATAACTGAGAAAGAGAGAGCCGTTTATGTGTTTGCATGTCACAGATGACTGAAGCTGAGGAATTTATGACTCCATCTGACCTTTGTGTGCTCTATTTAGAATTCTGGAAGAGAACAAATGACTAAATGCCCCTCTCCAAAGGCTACACATACAACTTTTTAAAAAGAAACTCTTACACATTGTTATCTCTTTTAAAGAACTTGTTCACCTAAAGATGAAAATTCTGTCATCATTTACTTAAACTTGCATGACTTTCTTTGTTCCGTGGAACACAAAAGGAGAAATGTTGTGGTCGCTCTTATCCATGCAATTATAATGAACCGAGACCGGAGCTTTCAAGCATGAGAAAGCGCTAATGCACTCATGAAAAAGTAATTCGGGTTTGTAATGGCAAGAGGGTGAGCAAGTTACAGGATTTTAACTATTCCTTTAAAGTTTGTGGCATGAAGTCTCACTCAAATGAAAATGCAGGTTGTACAGCAAGTGGAGTCATCATGTATTTACCTGAGTAAAACGCCAGTGGAGCTTCAAGCGTTTAGCCACAGCGTAACTGCACTCAATGAGCCGCAGCCGGCTGTTCACATCCACCAGGCACTTGTTATCATCATCATCAATGGTTGGGCTTAAGATGCCCAGGAATAACTGCTGAGTGCTGGTGTAGTATACATTCTGCAATGACAGAGCAGACTCATGAATAATACCAGCAGAGGGAAACAGCTTCCAACACAGTAAAATAGAAAATAAAGGACTGAACAAACATCAGTATATACAGAACAACAGACAATGGAAGAAGACAGTCACTATGTTTTTACGATTTGTGCATTGAATAAAAAGCAGTTTGGGGGCGGCTGTGTGTTGCAAATGTAACCAGTTCTGCTCAACCTGCTCCAAGCGGAATTCGAACCGGCGATCCCCGGCATGGGAGTCAGATGCTCTAACAAGAGGCTTTAAAGCCATGGCCCCTAATGGGGAGTGAGGTTTACACATACCGCACAGCTATCATGTAACAGCTGGCTCCTGTTACACAAACATTGATGTTGGGCTGTAGACTGCCCCAACCAATCACAAAAAAATCACCAGAAATTTGTAGTATTTTTCTATTATTGTCATTGGCCGAAAGCAATGACAAACTCAAGAAGGGGCTGCTGTAAAACAGAGAGTCAGTGACAGTTTCGTGAGAAATGTATTAAGGTATATTTTTGTGCAATGCATAGGTTTTTGTGGCCATAAAGAAGGCTGCGGGTGTCTCTTGCAGTGACCATGCAGCTGCAGTTAATGTACAACTGGCTCCCTCTTCCCACTCATCAAATATCTCCCTCTCCCTTCACCTCAGCTCCCCAAAATCATGCTGTGGATGTTGTCGAAATACAAGACCTGGGACCTTATTAATAAATGTACGTACGATCAGTTTTGATTCTAAATTCCATGGATTTGATCCTACTTCAAAAGTGAGGAACAAATTGGGATTTATAAGGCAGAAACAGTCAACTGACAAGCATAGGTACAAATGTTTTTGTGCTTATGCTCCGGTGTGCCAGTGCATGCTGACTTGAGTTTCTGATTTATATTAATGTAAATACGAGTCAGTGACTGACTGAATTTATTTATGAGTGAGCATGTTTACATGTACAATAATACTCCGGTATGAGTCAGAATATGGTCTTATATGTAAATGTTTTATTTTGGACAGAATATTTATTTATAGCCCTATCTGCATGCATCCATTATAAATTAAATTTGAGACCTACAAAATAACAGGCAGGTGTAAGGAAGAGGAAGGATTATATTTAAACATAGCTAATCAATATTCAGATGGTTAAAAAGAACCGCAACATCTATAATATCTGAAAACTGAGGATAAATTCATCCCTCAACAATTTGTCTGCAGTTGTTGGAGACAAAAACAAATGATTTGACTAAAATGCCGAGTAAATAAGGGCAAGAGAATAGCGGGAAAAGAATGCACATGTAGTTTATACAGAACACGATTGCCATGTAGACAATGCATATTTCATTATATGTAAAAGAGCATGTAAACTCTTTTTGAAATTAAGTTTAGCAAAAATATGGACATTGGTTGAAGAATGGTATGGATTAATACATCATAAATGTGTCAGTGAATGGATTATATATTAATAATGAAAATGAATAACTGATGAGTTGTTGTATAGGCTGCATTATATGAGCAGAAACTTGTAGCTGCACTCACTTTTTTAGAAAATCTGATTAACTGCACAAGAACATTCCATATGAATTTATTAATTAATCAATAACTTGAGCATGCAATGATTAGGGAAGCATGGTGTAGCCCGTTGGGTGTAATGGGCCTTATTATCTTAACAATTACATCATGTTACGCCAATAAGCAGTCACACAATAGAGTATACCCACCCCATCCCCCCCATTCCCAAATGCCCACCTATGCCATCTCCCAGCCAACCCTAGCATAGCTGGCAGGAGCCAAGCCTGGAAAGCAAGCTGCAACTAAGTGTGAAAAAATGTATGATGACATCATTACTGTATCTTACCTTAATTTGAACTTTCTTTGAAAGTATTAAGTTTACAAAAGTCAACAAATGATAGCATACCTAAGGCTAAAATTATTTACAAAAAGTTAAAATGGTGTCTCTACATAAAGTGGTTTGGCACAAATTAATTGCAGAAATGTAATACTTGGGTTTAGGGTTTAAAACAAATCTAAACCAAAATGTTCGAGCAAGATAAATACAGTGCTACCTTGTAATGAGTTGTTTTATCAAACAAAAAAGAAACGTCCTCTTACTTTCAACTGCTTTTATTTTCTGCAAACTTAACATGTGTAGCTACACAAGACATAAACATAAGACAGACATGTGACTAACATAAATGGAATAATAATGTGTCCCTGAACAATGGGGGGGGGGGTTTCAAAATCAAAAGTAACAGTCAGTATCTGGTGTGACCAGCAGCTACATTAAGTACTGCAGTGCATACAGGTCCCAGAGGTGCTCAATGGGATTGAGATTCGGGCTCTTTGCCGGCCATGGCAGAACACTGATATTCCTGTCTTGCTGGAAATCACACATAGAACGAGCAGTGTGGCTGGTGGCATTGTCATGCTGGAGGGTCATGTCAGGATGAGCCTGCAGGAAGGGTACCGCATGAGGGAGGAGGATGTCTTCCTTGTAACGCACAGCGTTGAGATTGCCTCCAATGACAACAAGCTCAGTTCGATGACGCTGTGACACACTGACCCAGACCATGAGCGGTGTAACGCTCATTCCTTTGATCAAAACCATGATTCGTCAGTGAAGAGCACTTTTTGCCAGTCCTGTCTGGTCCAGCGAAGGTGGGTATGTGCTCATTGGCGACGTTGTTGCCGGTGATGTCTGGTAAGGACCTGCCTTACAAGCCCTCACAGCCTATTGCAGACAGTCTGAGCACTGATGGAGGGATTGTGTGTTCCTGGTGTACTCAGGCAGTTGTTGTTGCCATCCTGTACCTGTCCCACAGGTGTGATATTCGGATGTACCGATCCTGTGCAGGTGTTGTTACATGTGGATGATCAGCTGTCCTTCCTGTCTCCATGTAGCACTGTCTTAGGCATCTCACAGCACGGATATTGCAATTTATTGCCCTGGCCACATCTGCAGTTCTCATTCCTCCTCATGCATCATGCCTATGGCATGATCACACAGATGAGCAGAGACAATGGGCATCTTTCTTTTGGTGTTTTTCAGAGTTCGTAGATAGGTCTCTTTAGTGTCCTAAATTTTTATAACGGTGACCTTAATTGCCTACCACCTGTAAGCTGTTAGCGTCTAAACGACCATTCCACAGGTGCATGTTCATTAATTGTTTACGGTTCATTGAACAAGCATGGAAAACATTGTTTAAACTCTTTACAATAAAGATCTGTGGATTTTTACAAAATTATCTTTAAAATACTGTGTCCTGAAAATGGGACGTTTCTTTTTTTGCTATATGTCAGGATATGCTGAACAGAGGATTAAGTTAGCGCAGATATTGACTAAATTGTTATATGACTGATGTGTCACAGAGGCTGCGCCAGATGAGTCAAAGATTTAAAAGGAAGCTTGCTAATTGTATTGTTGATGTAATTTCCAGTGATGTCCATGTGTGAACAAACGAGCCAGAAACACCAGTGGCATCTGTCTGAAACAAGCACAATCACCAGCCGTCACTCCAGATGGCCTCCCAGCTCAAGCCTTGTTAACTGACACGTTAGTGTGCATGATTGTGAGTGTGACAGCACGTGTGTAGAAGGAAGGTGAGCACAAGGGGCACAGCAGAAGGGGCTAGAAAACATCTGGCAAGCATGTTTCTTCAGAGTCACTCCAGCCAGGGCAAATCTCTGCTTAAGTCACAAATGTAACATTTATTGCTGCTTCATGTATAAAATAAAAAGAGTTCACCCATGGATGAATGTGTCTTTCCAATGGAAGCGCTGAAGCAAAAACTGAGTAGAAATGTGTGGATTGCTCAATTTCGCTGCTCCTCAAGGAGACAAGGCAGAGACAAGGGAACACTGGGTCAGGAGACAGGTGTGCGTTTATTCTTCCTGATAGTCCTCTGTCAAGCTTTTATTTCAAGATTTCAACTATTTGGGCTGAGAACAGTACTTCAGCCTCCCTGACGAGTCCCAAGTTGATAAAAGCATAAATGTAATATATTTGGATATGAATGAATATTGGTTAATGTTATGCTGCTGATTCACAGCATTCGAAATACACCTGGTTGTAGGGAAAAAAGTAGGTAAAGTCAAGTTAAAAGCAGGTTGACACTTTAAAAAAAAACTTTGCAAGACCTCTGCATTTTATGTGCTCTATGAGTCTATGCTCTGTCCTTGAATGCAAAGTGAGTCATAAGTGAACAGCTCCTTATTTATTTTGAGCTGCCTGCTCTCATTGGTTTGACGAGGCGTGTTGCATGTACAGCCCAAGGTACAGCCTACACTTTCCTATGTCTAGTATATACAACCGCCTACAAGATGGGAAAAACATAAATGGTTATTACAGAATTTATTTATGGGCCAAGGGGCATGATTAATTTAGCTTGTTTTGTAATGTGCTATTTTTCATAAAATTATTAGAACAAAAATCAATGTATTAAATAGACCATCCTAAATCACATTACAAAAGTAAATTACATTGTGAATACTGTTTCATGCAGACATTAAATATGAATAATGTTATCTTTATATATATATATATATCCAGGTAAATAGGCCCACAATTTGGCACTCTATGTGAGGAAGTGTTCTGAAAGTAAATGGACAAATTACAGCATATTATGAGGATAAATGATGAACATGGCGATCTATGAAAAAGCCTTGAACTGATCTAAAAAATTCAGAGTTCAAGGACAGCAAGTCATTGCAGTGTCATTGCAATTAGCTTGCTGATCGGAATTGCTAACAGACAAGGGACCCGTACTGACTACATCACAGCCTAATAATGAGTCATATCCTTAATTGTCTGGAGGTATTGTATGTGCAAAAGTAGATATTTTCAGTAGTCAGTGGGTTGCCTGAACAATCAGCTAAACTAATTGGTCTTAAAGGGATAGTTCACCCAAAAATGATAATTCTCTCATCATTTACTCACTCTAATGCGATCCCGGATGAGCATGACTTTATTTCTTCTGCAGAAGATATTTCAAAGGATGTGAGATGGTTTTGTCTATACAATGCAAGTCAACAGGGCCCAGCAGTTTAAGCTCTAAAAAGGACATTGTTAAGGTGAAGGCGTGGTCAAGCGCCCATCTGGGGAGAGAGAAAGTGGTAAGGACATCCACCTGAGATGCATTGTGACTAATTACCATTTCTATGTTCACAGTGCAACAAAAGGGAGATAAAAGACGGCCAGTCCACAGAAAGTGGGGGAGCGATACAGGCCATAGACTTTGTGTGTGTGTGTTCTAGAGAGCTTTTTGTTTTGAGTGCTGGAAAGCCAATACTGATGTGTGTGTGTGTGTGTGTGTGTGCTGAAAAGCCCCACATGGATTGTGAAGCCGGCTTACAACGAACTTTGTTACAGACATAAAGGCATCATAATCCATACTTGAGTGGCTTAACCCACGTCATCTGAAGTAATATGATTTCTTTGGGTGAGAAACATACTAAAATGTATGTACTTATGGTTTTGTGTACATATTTATAAAAAGGTATCAAGTTTTGGACCCTATTCATAAACACTGTATGGTCAAAAACATCCTTCAAAATATATGTATTTCTTTGCGTTTTGCACAAGAAAGCAAGTCATATGGGTTTGAGATGGCATGAGGGTTAGAAATTATGAGAGAATTATAATTTTTAGGTGAAATATCCCTTTAAGGATGCTCTGTATAATGAATTAGGCTGTATTTTTTTAAGGGGTGCTCACATAAAACATGTTCTTGAGTTCAAAGATAGATGGAGTGCAATGGATTGGAAAATGATACCAGGGTTTAAAAAGCATTTTAAAAGTTGGAAAATGTTTATCTTGACAAAGCATAAAAAAATTGCATTACTTTTGGCGGTATGCTCAAAAAATGGTGTGAGACGCAAAGAAACAGTCAAAGAAATCTGTCTGAATGCGTATAGCCGTGTTTTAAAGGGGATATATTTAAAGACACTACTTTTCAGAGAGGGTCTTCAATTGCAAACTGTAGAGCTAAATCGAAATCCACATTGAAAATCTGGGACTTTGGGATTCAAAAATTTGAAAACAAAGAAATGTTAGGACAAAAATCAAGAAATTGTTAAGATTTCACTCTATTTCTAGGTCACTAATTACAATATGGATTTCCTAGCTTACGCTGAAGCACACCATTTTTCAATGTAGCTTTTCACAAAAATTTTTAATTCAGAAAATATAATTTGTAATTTTTTATTTTTTTTTTCATTCAATAATAAAGCAATAATAAATGTGAGCGCAGCGTAGTTCTAGCGGGAAGACTAGCAGCTGTACATCATCACACTATTAGCTGGGTAATTCCTAGCCAATCGCAGGTAAGCCATTGCTTTATAAATCTGCTCACAATCTATCACATTGCTGTTCCAGTGCGCCAACACGGCAACCTCCACCACCCCACCACCACCAGTTGAGCCCCGTCCCGCACGGGGGTAGGCTCCTTGCCCCTGCCTCCTATCTCCGGCAGGATATGACGGTTCCGAGTACAACTCCCTCGGACCGCCAGACGAGGCCTACGCCAAAGAGAGACATTACTTTTCTGTTTTATATTCATCAAATAAATGGAATCTTAAACCTCACTCAAGCCTGCGTGTCTTCCCGATAGAATAATAATGAAATGCAAAAAAATCTAGATAAAGTCGCCTTGTTGTTGAGTGACTAGTCGGCCACCGTCACTCATGCCTAGATGGATTTTTTGGAGGTAATGTCAAGCAAACACTCTCCATAAAACTACAGCAAATCTCACTCATGTAGCTGTCACCTCACACTGGCTGTTTCACAAACCTGTTTTGAGCCGTGTGCTATTCCTGTAAAGCTCAGAACGGAGGAAGTGAAGAGTCTGTGCTAATCTCCTTGGGAACAGCTCTGTCTCATTGTATTCTACAGGCTCGGTAGTGTGTTCATGTGTGCATAGCTTTGAGACTTGTTTGCCAAGAACATCCCGTTTTTGCATGAGAAGAAACACACACACACACACACACACACACACACACACACACACATCCCTGCTGTTCCAAAGAAGACAAATCCTTGTGCGAAAGAGAAAAACCTTTTCTGTCTGCACTGGCTTCAGTACATCCTTTAGCAGTTTGGAAGGTAACCGCGTTAAGAGGACGCTGTTTTCTAATAAACATGTAGTGTTATGTATGCTCTCATCAACTTCACAGAAGAAGATAGCACAAGTGAGGAAAACAAGTTGTTGTTAAAGGACCATCCTATCTCTCTCATTACGTCAAATCGCCAATTAGCTATTTTATGCTGCTGAAGTCTTTAAAATGTAACATGACATGCTGTTGGCATAGATGCCGTCTAATTTTTGTGAAAGGCACCACCATGAGTAAAGTCCTGATTATCAACTCCAGAGGGGAACTTTGATAGGTGTGACATTTTGGATATAATAGGAGTAGAACAGAAAAAAATATTGAGTTTTTATGGAAAAAAACATTGCCTACAACAGATGAGCACACATAATAAACCAGAAAGAAAATGCCACACACACACTTTTTTGTCATTTTCCTCTCATTACCTCAATATGTTTCACTAACAATGTGCACTATGCTATTTGTCATCCTACATAATGTCCTCTTGGCAATTCAGGCTCCTAATTTTATCATATTTTACAGATTCATGAAAAAGCATGTACATGTCCCTCAAAATCAGTCACTGCATTATTTTCAAACCCAATATCAATTTATATTTCTGTAACGCAGTTCAATGGAAAGGAGGAGGCGAGAACCGGCTTGGCAATATAAATAATATTTTAATGATAAACTAAAACAAAAGACACAAACACACACATGACAGACATGTCTGTAAATGATCTCTCTCTCCCACACCATCCTCCGAAGTTGGCCTTTATCCCTCTCGGAGGCTTGATTAGCCTGATTAGGGACCAGGTGTGTAGAATCATGACCCGGCCCGCCCTCCACCCTGTCACAATTTCCTATTAGAGTTGATCTATTTGAAACTGTCATTTCTGCCTGGTCTGGAAAATGTAATAGATGTTGCTTCTTCTAGTTTTATTATATTTGGTTCTAAAACAATTGTAGAGGTCTCAGTCTTTCACAAGGAACAAAACAATGAAAAGTAGTCAGGACAAATGTACAGTATTTCCCCTTCTGCAACTCACTCGACATTGTGTCGAATGACACATAAATCTTGTAATTTAACCTAACTAAAAGTACTTGAATTTTGTTATTTCTGTAATCCAGATTACATGTAGTCCATTACTACAAGTATAGATTCGCATAAAAATAAATATTCCTTTAACACATTTTAGAATGTAGAAAGTTTAGGCCATTTTCGTTTGCAGAATGATGAAAATCTTATCATTGTCATCCAGTTCAGATATATTTTTAAATCTTGATTTGGCCGGTACATCTTGTCCTCAAACTCCTGACAAATTCCTCTGCTTCATATGACAGATGGAGTATTATATTATTTGTATTATATTATATATTCATTTTTAAAAGCAATAAAATGCTTTTTTGTAAAAATGCAATAAAATCTAACCTTGCAAAAGAGACAGAACTGTCACTTAAATGTGTTGAACAAGAAAACAATAGACTTATGAAACATTCTACCTCCTTTCTTTTAATATCGCTGCACACAGTCAAAATCAACACCATCCAAGAGCAAAATATTGTTTATCACAATGCCACAGAAAAATTACCCCATTGCTATATGTTCATATTTTGCTGTGATGTACAGGAAGATTTCCTACTACCTCCACAGACACAAAGATATCTGCAGTAAATCTTTAAAAAAAAATAAAACAAAAGAAAACTGTTATTTGGGCACTAAAAACCCTCTTGTGACTGAGAATTATTATTCCACCCCACTCTTTCCACCACTCTATTTGCTATTTAACTGTGAGTAATGTGTTTCTTGTATAACGGCAAAATCTCACAATGATCAAACTGTGCTCTAGCATTCATTTCAAGGATGAGATTTTAAAATCCCTCATAGTAAGGATACAACAGAGCAATAACAACCCAGAAGAAAATATTATTGCTCAGAGGTTGCTCTTTCATAGCTCAAGAGGGTTTGATCGAGTGCTCAGTTATGTTTGATTGAGTTATCATGTAGGGATGTTAACAATTAATCTAAAATCGATTTGACTTCATATCTAATAAAAAAAATGTCCAAAGATCCGAAATATCCCACGATCCACAAAGTGAAGTTTTAATGAACTCAAATATGTATACAAATTATATATCTTAAGCATCTTAAGATTGAAGTTTCATTTCATTAACAGTAATTAAACAATTCCCAAATTCTAACTAAACATAGAGTAAATGTATTTAAATACACTAAGAATATTTGAAGAGGAAAATGCCAATACTTGCATTTCTTAAGTGTAATAATTTAAATCATATTTAAACAATCGGATACATGCACATATTATTTTGAGTCCTCCATGTGCGTTTTGCGATATTAACGATTAATCAATTAATTGATTGTTAATTTCCACAACGATTAATTATGAAAATATCTGAAAATTGACATCCCTATTATTAAGTAATGACCAGAGCTACAAAAATGGATATTGGAAGTAGAACATTTAATTTGCTCTTCGTTTAATCTAATTGCTGTCTAGGTGAAACAATTGAGATATTAAAGAGATCTCACTTGTGATTTCTCTTTCCTACAGGCTCCAACACAAAATTAGATTATTATCCTTGTGATTGGTCATTACAAGTTGTCGGGGCACATACTGTAACTATCTGAATTAGATTTGATTATTAGACTATTTCCCTCAGTCTGCTTCAACAGAAAATGGTAAATCGGGGGCCTGGGTAGCTCAGCGATTATTGACACTGACTACCACCCCTGGAGTCTCGAGTTCAAATCCAGGGCATGCCGAGTGACTCCAGCCAGGTCTCCTAAGCAACCAAACTGGCCCAGTTGCTAGAGAGGGTAGAGTCACATGGGGTAACCTCCTCGTGCTCGCGATTAGTGGTTCTTGCTCTCAGTGGAGCACGTGGTAAGTTGTGCATGGATCACGGAGAGTAGCATGAGCCTCCACATGCTGTGAGTCTCCGCGGTGTCATGCACAACAAGCCACATGATAAAATGCACAGATTGACGGTCTCAGAAACGGAGGCAACTGAGACTTGTCCTCCGCCACCCGGATTGAGGTGAGTAAACGCACCACCACGAGGACCTACTAAGTAGTGGGAATTAGGCATTCCAATTAGGGAGATAAGGGGATCAAAAAATTCTAATAAAAAAGGTAAATCAATAAATAATTAACAGTAAATAAAACAGCAAACAAAACATTCCTCCATCCTTTAATAATCTGTAGAAAACTATTCTGCACTGACGGATAGAAAATTCCCTGTTGATAGCAAAGCCAAACAATTCATCAGCACTGAAAAACTCATCTCTAACCTGTGATTGTTTTTCAATATACTGTTACTGTATATCTGTTTATTATTTTTGACAGAAAGATTGGATTTTCTCTTAGTAGCTGGGATTTTAAATACTGTTAAATCTTCTTACAGAATCTTACCCAGTACTTTACCCAACCCTTTTTCTTGTGTTTTCCCTGTCAGGAGTCAATGTCTTCATTCATCATTCTTTCGGCTCCTTTTCTGCTGGGTTCAGGTATCACAGCACCTTCTCTGTCTTTTTCCCACACTTTTGTTGACCACCCTGAGTGCAATTATCAGCAGTGACTCTCTCTCAGGACAATTGTGCACTTGAGATCCCTCCATGCCACAATTGAAACCTTTCATCTTTTCAGTTTTTCCAAAAATCACAAAATCAAACCCATCTATCTTGAATTTGAGAGCAATATTTAGCTCACCCATCTTGATCTTTTAAATAACATATACTTGTCACCTGAATTAAGCCTCACATTTCAATATAGGGGATTTCCAAGGGATATCTTTTCAATACACTGGACACAAGTTGATTGTGCCAAGAAATGTCTGCTCTAATGAAGAGGACATTAGAGAATGTTAACTTCCTAACCATTCTGACACATTGCAAAACTGGTAGATAACTATCATTATTTCACAACTCTTTTTTTGGCATTTATGGCCAAATATGTAATGGAAATTTTACAGTCATCCAGTTTATCGCAAAATAAACCCTGACAGTTATAAACCCCTGGCTGACTGTATATTATCCCAAATTTAACATGGTTACCTACCAAATAAATAATTAAATGGACATGAAAAACGGTTTGAGTTGAAGTTTTATTATTAGGGCAGTCAATCAATAGACATTATTTTTTTCATTTATTACATGACATGCGATTAATTGAATTTATCGCAATTAATCGCAAATCAAAATTTGCCGAGAAAGGCTCCCAAAAAGATAAAAATAAAATAATTAATAATTTATTTTAAATAAAAATAATTTAAAATATTATAAATATATATATACTAACCAAGCACACTATGAACACTATGGTCCTAATGAACTGCCTGATGTGGTCTTCTGCTTTAGCCCATCTGCCTCAAGGTTTGACGTGTTGTGCATGCTGAGATTATATTCTGCTCACTTCAATTGTACAGAGTGGTTATCTGAGTTACCGTAGCCTTTCTGTCAGCTCGTACCACTCTGCCCATTTTCTTTTGATCTCTCTCATCAACACGGTGTTTTCATCTGCAGAACTGCCGCTCACTGAATGTTTTTTGTTTTTGGCACCATTCTGAGTAAACTCTAGAGACCGTTACGCGTGATAATCCCAGGAGATCAGCAGTTACAGAAATACTCAAACCAGCCCGTCTGGCACCAGCAATCATGCCACGATTAAAATCACTGAGATTTTTCTCCATTCTGATAGTTAATGCAAACATTTACTGTATCTCCTGATGCATATCTGCATTATTTTATGCACTGCACTGCTGCCACATGATTGGCTGATTAAATATATATAATAACTATATAATAAATAGATATTATATAACAAATAATTCAGAGATTCAGATTAAACATTTTGCATTATTGTGACAGAAGAGTGACGAATTGATTAGAAAATACAAAAAGTGCCCTTAGAAGTCAATATATTGCTTGTTTTATTTTTATATCATTGAACATCAGCTGACAATCTGATTAATTGCTTATGTTTTTCACAAGTGTTTATATTGGAAAATGTCCATCAGACTGATTGTCATCCTGCTTGGATGACTAATAGCCAAATAAATAAATATGTGAACATAAAATATTGACTTGAAATTATTTTATTAGCTTACTTGTAGAGATTGCAGAGTGATATGAGAAGTAGGATAGATGACGTGCAATAACCAGATGACCCGGCTGATGTCACTTTGTGTTCTGATGTACATTCGTTATTCATAAATATTACACCGATGGAGAGCCATGCAATAACTATTGTTATTATACACTCAGGAATATTTGATTCTTTTTGGTGAAACACGCCATTCTGTAGTAAAATCATTTAGCATTAAGACTGCTAACTGTTCTTGAATGTTGTCCCAGGCAACCAATTTCCTATATAATGTAGTTTTGCTAGCTTCATGTCTCTCTTATCTCTCTGTGGTCTCTTTCTTCTCACATAATCATTATTTTTTTACCTCAAATCAATATTCAAATCAAATATTTAATTTAATCATTCATTTGGTAAGTAGCCATGTAATAAGTGGGATACTGCAGTCATTATTGCAAACTAATGCTGATTGTACATTATTTATAACTTAAAAATAACTACTTTTCCATTGTGTTAAATTTCTAAAACTTTTCGTTAAACCACTTTGAGAAGAGCTACCTGTACAATCAAACTATTTGATCCGCATTCCACTGATGCATTTGAAAAAAGAAAAGAAAAAGAAAAAAGAGCGACTGAGAGAAAGGTAACTCACCTGAGGTGTCATACCATGACAGAGGTAAAGGATGGGAATGTTGTCGGTTTCTGGCCCTTGATCGAGACACAAGTCACTCTTCAGAGAGTTCCTTAGCTGAGAGAAAAATAAAAATAACATTCAAGTGCATAATGACATATTTTTGTTGTTACTCAGCTAAAGTGTATAATGTCTGCAATAACTTTTGTAATTGCAATAACAATATTTTCAATCAGATTTCCTGAACACTACCCCATCTTCCATTAGTCACCCAAACAGATAGTCCTGCCCCCAAACTCAAGACCATTGATTGAGTCAATGTTGCTGTTTTGGTTAAGAGTGCATTTCCCATACAGTGACAAATTACTGCCGAACCATGCTGATGCATCATTGGAGAAATGACCTAGCTAGTCACAACTGTTTCCCGAAACCGTATTAACTATGTTGCTCATCCATCTTTCTAACCATGTTGGTTCAACAATGTAGAGCTGTCGTTAATGACTTTATGCAGGGTAACTTAAATATTGAATATTAAATGCATGAAATGCCATTTAATGCATGAAAGCTGCTGAAGACACAAAAGTGGTGTGCACTTTGTAATACAGCAGATGCATTGCGCTGCGATGTTGTGGTTTCGCTCTACATCAGATTTAGGGATTCCCCCGTTGCACTTGAGTGCATACACACATGCACACTCATCAAAAACATATAAATGCTACTTATGCGTTAACATAAACACATAAAAGCAGTGTTTTCTTATAGAAACCATGTGTGATAAAGTGATTTCTCTTAACAGCCTTTAATCTCTTCAACGGCTGCATTCGTGTTTTAATGACACTTCAGAACGAAGATTTCTGCAAGTAGTTTTCTTAAATGTATGTAAGCCTGGTCTAAATCTTGACAGAATGAAAGATATATATGAAATTAAAGATATAGAAGCCTCAGCAAAGTCAAATGATGTTCACACAGCAAATTAACAAGGAACTATGCTTCTTACCATAGGCGGAGTGCTGTAGTACCAACCACAAAACTGTGCAATGCTATTTGCGAATGTTCGTTAGAACTACGGGTTCAAACCTATGTTAGTAACTATACTGGTAACGATGGAACTGGCGACCATAGTTGGCTAATGATGCATTTGAGAAAAGCACCCCTGGTCGAGATGCTTAAACTACCAGAGGAATGTTTTGAAGCTGCCATAGAGCCACAGAGTACGAACTTTTTGGAGAAATCACAGACTAATCTCACAAAGAAATTGGAAATGGTAGGTTGACTTTTCTTTAGCTAAAATCAGTCTTTACTACCCCCAAAAAGTGGTAAGTGTTGTTGGGCATCTGGGCATGTTCTGACAACGAAATGGCTTATATATGGTTGACTCTGCATATTAAGCAGTGATATGAGAAAATATTTTAACAGGGAAATATTTCAGATACAGAATATCAGATGCAGAAAGTAAAACCCAAAGGTGTTCCTCAAGTGCACCTTAATGTGGTTAAATTCTCTTTTTCTAATTACAGTTTCTCATAAAAAAATAAATAAATCATTTTCATAAGTGTATGCACACCCATGAATCATCTAAATTATATTCCAGCCAAAGTCTGGTGAAGTAAAAGAGGTTTATTTTCACATACTTTTTTCAATAAATGACTTGAACTCACTGTGGTGAGTTACCTGATTTTACCTCTTAAGTAATATTAATCGCTAATATAATTTTACGTAGAGCCTTAAACCATTTTTTTTTCTCAGTAGGTTTAGAGGTTTATTTTAACTGATATATCAAATGAAAATAATATTTAAATACACAATATAATTCTTAGTGGGTCACTACAATAGATCTTATCTCTATTGTGACATTTTTTTTGCTGGATTCGCCTGAACACTGCTGTGCTTTTTATCACTGTGTGCTGAATTTCTTGCCGGAGTGATTGACAGGCTCATCAAATGCAGTCAGTCAGAATAAAGTAATGAGGACGAGAGCTATTTCTGAGCCCTTTACTCCCAGAATTCATTTCAATAAGGCTGACCTATTTTCCACAGATTCTTCCTTTTTAAATTGCGCCTCTGAAAACATATACGCCCAGGATGAGCACCACACCTCCACCAGACAGCTTGTTTCTGCATCAATATTGAGTCAAGTGCATTATTATTTTGTCTTGTGGGAAATAATAAGGGAAATAATTGTTTAGACTTGAAATGCATGGCTAATACAAACAGTACGGATGTGCTACGCTTCAAAAACTACCAGTGCAGGCATAATTTTGTCAAGCAATATGAAAAATCCTGTTCAGATGCCTCGGACAGAACAGTGAGTGGGTTTTACACGTTGCATGCCGATGCTCTCAAATCCAGCCTCAATTGTACAATATCTGGGCATTGACAATGGGCTGTAGCTTAATCAGCACTCACAGCAACAGCAGTTAAAGCATCAGCTGTGTGGAGAGAGACTTGCTACCGCCACTGCTCTGGACTGAATTAGACTTTTAATGACACAATCGAGATGTTTAGTCATAACGTCAATTTGTAGGCCTACCTGGAAAGGCTAATTCACCATGGGTTACCATGGATTTCCAATGGATTTTTAGAATATCGGTTTTTGGTCTAAAAGTAAACTAAGATCTGTGGTAATAATTTACTCAACTTCATGTCATTCCAAACCCATATGACTTTCTTTGTTATTCAAAACACAAAAGGACATCATAGGCTGTCCATTCAATATAATGTCAGTGAAAAGTGCCTCACTTTAACTCTTAAAAAAGGACCCAAAATGTCTCATCATAATAGTAGTCCATGTGATGCCTAGATCATATTCCAGAAATTTAAAAAAAACAATCGGACAAAATATACAGTTATTTATGCTGTTTTTTTAGATCTTTATTTGTGGTAAATTTCTTGCTCTTGCAGTACTGAGTCCACTTCATAACAGTAAGGTGAAACACAAATACTCACCACTCCATATGCAATGGTGTCTGTGTACATTCTCATCTCGGGGTAAATGTTCACTAGATACCAACGGAAGGTCTTGCACTGCAGTTTTTTCCTCAGTGCTTTCCTTTCTGTGATGTCACCAAAGTCTATCCCTGAGTCCTGATGACACAAACAAACACAAATCCATTTTACAGCTTGTATTAATGTCCATTTCAGAGATCTGATCACAAGTGGTCAACAAAGAAACATGTCTTTTTGCACAAGTTTGTGATGGTGTGCAAGGAGGAAGTGGGAGATGGTGAAATCAACAGGATCAGGAACAGGATCAATCAACCCAGAATAGGATCAATAACACCACAGACACTCGCAGTTTGTTCAGATCATTCAACACACTGCTTTGCCCTCCCCCACCACCACCTGACACATCACTGACAGCAGAGGTCTTTACCACATTTTTTACTAATAAGGTTACAACCGTCAGCAATACATTCACAGCACCACACCCCATCAAACAGCTGTCGCCAGTATGCAACTCTTCTGTCTCTTCTGTCTCTACATTCTCTCTTCTGACTGACACTAAGGTCTCTAAACTCCTCCTCTCCATCCAGCCCACCACCTGTTCCCTTGACTCCATTCCTCACCTTCTCCAGGCCATCTCTCAGTCCATCCTACCAGCACTCACACACATAATTAACACGTCTCTACTTACAGGCACTTTCCCATTACATTTAAGCAGGCTCGAGTAACCACGCTGCTGAAGAAACCTGCACTTGACCCCACACAAATAGAAAACTACAGACCAGTCTCTCTCATCCCATTCATGGCAAAAACACTTGAAAGGGCAGTTTTCAATCAAATCTCTGCCTATCTATCACAGAACAAACTGCTGGATGACAATCAGTCAGGCTTCAAAAGTAGACACTCCACTGAGACTGAGTCTCTGAGACAGGTGAAAGCTTTACATTTTACATTTATGCATTTGGCAGATGCTTTTTATCCAAAGCGACTTACAGTGCAATTATTACAGGGACAATCCCCCTGGAGCAACCTGGAATTAAGTGCCTTGCTCAAGGACACAATGGTGGTGGCCATGGGGATCAAACCAGCGACCTTCTGATCAACAGTTATGTGCTTTAGCCCACTATGCCACCATCACTCTAGAAAGCTGAATCCAGATCATCCGTCATGATTCTGCTGGACCTTTCTGCAGCCTTTGACACAGTCAGCCATCCGATTCTGCTCTCCACCCTCTCCTCGCTGGGTATTACAGGAATTGTGCTTGACAGTTTTAACTCCTATCTCTCAGGTAGGTCCTTCAAGGTAGCCTGGAGAGATGAGGTATCCAAGCCACATCAACTACTTACTGGGGTACCTCAGGGATCAATGCTTGTGCCACTTCTCTTCTCTATATACACAACATCACTTGGACCCATCCTTCAGGCACATGGTTTCTCATACCACTGCTACGCCAATGAACTAAGGAACATTGTCTTGTTGTACCAACACAGAGGCACCAAAACACTTTCTCAAATGGAGAGAATGCTGTGGAGGCTTGCGGGACCTCTCGCACTGCGAATAACAGGGGTCCAAGCCATTTATCCAAATTCCAAGAATCTTCATGCACAAACTTACAAATCATGTTTTTCAGGGGTTTTATTAAACCGTTCGACCAAGCTGTCTATTTGTGGGTGGTACACACTTGTCCGAATCGATTTAATACCAAATATTCCACAACTCGCGTAGTGTACCTGACATAAAAATAGTGCCTTGATCAGTGAGGATTTTCTTTGGAATCCCACTCAGGAGATGATTCTGAAGAGTGCCTCCACAACACTACATGCTGAAATGTTGCATAGAGGCACTGCTTCTGGATATCGCGTAGTCCACCAGAACCAACTGGTTGCAACCCGAATCCACCAAGACCTGGTATGTACCCCCTTAATACTCACAGGTATGCGGTACCTGTTTGATCGGGGCGGCATGTGGAGCATCGGGACCCAAACCAATGTTCCAACCTCCATCACGGGGCATTTCCAGAAAACCGGGCCAGGGAGTGAGATCGGCATACACCAGGAGGTTCTCTGGTGGCAAATACTGCGCTGCGAGTTGGGCCTCCCCGGGCAACAGTAGTAACAAGCAGACCACCCACTGGTTGCTTAGTCAACTGCATGTCCCTGCTGTCCCCTCAAAGAGTTCCAGGAAAGCATCTGGATCATCCTGGGTGCCCATCTTGACCAGTGGAGCATGTGACAGAGCAGTCGCAGGGTCCAGGGTCGCAGCAGCAGCCCCCTCCTTGGGTAGCAAGCTCCGGAGCACCTGTCTGTCCTCTGCTTGGGCCTGGAGGAGAAAGATGAGCCGCTGCTCCTGCTCCTTGCACAGGATGAGGGTGTGAGGCTGATGCTGCGACTGGTGCATACTGGCGAGTGTCTTAAACATTTCCTCCAGAGATGAGGCCTCCATGGCGGCATTCTTCCTTCTTCAATTCCCAGGTTTCGGCACCAGTGTAACAGTTCGGGAAAGGAGGATGCAGGAACCGTAGTAACAAACAACAAAACTTTAATCAAACAGATCATCGAACTGAAAACACAGCAACATAAACACACACACAGAGTGGCAGCATGTCTCTCTCTCTCTCTCTCTCTCTCTCTGGCATCCCCGGCTCTTCCCTTATCTCCCTCCTGCTGATTAAGCAACTCAGTGCCGGGCATGTATCCTCATGGCCCGGCCACACCCTCTTCCTCGTCACACACCTGCTATTAACATGCATCTCAATTATATCTCCTTTGACCACTTGTGTTCAGGTTTCACAGAGAGTGACTCTGATACAGTAGATTGCTTTCCAGACTTTTCAGATTTAATAGTACACATTTATTACAGTTCAGCAATGACCTCCATTCCACTGGATGTTGAAATATTACTGTAGTTCATGTTGCTCAAAGCACTAAACCATGTCTTTGTTCCTGCATCCTCAGTCATTTCCTTTTCCCCCTCTCAACATTCTGCTTCGTCCTGGGAATCGCTGCAATCTCACCATGCCTTCCGCTCTTACCAGATCTTAATTGCTGTCTCGCTGATAAATGTATGAGCAGGGCCAAAGCTCTCTAAATAAATGGAGCACTGCAACATATGGTTGGAAGCCAAGCTGAGGGCTGGAGAACTTTAAATGAGGTAATGGCTGTTTAATAGACAATAACAATAACAGCTGTATTTCTCAGTATGCATTGTAATCACTTTTCTACAAGCTTTCTAATCAGATCTATTTTGCATATGATCATGCTGTGCATGACTTTACAGAAATAAAAGCTGTAGAGACAAAACTGATAATAATTTTAATTTCCAACAACCGAAACAGAGAGCTTACACTATTTAACTGGATTTGAGATGTTGATGTATGAATGCTTTTACAAATTCCATCCTCAATAACTGACTCGTGGCATGAGTGGATTCAAGATTCAACACTCCTTTTCCTTAAAAATTACCCATATTATTATGTCTGCACTCTATAACATCAGAAAGATCAGACTTACTCTTTCCCAGATGTTTGTCATCTCAAGACTGGACTTCTGCAGTGCTCTAATGGCAGGCCTTTATAAATGTGCAACAAATTCTTATGAGAATGGTCTGGGTATAATACAACATAAGCTCAATTGACAGCATTTGTGACATAATGGTAATTGGGTCAATGAAAAATAAGGTAGTATGAGGTAATAAAATTAGCAATTTATAAAAAATCTTGTTTAGAACACGTGTCAACTTCAAAGAAATGCCGATTTAGTTTCATAATTTTTTTTTAAATATTCATTGTTTTTTTTCTATAAAAAAATACATGTAGATAATGACTTTCAAAATGTAATGTGGTATTAAAATACTTTCCTTGAACCTTGATTACATAAGAGTGTACACAACTTAATCATTCATTTAAAAAAAGATTTCAAGTCATTCATTAATTTAATTAATATATATATATATATATATATATATATATATATATATATATATATATATATATATATATATACACTCACCTAAAGGATTATTAGGAACACCATACTAATACTGTGTTTCACCCCCTTTCGCCTTCAGAACTGCCTTAATTCTACGTGGCATTGATTCAACAAGGTGCTGAAAGCATTCTTTAGAAATGTTGGCCCATATTGATAGGATAGCATCTTGCAGTTGATGGAGATTTGTGGGATGCACATCCAGGGCACGAAGCTCCCGTTCCACCACATCCCAAAGATGCCCTATTGGGTTGAGATCTGGTGACTGTGGGGGCCATTTTAGTACAGTGAACTCATTGTCATGTTCAAGAAACCAATTTGAAATGATTCGAGCTTTGTGACATGGTGCATTATCCTGCTGGAAGTAGCCATCAGAGGATGGGTACATGGTGGCCATAAAGGGATGGACATGGTCAGAAACAATGCTCAGGTAGGCCGTGGCATTTAAACGATGCCCAATTGGCACTAAGGGGCCTAAAGTGTGCCAAGAAAACATCCCCCACACCATTACACCACCACCACCAACCAGTGGTAACAAGTCATGATGAATCCATGTTCTCATTCTGTTTACGCCAAATTCTGACTCTACCATCTGAATGTCTCAACAGAAATCGAGACTCATCAGACCAGGCAACATTTTTCCAGTCTTCAACTGTCCAATTTTGGTGAGCTCTTGCAAATTGTAGCCTCTTTTTCCTATTTGTAGTGGAGATGAGTGGTACCCGGTGGGGTCTTCTGCTGTTGTAGCCCATCCGCCTCAAGGTTGTGCGTGTTGTGGCTTCACAAATGCTTTGCTGCATACCTCGGTTGTAACGAGTGGTTATTTCAGTCAAAGTTGCTCTTCTATCAGCTTGAATCAGTCGGCCCATTCTCCTCTGACCTCTAGCATCAACAAGGCATTTTCGCCCACAGGACTGCCGCATACTGGATGTTTTTCCCTTTTCACACCATTCTTTGTAAACCCTAGAAATGGTTGTGCGTGAAAATCCCAGTAACTGAGCAGATTGTGAAATACTCAGACCGGCCCGTCTGGCACCAACAACCATGCCACACTCAAAATTGCTTAAATCACCTTTCTTTCCCATTCTGACATTCAGTTTGGAGTTCAGGAGATTGTCTTGACCAGGACCACACCCCTAAATGCATTGAAGCAACTGCCATGTGATTGGTTGATTAGATAATTGCATTAATGAGAAATTGAACAGGTGTTCCTAATAATCCTTTAGGTGAGAGTATATATGCGTGTGTGTGTAGTAATCAAGCCACACATGCAATCACTTGAGCTTAACTTGTATTAAACATGGAACATTCCTTAAATATACTCCCTTCCAAATCCTTGATGACAAAAACAATCTAACTCATCAACGTTGTTTTGTCACATCATCTCTAGACTAGCGTGTACATTTCTTGTAATTTTTTTTACCCCAAGATAAATTGTTTAAGCATTCCTTATTTGTAAGTCGCTTTGGATAAAAGTGTCTGCTGAATAAATGTATCTAAATGTCAACATGATTTTGAGTGGTATGAAGCAGACATATAGTAGATCTCACCTCCTGTGGAATGTTCCAGGCCATGTAGACGTGGCTTTTAAACTCATCCATCCATACTTCAGCCACTCTCAGAGCATTTCTGCGTACGTGGGCTGTTAGATCCTCTGTGTAGGGCTTGTGGGCACGCTCTATATGGGCGATACGAGCACAGGGCAAAACCTCCACACTTCCACCGCACTGCCACACCTACACATATGCACATACAAAGAGCCAAGCATTCAATGAAAATGCACTTTCATGCTGACAAATCTAACAGCCACCATTCTAGGCAAGAGACAGTTTGATGAGGAGCAGAAGTTTTGTACAGTATGATGATCTTTTTTACTCTGTCTCTAAGACTAAAACTTGACTTTCTTGCTTACTCTGAACACAAAATGAGATATTTGAATGAATATCTCAGTCCATCTTTTTGATAAAAGTGCAGTTCACATTTACTCAGTTTAAAGTGAAAAAAAAAAGTAAAATAAAGTTGTCTGTATGACTAATGCATCATATTCCAAGTCTACTGAAAGCATACAATAGGTTTTGTTATGAAACGCAAAAATGTATGTAATTTTCCAGCAAAAATCTTTACTTCTGTTATATATTAAGAGAAGCTTGCTAGCCAAATCTTGGAGCATAGGAGACTGCAGATGTCAAGGTTTATAGTGAAAAAGTTAGCATTTTGGTCTGATCATTTCATAAGACATGGATTAAACCACTTGAGTCAAATGGATTACCTTTATGCTCACTGTGTGTCTTTTATGGAGCTTGGTTACATGACCCCCTTGACTTGCATTGTATGGATATAAACACACCCTTTATCCTCCAAAATATCTTCATTTGTGTTCCGTAGAATAAAGAAAGTCATACACATTTGGGATGGCATAAGGGTGAGTAAATGATAAGAAAATGATCAGTTTTGGGTGAACTATTCCTTTAAAGGAATGTTCTGGGTTAAATATAATTTAGCACCAATTAACAACATTTGGACAATGTTGATTTTCACAAAAAAAAAGACTAATTCCTCCTTCATTAAAAAAGGTTACTGTTCACCGACGCTCCAAAGCCAACCTGATGGAGCTTGAGAGGTTCTGGTCACTTAAAATGGCAGTGACTAGAGCCAGTCCATAAATGGTAAAATCATATTAAAAGTATACCCAGACATACAGTAAAGTTTACATATTAACCTGATTTTAGTGTGACAAAATGACATACTAAACTTGTCTGTGTAAATGTATATAATATAATACAGTATAAAGTGCTTTGGTAAGCTCTAAGGTTAACAAAAGCGCTATATAAGTGCAGACCATTTACAATTTAATACAACTCTGTTGTCATGACAACGAAACTCTGTAATTCTGGTTGTGACGAAGAAGCGACACTAGGGGTCTCTCTTGAGCACCGAATATGCCTCTGATCTATGAAAAAAGGCCAATGATAAGTTGGCAGACAGTATTTGCATACCCCGCCCCTGGACATATGGGTATAAAGGCGGGGAAATACGTCTAGTTCATTCAGAAATTTTCTTCAGAGCCGATGGTCATGTATGCAGTGAGCTGCGAGTCACACACCTGTTCCTCTTCCTCTGATTGATTCTGCTGTTGGATCTATGGCGCACTTCAGCGGCTTTCTCCTCAATGTAGTAGCGGACGCGCTGTCACGACAACGCTTGCCCAGTGGAGAGTGGAGCATTCACCCCCAGTCGGTTCAGCTGATTTGGGAACAGTTCGGCAAGGCTCAGGTAGACCTGTTCACCTCCCGAGAGACCTTCCATTGCCCGCTCTGGTATGCCCAAACAGAGGTTCCCCTCGGGGCAGAGGCACTGACACACAGCTGGCCCTCGGGGCTGCACAAGTACGCATTTCCCCCAGTGAGCCTTCTTGCACAGGTGCACAGTTAAGTCAGTGCTCTCATTTCTGCAGGAGCGGTTGGAGGGGAGGCTGTCCCCTTCCACCTTGAAGGTGTACGTAACTGCTATCGCAGCCCACCACGAAGCAGTAGACGGCAAGTCTTTGGGTAAGCATGACTTAATTATCAGGTTCCTAAGAGGCGCCCGGAGGTTAAATTCCTCCTGGCCAAGCCTGTTCCCCTCCTGGGATCTCTCAGTGATCCTCCCGGGCCTTCAGAGACCTCCCTTTGAGCCGCTAGAATTAGTTGGACTCAGGGCCCTCTCCCTGAAGACAGCCCTGCTGATCGCGGCTCACCTCCATCAAGAGGGTCGGGGACCTGCAAGTGTTCTCTGTTAGCGACACTTGCTTGTAGTTCGGTCCGGCAGACACTCATGTGATCCTAAGACTGCGACCGGGCTACGTGCCCAAGGCTCCTACAACTCCCTTCAGAGACCAAGTCGTGAACCTAAAAGCGCTGCCCCAGGAAGAGGCAGACCCAGCCCCTTCATTGCTGTGTCCGGTACGTGCTTTGTATACCTACTTGGACCGCACGCAGAGCTTTAGACGTTCTGAGCAGCTCTTTGTCTGCTTTTGTGGACAGTGGAAAGGGAACGCTGTCTCCAAACAGAGGCTTTCCCACTGGGTGGTGGATGCCATTTCATGGGCCTATCACATCCAGGCCGTGCCCCCCCCTTGCAGGTCCGAGCACACTCAACAAGGAGTGTTGCGTCCTCGTGGGCACTGGCCAGAGGCACCTCCCTGGCAGACAAATGAAGAGCAGCGAGTTGGGCAACAACTAATACCTTTGCGAGATTCTACAATCTCAGGGTTGAGTCAGTATCGTCCCGTGTTTTCACAGGTCCGAGCCGGTAGAACTCAGTACACGCTGACGGACTGACCGGGTGGATCGCTTGCACCTAGCGCCCTTTCCCTCGGCCGGGGTAAAACTGTGTGCTTTCTCTCCCAGGAGATCCCACTCATTCGGATCCCTGGATGACTCCTCCCTAGCCCTTTGTGTCCGCAGTTCAGTGGAGGAACTCGCCGACCCAATCCACTGCGGGTACTTAATCTACCCTGTACTGTAATAGGTGCGCCACAGCTCAGGACTCCTACATGGACTTTCCCTGTGTGTATTTTCTGTGGTACGGTCCCCTGGTCGCTGTGTTTGTAGCAACCCCCCCCCCCCCCCCCCCCCTCCGGAAAGGTGGGATCTACCACGTGCCACTTTCCACATGTCGCCTAAAAACCCATGTGATGTATTCGCCACACTTACCTCCCCCTCTCTGGGCAGGTGTGGTCTCCGCAGGGTCTTTTCCCCTTGGAAAACAGGAAACCGAATATGACCGCCATCCCACGATGCGTGTAAGGGCCCCAGATGTTTGGCTCTATGCGAGAAACATAGAGAGAAAAGAGGCCTGGCTAGGCTTGGCCCATTCCCAGGTTGGCAAGCGTCGCCTTGTTCCCCTGTCTAGGGTAACCAGAAGGATTCCAACTAATTTTTATGGGGCATTGGGGAAGGGTACGTGCAGTCTGATACAGCTGGCCGCTCTTGCATGTCAAGTACCTGCCCGCTCCTGTATCAGTAGTACACGTACACAGCTCAGTGCTTGGCGTGATTTAAATTGGACCCCTAGTGTCACTTCTTCGACACAACGTCGAAGTGAGCGACAGACGGGGAACGTCTAGGTTACGTATGTAACCTCCGTTCCCTGATGGAGGGAACGAGACGTTATGTCCTCCCGGCCACGTCGCTTAGCCGAGCCACTGTTGTGGCCGGACCATTTCCTGCTCCTCAGAAAAACCCTGAATGAACTTGACGTATTTCCCTGCCTTTATACTTTATACCTATATATATATTTGGCGAGGTATGCAAATACTGTCTGCCAACTTCTCATTGGCGCTCAATAGAGACCCCTAATGTCGCTTCTTCGACACAACGTCTCATTCCCTCCTTCAGGGAACGGAGGTTACATATGTAACCTAGATGTATTGGATAAAACTTTACACAGATAAGATCATGTTAGCATGTAAAGTACAATGTTTACGTCTTGTTGCTATACTTTTGAAAAGTTCTGTAGTTCAGTCCATGGACTGGCACCTTTTAATTAAATATTTTTTTTGTGAATTACTGTACTGTCTTATTTACTTATCTATTTATTATAAAATACGGGTGCTAACACTGTGCTACAAATGCCGTTAATTGAGCTGAACTTGAACTGAATATTCCTTTGATTAAATTTTTCTTCTTTTGTGTTCTGTATGAGAAAAAAATTAAAATGGGTTTATAAGACATTTCCATTTTTGGGTTAACTATTCCTTTAACAACACCCACCACGAGAGCCAAAAGTGTGTCAGCTAAGGAATTTAATATATAAAGAATAATTCAGATTTTGACTGGTCACAAGGGAAAATAATATAACAAAAATACCAAAACATTATATGCCTGCTTTGGGCAAAGCACTTAAAGCTGCCTTGAAACAATGTGTATTGTAGAAAGCAATAAACAAATAAAAATGACTTGACTAGAAAGGACCTTAATGTACCCATTGCCAGTCCAAAAACAAAACAAAAAAACACTGTAATACCTTGGTACTTTTTGCCACTTTTTGTTAGCGTCGTAAAATGAGAGATGCAGTTTGAAGCCACATTTTTATTGTTTGTGCTATCTTTCATATACCACAGTCAGTGAAAAAGTATGATTTCAGCATATGAGAGGTCAGGACTTCACTTTGAAGCCAGAGTGGAGGGATGAATAATGTGGAGTGTGTATTATGAAGCTGAGCAGGAGTAGAAACGATGAAAGACACCCAATCTCTGCTTCACTCCAGCAGGTGCACTCTGCTCTCACATTGACAGAGATAAAGCTGACATGATTCTCTCAACAAGAATGATTATGAATGTATAGCTCATGACCTGCCATGACCAAGGTGGTGCTCCATTAAAGGGTTATGAATTTCTTGGATGGGGCTTAGAGAATTACAGCTCTTCAGTTGAAATCTAAATCACACCAGGCTCCTGTTATATGCATATCGCAATTTGATCTTGCT
This sequence comes from Moxostoma hubbsi, assembly GCA_032164185.1. NCBI lineage: Eukaryota > Metazoa > Chordata > Actinopteri > Cypriniformes > Catostomidae > Moxostoma > Moxostoma hubbsi. The sequence continues at coordinate 12,317,474 of JAVLUX010000002.1, forward strand.
TTGAGGATGAGCAATTAAATTATAGGTACACTCCTTTCAATGACATCAGCGGTTTATATGACAATGGCACACCAAACAGACCGAGAAGTAGCACAAGCCACATAGTACACTCCCTTGGTGATGTCTGTAAGCACAACATGAAAATGTAAGGGATAGTTTATCCAAACATAAAAATTCTGTCATCATTTACTCAGCCTCATTTTGCTCCAAACACATACAACTTTCATTCTTCCATGGAATGCAAAAGGAGACTACAGAATGTTAGCCCTAGTCGCCATTTCCTTCATTGCATAATTTTTCCATATAAAATGATAGTTAAAAGTGACTGAGGCTCACATTCTGTCTAACATGTTCTTTTATGTTCCATAGAAATAAGCAGTATGGATGTGCACGGATAGTCGACATTCAGTTAATCGCTTGATGTGCCACTATTCGAATACCAAAATCGCTATATGATTATTCTACACGGGCAACAGAGATCTTCAAGTCGACCCGAACTTGACGAGTTCCAACAATTTTCTGGTGAGGTTTGGGTAAGTTTTTCAAGTATAGGGTGAGTTAGGGGCTGTTCAAACTTGGTTTTGTGTGTATCTGCATTTTTAGACCCCAAGTAAAAAAAAAAAAAAATGAATTATTTATTTAATTATTATAAAAGCATCTTGAAACACCTGCTTGTGTTTCATTCATTGTGCTGTGTTCTGAAGTTCAGGTTGCAGAAAGGGACTTCATGTGACTGTTACACCATTAAACATGATTCCAGGTTGTTTGTCACCGGGTCAAGTTGCAGCGCTTGATAAATGGTAAGACAGTGCTTTACCTTTTGCTCTGGTTTGCATATTAACATACAATAATTAGCCATTAGCCAAATGCCATTTGATTTTAAACCATTTATAAATCAAAGCACCCCAAAGAGTTACTTGAGTTTGCTGCCTCATGGAAATGTGAACCTGCCTGGGCAGAGCACATATACTGGCAGTAACCTTTTGATTATTTTTTACTTTAATGTAAGATTTGATCTTTTGAATGTCTATGTAGTGTGCTATTTAGGCTCATAGCTCACTGTGCACTTTACTAGCTGATATTTTAAGTAGTATCTGAGGAATTTCTTGGCAATAAACATTCTTGTTTCCCATGTCCTGACTTACGACAAAAAAAACAAATAACCGTTCATAAAACCTTGCAGTTAACCGAATGTGAAAAACGGTAACGTGTACATCCCTAAAAAGCAATGTCAATTTTCATAATTTTTTTATTTAGTCATATTTTTTATATTTAACAAAAATATATTTATCAGGGCCGCTGCCAGGTGCGGAGGAGTCCCCTACCAGCCACTGAAACGCGGCGGGGTCTGAGACCACCGACCGCGAGTGGGGAGGGGCTAGCTGCCAACCGCCTGGATCAGACCCCTTCTGTTCCCCGAGAACGCGGTGGGGCGTTCTGTCTGCCAGGGGCTGGAGGACTGCCTCCGATCCGCCCGGGGAGACGCAGCTGTCATCCGTTAGAGGGTGGCGGAGTGGCCGGAGACCAAGCTACGGCGTATCGGAGAACTGGCAAGTAAGTTCTCTCTCTCTCTCTCTCTCTCTCTCTCTCTCTCTCTCTCTCTCTCTCTCTCTCTCTCTCTCTCCGCACCATCTTCCGCAGTTGGCATTTATTCCTCTCAGTGGCTTGATTAGCCTAATAAGGGACCAGATGTGTATAATCACGACCCGGTCCCACCCTCCGCCCTGCCACACAGAGATATCTGAAAATGATGATGTCATGTGACAGTCATGTGATCCGTTCAACCCAAAAAAAATCAAGATGGTGGTCCACATTGTAGCGGCATTGTTGTGCCTGCTATCTACGTTGAGAGCGTTATCAAACATAAATGTTACTTTGTACAACCTTCACATTATTTTCTTGTAAAGGCAAAAGGAAGTTTACTCGGACTTGCTGTCTGGTGACGGAACACGAGGACAATTGTGTTTCAGACCTTATCCACAGTAAGGGGATTTCAGGTTTTTATACTTTTCAATGTGGACGAGCAACTTTGGTGTGGACGGAGAGTGTTTTGAAAACGCTGTGTTATAAATGTACAGTATAAACATATAATTTACTAAACATAGCTTCATCGATTGTGCAGATGTAAGTTGTAATACTTTAAGAGTTAATATTGAAAATATAGCTGAATAATCTCAAATAGGATGCGTTTAAGTGATGTAATGAACATGTTTGTAAAGTGGGGAAATCCCCAATGTAATATGAATGTATTTTGAATCAATTCTTTCCACATTTTAAAAACTAGACAAAAAGTAGCACATTGTAAATATCCTGCAGGAAAAAAAAAATTGTCAACGATATAGGCTCTAATTCAAATCGTTTGATTATTGCCATGATGTGCCTTTTTCATCTTGTCTTCGTTGACAAATAATAAAAAACGAATCAAACTTCAATAAACATTTTCGCCAGTAATTTTGTTGATGAGATGAACACAGGAAGGGAAACACTTTACAGTTAGGTTCCATTAGTTAAGGTTAGTTAATGCATTATGCATCATGAACATACAATGAACAGTCTTTTACAGCATTTATTAATCTTTGTTAATGTTAGTTAATAAAAATACAATTGTTCATTGTTACTCATAGTGCATTAACTCATGATAACAACTTTTTAATATAACAATGTATTAGTATATATATTGACATGAACATTAACTAAGATTAATAAAGGCCGTAAAAGTATTGTTTATTGTTAGTTCATATTAACTAATGTTGTTAACATATGTTAACAAATGGAACCATTAAGCGTTAACTCTAGAAGTAAGAAAGCCACATGGGTTTGTAACAACAAGAATTTTCCTTTTTGGGTGAATTGTCCCTTTATCATACATCTGACGTAAACTGTTTCCCAGATCATTGTACGAACTGTACAATTAAAATCACTTGCTTGTATATATTTAACTGGCAGTTGTTAAATTGAAAGAAAAGAAGAAAACAAAATTGCTCAGCAAGGGTGGAACTGCTGTTTTCGTGGTTTATTGTTGTTGTTGTTGTTAACCAAAGCACACATTAGCAACCACACTGCCCTGATATTAACTCAATTCAAATTTACCCTTGTCAGAATCCATGTTGGGTAGTCTTTGGTCTACTGTGAGTAACATTCGCAGTGAACTGAGTAGGTGGCGGATATAAAATGTCTGTAGTACATGTGAGAGTGTGTGTGTAAGTGTGAATCTGCTTGCCAATCCTCCTACGGACACTGACGGTCCTTCTAAATAGAGTGCTGTTCCACCGTTGTTAGAGTGCGAACATTTGTCTCGCTCTTCTAGTGTGCTAACATTGACTCCCAAATGATCATCTCCATGCTTGAATTTGTTCTGCTGTGATGACACTGATTGGAGTACACTGGCTCAAATGAATAGAAATGTCATTCATTTCCCAGTGCAAATATTTGTTTGAGAGTGCTTCATTTCTGCGGAGTGCACTCATCTCACATCACACAGAGACATGTTTGGGATAGCTAGATTGGCAGAATAAACTGCCAGTGAAACAGTGGCTTTTGTTGGGAATGGAACATTGGAGTACTGCTTACTGGACAATATACACTGAATACAGCATGCTATATATATATATATATATATATATATATATATATATATATATATATATAGAGCATATGAAACAGTACACATTAGGTAAAGGATAAAGTACAGTGCAGCCAGCCGCTTGTTATCGCAAAATAAACACAGATAGGGTCAGCAAGGTCATCTGGTATTACTCTGAAGGGGTTTATTTTGCTATAAAGAAGGGCAGACTGTAAGATATGCTACATATTACAAAAAATAACAAATAAATTAAAAATGAACATAAAATAAAAAATTCCAAACATGTATCTATGCCCTTCCTGTTCTTTTTGTCAAATCACATACAGAACAGGAAATATCAAGCATAAAATCTAAATATGACTCCAACACACAATGGATTGTGTGTTTTGAAAGAAGTATTTTTATATCTAATTTGCAACCCTCCAAATCTCTAATGAAAAAGACTTGTGAGGATGACATCTCTATTAATACTTTTCCTGTTTACACTCTGTTCTCAGAGTTTCTGTCATCTTGCTATGTTGAGTTTTCCACACTGAACTAACTGTTGAAAATCAACACTGCACATCTGAGAATCTGAGTCATTGTTCTCTGAGTGAAACCAGCAGGAAATGGGAATATATGTAAAGTCACATTAATCAATTACGCTCTAGCAGTCCCAGCCTATCTCTGAGGACAGAGGAGTGTGCTGAGGTGACTCTTTATCGTAGCAAACAGTAGTTATGCTTTATTCCTGACTAGAAAATGCCATCTGTTTCAACTCCCCTCCCACCTTCTTCGTCACAGAGGTGCCCCATCAGCAAAAATCTTATTCCCTTTGGATACAGAGAGTAAGAGCCCTCACACAATAATGCTTGATGTCCTTCAGACCCTGACCTATACAGCAAAAGGCACTTTCAATGAATGGTGTACAAAATAGGGCCTGAAACTTGAAATTTTTGTCAGTATGTAAAGAATCTGCATTAACATTGACTGTGAACCTTAGGAGGTCAATACATATTATATAAGAGTTTTTATATATATATATATATGATACATTATTTAATTTAAAATATCTATAATTAAATATTTTAATTAGTCTAAATTAAGATTTCATTTGGTAGAGAGTTAAATGGGACCAAATGTTGTTTTGTAATTGGTCAAATTCACAAATATTTACTACGAATATATATATATATATATAGAGAGAGCTGTATTTGTTTGATATATTTTTCTTCTAATATCTTAAGTGACAGCAGGGTTGCATGCTAAACTTGGATGCTGACAAACTGTCAACTCTACAGTTTGTGTAAAAATGAGTGAGATTATTTGTATTTTCACCATTCTGTAGAAAGGGTCTAAATGATATAACTACTTGAATTAAAACCCTCCGTCCTCTCCACAGCCATCGCGGTTGGATGACTGGTTCCTGGGGCCTCCTCGCCACTCACAGCCGTGCCCCCCCCCCCCCCCCCCCCCCGCCCTTCTCATGGCATTCTGCTGCCACACCTCAACAGTCCCGGCACGCTGGACACGGACCCTCCGCCCTCAGTCCCACGACTGTTCTCCGGCCAGCCGGTTCTGACGAGTTCAGAGGACGCCTCTACCGGACCTCCTCCTTAGTCACTAACCCACCCCCTGCCGGGTGTGCAGAGAAAGATAAGTGCTTCGAGTCTTCTCTCTGCACCAGGTCGTGCCCCCCCCCCCCCCCTTTGCGGGTCCGAGCACACTCAACAAGGAGTGTTATGTCCTCGTGGGCACTGGCCAGAGGTACACGCTGACGGACTGACCAGATGGATCACTTGCACCTAGCGCCCTTTCCCTCGGCCGAGGTAAAACTGTGCGCTTTCTCTCCCAGGAGATCCCGTTCATTCAGATCCCTGGATGACGACTCCTTAGCCCTGTGGGTCCGCAATTCAGCGGAGGAATTCGCTGACCCAATCCACTGTGGGTACTTAATCTACCCTGCACTGGAATAGGTGCTCCACAGGCTGGGACTCCTGCGTGGACTCCTCCTGTGTGTATTTTCCGCGGTACGGTCCCCATATGAGTGGACCCGCATCTCCCTTAGGCAGTTCCAGCTGCCCTCCGGTCGCCGTGTTGTAGCAACTCCCCCCTCCTTGAGGCTGGATCTACCACCGCGCCACTTTCCCACATGTGATCTGAGTGGCCCATGTGATGTATTTTGCCACTTTTACCTCCCCCTTCCTGGGTCTTATTCCCCTGAAAGAATAGGAAACTGGGTAAGACCCCCTTCCCACGATGCGTGTAAGGGCCCCAGCCCGACAAGGCTCGGCCCATTCCCAGATTGGCAAGCGTCGCCTTGTTCCCCCGTTTAGGGTAACTAGAAGGATTCTGATGACTTTTATGGGGCATTGGGGAAGGGTATGTGCAGTCTGACACAGCTGGTCGCCTTTGCACGTAAAATACCTGCCTGCTCCTGTGTCAGCAGTACACGTACACGGATGGCGTGATTTAAATTGGACCCCTAGTGTCCCTAGAGGACACAGCATCTCGTTCCCTGATGGAGGGAACGAGACGTTGTGTCCTCCCTCGCTGAGCCGAGCCACTGTGGTGGCCGGACCATTTCCGGCTCCTCAGAAAAATCCTGAATGAACTCGATGTAGTTCCCCGCTTTTATACCCGTATGTCTGGGGGCAGGGTATGCAAATACTGTGTGCCAACTTCTCATTGGACTTTTTTCATAGATCAGAGGCATATTCAGCACTCAAGAGAGACCCCCTAGTGTCACTTCTTCGTCAAACGTCTCATTCCCTCCAGGGTAATACATAACCTAGACGTTCATAATTAATTATTAAACATTTCCTAAATTGACCTCTGTGCTAGACAGACATAAATTCCTATTTAAAGAAGGCGGGAGGGAATACAGATATTTCATGTGTTAAAAACAAGACTATTTTAATGTTACATTTTACACAAGATAATTTTGTTGAATATATCCAATAGTTCTCACAACAACGACAACAAAAAAAAAAAGAAAAGGGATTTGTGCCTCTAATAAAAAAATTAATAAATAAATAACAGACACCATAGTGCATCGCAAAGGTGCCCAAATCTTTTCCTTGAAAAGAAAAACTTGATCGAGGGCGGTGGCCCAAATGTGAATTACTCTGCAGTCGGCTTAACTAATGCAATGAAGAGCTTCATCAATGGCATATATTTGTACTGTGCTGTGTATATATATATATATATATATATATGTATACTTGGTATACTTTTTTTCGTCATACACTGAATGGCAAGGCGGGACAAATCAAAGTTCATCACAAGCTAACTTTGGCCTGCAGGTCCTTGTTTAGGCATCTCTGGTGTATTTTATTTGTGGAATGCACAACAAATAGCACCACAAACTCTCATTTTCCTTCATCATTTATCTGAACTCCCTCCCCAAGGGCAATATAACAAAGCGTATGCTACGAGTTTGCATAGCAAAGAGTGCATATTTGTTTTCTGATGCCGTAAATTGATCAATAAGAGTTTGATTTATTTTAATGAGGAAAGGGACTGCAAAGTGATTCATGAGCAGAATAGCAGATTACATTTACACTAATGTGAAGCTTTTGTTGTGAGAATATATTATGTTTGGAACAACGCTTAATAATATAATCGGGGGACAAAATCTGATGGTGTAATTAAAGTAGACGGGTGAATCCAATGAAGAAATGTCCCGGTCATATTTCTCCTCAACATAAAAATAAATACAATAAAATTAAATAAATAAATAACAATAATAATGATAATAAAATAATAATCAAGCCTATTTTCCAAACCACACTGTAAAGAAATATCTGTCATATTTCACCCGAAAAGCATATAGTAATCCATTTTTATAATGTTTCATACCCAAATTCTCATTACAGTAACATGAACATATCTCACACTCATAAATACTATCACAAAGTACAATATACTTACAATTGTATTTCACAAATGCAGGCTACATCAAATTTCTGATTATATTACTGAGAGAGTGTGCATGAAAATAATGAAGCATAAAAAATACAAATTACATATCCTAAAAATATGTTTATTTTTCTTCATGCCAAAGTTAATTCCTCACCTCACCAATGTTATGAGCCACATTGCCAAGTTTGCTTGTTATATATTGACTCGTCAAACCTCTGCATAACCCATTTATTTCTTATCTCTGATACATCTCTTCACTTACATGCTCCACATAATGTCCTTTATTTTCCTTGTTTATGTCAGTTTGTGTGAAGGCATTTAACACACTAGACTCTAATCTCCATTTATCAACTATCAAGCCTCAAGGCTTCAGACTCCATGTGATTAATTTGTTTCTCTGACTGAGGACAAAATGCATTTTCTTTTTCGATCCTATCTGTCTGTCTCTGATTATAAGCCATGTTCAAAGCCATTGTAAAATGCTGATAAAAGAACACCTGCGACCACACATTCGATATTAATGTGGCAGGTTGATATTTTGCTAAGCAACTGTTAGGCCACATCCACTCTAATATGTTTTCAGTTGAAAAAGCATTGATTTTTCTACGTTTATGTCTCTCATCCACATTAGAATGGCACTGGACATGATCTTGGACTAATGAATGTTGTACAACAGTTAATCATGTTCCTCTAATCTAATTGGACTCTATCACTCTACTTGTATGTGTTCTAGTTTGTGCATTACAGTAACTTTACCACACCTTCTCATTGTTTATTGCTCTTTTTTAGATTTTAAATGGTGTGCCATTCTGTGTCAATTTGAAAATGGTCTTGCCGTTTCCCTGTGTGACTTTGTGTATGTAATCAGCATGATTCACTTTCCATTTATCCATAAACCAGCAAAGGACAGTGAAAAAGTATGTCTCAGAGAAAACTGTGCATGCTTTCAGCGAAAAGCAATCAGTAGCCCATTATCAAGCATAAAAATCTTAAAAGCATATCATTCACTCTGGGAAAATTACTAGGGAGAAAAATGTAGTCCTACTCTCTCCTTCAGCTTGATCGATTATATTTTACCGTGCTTGGAGAGAGTGGTCAAAGCATTGAAAGTCAGGCTGTGCTGAATCACGTAGAGGACAGATGGGGACAGTGAGTACGCCCTCTAGTTTCTGGATGTCATTAATGGAGTTCAGACCCATATTATATTGTATACAGTGGTTCCAAAAAGTATTTGGCCACATAAGCCGTTCTTGAAAGATCTTTGGGAGAAGGACGAGCTGCTGTTTTTCCACGCCCTCCAATGAAAATTGTTGGTGATTCACACTGCCATGCTTCAAAACGGACAAAAAGGCCGTATGTCCATATGGCACAGAAGCCATACAATAAGCGGTGTTTGAAGAACAGACTGAAACCTGCCTCAAATCGGATGTATGAATGTCACTGCATTAGACGACAAAATATACAACCGATGCGCATCAGATTCTAAACTGTTTATCAAAACTTCAATCTGAGACATTTTTGCAATTACTTGTAACCAACTGGTTCCAAAGTCATTTTTAGTGGATGTATAAAGTTAGTTCCCTTCAAGTTCACAGGTGTAGTATAGCACATTCACTATAGACATGTTCCACTAGCATTAAACACCCAGAAAGTGTCCACATTGTCTTCAATTTGAAAAGTATAATGTGGGGATGGGGGTGTGGTCGTGTATCTGTCTGCGGGAGAGGGAGAATGGAAAGGCTCGTCATTATCATTAACACCTGTCTCTCGTTATAGTGATGGCGGAGGAAGACCTGAAAAGGCCGACAGACGCATCAGTCTGAAGAAAGAGAGAGATCAGAGAGAGACTGTTCCTGTGTGTGCTTGACAAGAATGACTGACTCATTTGTTTGTGATTACTTGGCCACTGAGTGCCCTTTTGTTTAAGTTGCGAACAACGCTGAAGAGTAATAAAAGACTCACGTTGACTGTTTCCACTGCCTCCTGACTCCTCCATTGGCCCTGAAAATACGAACTCTGTTACATATATCTATTGCTTTATCATTTCAAACCCAACAAACTTCTCAGTGTGATATGTTTAGCTTGAAAGGTGAAATAAACTACATTTGGTTTGATATTTTCTTATCTAATGCAATCACATTTAAACATTTTTAAGTGTCCAAATACTGTTGGGGCCACTGCATTACTATTACAGCCACGTCTCATGAATATTTTGTGACCGTGGCAACATTTTTGCTAAACAAAATGACATGCCTTTTTACATGTTTGGCTCAAGTTTCCCAGTGAAATGTTCAGTAGGGGGCGCCAAAAGCGTGTGAAGTGGTGTTGTAATCAGACAAGGTTTTTAATGTGAATACTACATTTTAATGAGTAAAACGTACCACCCTAAGGTCCTTTAAAATATATGAGAGGTAGACACAAAACAGAAATCCTTAGCCAACGCCTAAACCTAACCGATAGTGTCAAAAAAAAGAAGAAGAAATTAAAAGAACATTTTCTGAATCAAAAACGTCATCTCGTGTCGCTTCTATAACACTCTCATCTCACGTGTGAGCTTGACTGGCCTCGAACCGCTTACTTCAGATTGAATCCAAAGTCCAATGCTCTATCAGGTGAGCTGCCATGGAAAATAATCACACTAAAATAAGTGTTTAAATGAAGGCGGAGTTTGTAATAAAAGCGTTAAAATATATTGTTTTTCAAATGATGCATTAAAGTAAAATGTTTCGATATCATAACATAGTTAGTCATAGTGCAAAAACAAAGTGTTTATAAAGCCATAATCAGCCGTTGTCCAGCATGTCAAAGTCAGTTTTCTTAAATGGAGTTACTGTATAGTAAGGTTTATTCTATGAGACTAGGTTGCAGCATTAGCTTCCTTAAGTATGTATTAATACTTTACATGCTGGGATAGAAGCACACACATACAGCATATTCATGCTAGCAAATAAACTGCTGGAAAATAAAGCAAACAAGGGCTGCACTGTGACTGACACAGGTCACTGAATATTTGAGTTTTATTGAAAGAAATGTTGAATCATCCCCCTCAGTCAGCAGCGAATTTTATAGGATTTTTATGAGTCTTGTGGAGGGTTGTGTGACCTGTTCATTAAAAACAAATCAACTGAATAATTTACTTAATTACAATCCTACATTGAAAAAACAAAAAAACGAACTGTAAATTTTAAATGCTTTTTTTTTTCAGCTAAAAGTGAAGTGAAGTCAACATTTAGCTGTACACTAGCATATAGATGGTCTGTAAACAAACTCACATGGACAACAAAAACACTAAAATGACTTTAAAACCAAATTGTTTAACATTGGCCTCTCCCGGTGAATCAATAAAATATATTATTGAGAAAAAAAATTCTAAGTGGGATGTGTAATTCAGTGAAATTAGAAAATTGTCTTATGGTCAAAGTATTTTTTCCAAGGCACTGTACACAATTTACTAAATTCTAGTAAAACTCCATCCATCCATTTATCCATCCATCCATTCATTTATCCATCCATCCATCCATTTATCCATCCATCCACCCATCCATCCATTTATCCATCCATTCATCCATTTATCCATCCATCCATCCAAAGAATAAAACAGAAGTCATGTACATGTCATTTGTGAGCTACCCCTCTTAAAAATGCATAACAAAACAATTACAACCAAACAAAAGAAAGCGTTTTGACAATGGACAAAGAGAATGGTGCCAGACTTTCCTGCCAAGAATGGAGTCAATACAGAAATTAATCCTTCAAGAGTAAATTCATTATCATCATTACCCTGTTGCCTGTACTGAATTATATCGTATCTCACCCTTACGCCCAGCTCCACGTTCTCTCCTCCGTAAATCTCCATGCCTTCATCCAGCAGTCCAATCTCTGCAAAATACTGCCGGTCCACCACAAAGCAGCCAATCAGGGCCGGACTCCTAGAAAAACAAATACGTGAAAGGTCAACATCAATGGGATGCAAATAGACATTAAATCCAAGAAAGAATTCAAAATGGACCCTGTTTCCTTTTTAGTACACATTCTTGGTCTTACAGAGCATGATTTAACAGTTGTCTGTCTGTCTATCTGTCTGTCACTCTTTTCTATCTATCTATCTATCTATCTATCTATCTATCTATCTATCTATCTATCTATCTATCTATCTATCTATCTATCTATCTATCTATCTATCTGTCACCTGTCTGTCACACTTTTCTATCTATCTATCTATCTATCTATCTATCTATCTATCTATCTATCTATCTATCACCTGTCTGTCACACTTTTCTATCTATCTATCTATCTATAATACATATATACAATTTACAAATGTACAAAAAGTACTGTTCATTAAAAAAGTCTAAAAAAAAAATGAAGGTACATTTTGGCCAATACAGTCAACACCTTGTGTTTTCACACAAGAAATCTCCAAAATAAAATTGTATATGCTTTCATTTAAATCTGGCATTAAACATAAACATGCAGAGTAGACATTTATTTTTTGTTTCGTACTTATAAAAATGTACTATCTAATTCTAATATAGAGTAAGTTCAATTGATAATACTAATAATTAGAAAAATAAAGAAAAGGAAATACAAGGAAAAGAAAAGAAGTGAAGCTAATATTGGCTAATACTTATATGGGGTTGTATTTTGCACCAATATTATTTTGTCTTTCAAGCTGTTTCTAAAGCTGCTTAAATTTTCAAATGGTGGACCATAAGGTAATTATTGAAGGACATTTTCACAAATTAACTGAATGAAATACCTGATCGGAGCAGTGCTGTTATTTAAGTTCCACCAAGATTTTGGCGGGTTCAGATATCGACACCACAGTTCCCAATCAAAGCCCTGAGCGGAAAGCGGGTACTCCTCAATCTCAAATGTGTCGTATTTGATGTTGTCAAAAGATGGAGATATAATCCTGGTTCTATCATCTTTGATCCTTTGGAGAATAGGCTCAGCCCTGTAAACATAATATAATAAAATCAGTTATTGCCCATTGAGCATGTTTTATTTAAAGAAATATTCCAGAGCTCAATCGACAGCATTAGTAGCATAATGTTGATTACCACAAAAATGTATTGCGACTCATCCCTCCTTTTCTTTTAAAAAAAAGCAAAAATTGAAGTTACAGTAAGGCACTTAGTGGAAGTGAATGGGGCCAATTTTTGGAGGGTTTAAAGACAGAAATGTGAAGCTTATAATTTTATACAAGCACTTGCATTAATTCTTCTGTTAAAACTCATGTATTATTTGAGCTGTAAAGTTGTTTAAATTGCAGTTTTTACAGTCATTTTAGGGTTTTAGGATTTGTTGTCATTACATCCTCATGCAATAAAGTTGTAAAAGTGTCTAGAACTTTACACAGAAAAGATTAGTAAGTGATATTATCAGAATCAGAATCAGAATCAGCTTTATTGCCAAGTATGATTACACATACAAGGAATTTGTCTTGGTGACAGGAGCTTCCACTGTACAACAATACAAACAATACCAAAAACAGCAGCAAGACATAGGTAATTAAAAACAAACAAAAAAAAAGAATAAAAATAAATAATTATACATATACGTACATACACTCACCATCATACATACCCACATACACACACGTAGTGCAAATCTATTACAATCTGTTATATAAAGAACAAAAATACAGTATATTATGTACAGAGCAATGTAAGTAATGGCAGAAGTGGATATGTTGGATAATATAAATAGACTTAAACTGTGTATTTCACATAATTATTGCTCAATGGGCCAATTTAATTTTTCATGAGATGGATCGCCTGAGGGGAAAAACTGTTCCTGTGTCTGACGATTCTGGTGCTCAGAGCTCTGAAGCGCCGGCCAGAAGGCAAAAGTTCAAAAAGGTAGTGGGCAGGGTGAGTGTGGTCCAGAGTGATTTTACCAGCCTTTTTCTTCAATCTGGAAGTTTATAGTTCTTGAAGGGAGGGCAGGGGGCAACCAATAATCCGCTCAGCAGTCCGGACTGTCCTCTGTAGTCTTCTGATGTCTGATTTCGTAGCTGCACCAAACCAGACAGTTATTGAAGTGCAGAGGACAGACTCAATGACTGCTGAGTAGAACTGTATCAACAGCGCCTGTGGCAGGTTGAACTTCCTCAGCTGGCGAAGGAAGTACAACCTCTGATGGGCCTTTTTCACAATGGAGTCGATGTGGGTGTCCCACGTCAGGTCCTGTGAGATGGTAGTGCCCAGGAACCTGAATGACTCCACTGCTGCCACAGTGCTGTTTAGAATGGTGAGGGGGAACAATGTTGGGGTGATCCTCCTAAAGTCCACAATCATCTCCACCGTATTGAGTGTGTTCAGCTACAGGTTGTTTTGACTGCACCAGACAGCCAGCCGCTCAACCTCCTTTCTATATGCAGACTCAAAATCATCCCGGATGAGGCCGATGACAGTGGTGTCGTCTGCAAACTTCAGGAGCTTGACAGAGGGATCCTTCACGGTGCAGTCATTGGTGTAGAGGGAGAAGAGTAGTGGGGATAGCACACATCCCTGGGGGGGCACCAGTGCTGATGGTACAGGTGGTGGAAGTGAATTTTCCCTGTCTCACAAGCTGCTGCCTGTCCGTCAGAAAGCTGGTAATCCACTGACAGGTAGAGGTGGGAACAGGGAGTTGGTTTAACTTAGTCTATAGCTGGGATGATTGTGTTGAAAGCTGAGCTGAAGTCCACAAAAAGGATCCCAATGGGGGGCAATTTTTTAACTTTAAAATACTCAATTTTCCATTTTTATTTCTATTATTTTATAGTCTTGATCACTTACTATCCTAAAAAGGATCCTTTAGATATTATCACACTAAAATCATGTTAACACACATATTGTTTATGTCTTGTGGATATACTATTGGAAAATTGAGTATTTTAAAGTTCAAAAATTGGCCCCTCTTCTGCATAACTCTAACTAAGATTTTGACAATTTTAAAGAAATGGAGGGGCAAGTCAAAGTAAATTTTTGTGGTAATCAATTATATATTCCTTTAAAACCAAACATATAAATTTTTTCACACTATGATAACTTAAAGCTTAAGCAGCCTCAACTGAACAAAATTGGTGCTTTATAACGTCTTCACTTTAACTGCTAGTGCACCCCAATACTGTAAGTTCAGAAGCACTTTCAGAGATTTTGATCTGCTACCAGGCCTGCTTTATCCTGAGCCTCATTAGCATAAAGACAGAAACATTCCACATGCAGTGCTTTCTTGATACAATGATAAAATAACAAACAGAGCCTGTTCAGTCATTAATTATAGTCTGGCTATGAAGCGCTAGGAACAGTTCTAATTTCACCCACCAGCCAGTGTTGAACTCGACGTGGGCGTCAAACAGGGCCACCACAGGTGCAGAGGCAGCTCTCCAGCCACTCACTCGCGAGCGGATTAGCCCCTCCTGTTTACTGTGCCGCACCATTTTAATGAAACCCGGCTGCCTGGAGTTGGTCTCCTTCACAAAGTCCTGTAATTTCTCCTTTAACTCATCTGGGAGGTAGAGAAAGAAACACAGAGGTAGAGACAAATGAAGGACTGTCCTCATTATCCATGGTCACAGAAAACAGGATGTTGTTGTTTCTGTGTGTGTCAATATGGACTCCTGGGTCTGCCTATCCAATCCACTTTATCAACAGAGAAGTATTGAACCAGGATGTAGAGCTGCATGAGATGCTCAAGTCAGAAACAGCTGTGCAGTGTGAACTATACAACATTCATAAACTCCATTCATCACACCTCAGCTGGCTTTCTTCAGCAGCTAAACATGAAAGATATATTCCCATTAATACACTGCAAGTCAAAAGTGTGGACGCACTTGGCTGAATTTATTTAGCTCAAGATGCTAAAGGCTTATGCATACATTTAAGAAATTCGATTTTTAGACAAATATAAATTGTGTATCTTAAATGTTGGACCTAATAGGAAAGGAAACGTTCAACTACGAAGAAGCTAAACTATAAGATCATTTTGATTTGTTTCCCATTTTTTGGTCACTTCCATATTCCCATACCTCTATTACAAATAGTATTCCCATTCTATTTGTATTATTTTATAGTCTTGATCACTTACTATCCTAAAATGTGAAAAACAGTAATGATAAACAATTAGTAGGTGTGTCCAAACTTTTGACTGGTATGCTAACCATCACTTTAACACTTACAATAGCTAAAACTTTAACACATCTGGCACCAAGTCTCAATAAAGGTGCATATCATAAATATATAATTCAAACTGTGAAGCAGCGCCATTAAGTTTTAATTTGGGTCCTCTCATGTGTTACGCTCCACTGTTAAATTGAAATCCTGTGATTTATTTTTAATTTTCATGTTTTGCTCCCTCACAGATGGGAGAAAGTATGGGAGAAAGGATGGGATCTTTAAGAGAAGTGGATGCTAATGTGAAAAGCATAAAAACATCACACAATTTCACATTCAATATAGGCCTACTGTAATGTATTCATCACTGTATGACTGAAATCTCTTTAGATCTTCCATGAAAGAAGCTGAATTTGCTATAGTATATATGCACTTATCATGTCATCATACATGAGGAAACCCATTCCATTAACAAAAAGAGTACCAAAACATACCACGTTTTTTGTGGGGGGGGGGTATGGTATTATAGTAATGCCATGGCTTTTCAACATTGAATTATGATGAGACCATGGTATACTTTGAAGTACCATGGAGTATTATTTACTGTAAATAACATGAAAGCTTTGGAAGAGCTTGTAATTTACCTAAACAAAGCAATATATTATTGATTGCTAGGACCTTGAATATGATTTTGTTTTATGTTTGCATGACAAACATTTGATGATTGCAGATAATACAGCCACAGCACAAGGAGAGAATTAATCTATCAAATTCAATTACCTCCTGCTGTTAAAACAAATAAATGATCAGAGACATCAAAAAAAGTCCCAGTGGCATAAAAAGGTTTTGAAAAACCCGGTGACAGCATAATATACTGAAATGGCTCCTCAGTTGTTTAAGACTTCACATCGCAGGTTTTTAATTTAATAACACATTTTTTCACTAATTCTTGGCAATTTAAATGTCTTTGTATGTCAGAGTTGTATCCGCTTAGCACAACATGTTGACCTGTGGTGCTATTGTGGGCAACACGAGTCGTTTCCTTTCTCCTCCAACATTTTCTGTCATTTCTCAGTTGTGCCTATATACAAACAATATGATCTCACAGGAGGTCGGCAGGTTGTTTCTAATAATTCCGGTATCCTAGGATCATCCACATTATGCCGACTCACTGACAGGCGCCATTTCCTATCTGACATGTTTACATTGTTCCAGCAGCATGGAAGCACCGGATTTCAGCAGAATAACTTTGGACCTATTGTCACCGAATTCACAGAGAGATCAGTCTGTACAACAGGCCATGTACATCTATTCATGAGGTTGGTCCATCTTGACAACCCCGCCTTCACCCACTCCCCCAACTGTTCGATGGTCCTGTGGTCCAACATACATCTAAGGGATGGACATGCTGTATAATATACCCTCCTTTTTTTTTAGATAAATTCTATGGACCCTGAAAGGAACATAAATTTGAATGAATGATATTTCTGAGAAAACCTGATGATACTGTGTACAAAGTGTCCTTTACAGATCTATAGACAACACAATTGAACTTATGGCCACACTGACCAATCACAGGGATTGTTACCTTAGTCCTTTTTCTCCAATCCCTTGGCACTAATGATCATGACACTGGACTCAGGCATAACAGAAGGTACGGGTTACTTTTCTCCTGTCACAATGCAATTGACCTTGCCCTTGAGTGGGATGTTGAGTTGAGCATTGATTTTATCCTTGAGCGGGCTGAGTCTCTTTTCGATCACTGAGATTGTGGAAACGCACAAGTGAACGTGAAGTGAATGTCTTTTTTAAAAGTGCCAGAAAATGGAGTCACGATTTCGAATCCAGGGTGTGCCGAGTGACTCCAGTCAGGCTTCCTAAGCAATCAAATTGGCCCAGTTGCTTGGGAGGGGAGAGTCACATGGGGTAACATCCTAGTTGTCGTGATTAGCGGTTCTCACTCTAAATGGGGCGGGAAGTAAGTTGTGCGTGGATCGCGGAAAGTAGCATGAGCCTCCACATGCTAAGAGTCTCCGTGGTGTCATGTACAGCGAGCCACATGATAAGATGCGTGGATTGACTGTCTCAGAAGTGGAGGCAACGGAGACTTGACCTCTGCCTCATGGACTGAGGTGAGTAACTGCACCACCACGAGGACCTACTAAGTAGTAGGAATTGGGCATTCCAAATTGGGGAGAAAATGGGATAAAAAAAGAAAAAGAAATAAAAAAAAAAAAACAGAATGTTGGAAATGAACAGCTTGTGGCTGTACAATTTGCTCCAATGCCTTTTCCCCTCCTACAAATGTGAGTTTTATGACAGAGCAGAGCGACACTAAACAAAATCTATCTTCTGTAGGGCTATATGATGATGGAAATTCTCTAAAAGCTCACAAAGACACCGAAAACTTTCTTCAAAGCATATTAGAGCAGAACTTTCATCTGTCTAAATGAATAATTAATTCATCTGAACAAATAACAAATGATTGGAAGAAATGGTGGTGACCTGTAAAGGTTTATGATGAATTCTAATTTAAAATAATATAACAGGTCCAATATATCAGAGCTCATAACAAAATGTATCAATCTTTCTTCACCACTATCTCAAGTGCACATCTTATTTCAGTCGATACAAAGCAATAAGCTTGACTGAATATTCCACTGCTAGTTGTAGAGTATAATATAAGGAAGACAGACAACAGCTCTACGTTCATGAGTGTGCAGGGCAACAAGCAGTTGTGGCTCAGCGGTTGAGGCTCTGGGTTACTGACCAGATGGTCAGGTGTTCAAGCCCCAGCACTGCCAAGATGCCACTTCTGGGCCCTTGAGCAAGGCCCTTGACCCTATCTGCTCCAGGGGTGCCGTATCATGGCCGACTCTGAACTCAGCTTAGCTGGGATATGTGAAAATAAATACATTTTACTGTATATATGCAAAAACGTATGTATAATGTGTGACCAAAATAAAGGCTTCTAACAACCACATTGCATGCTTATTATACAAATTCATGAGAGTGCTAATTCTAAGTGCAATGTTCATGCCAGTGCAGGGCACAAGTGGGCGTGGGAGTGTATGCACTATCTGTGGGTGTTTTGTATGTTAGTGAAACACTAAAGTGCAATTTGCTATTTCCCAGATAAAAGGTAATCGTGCATTTTCATTTTAATTCACGCAAGACATTTCAGAACCACATATGTTATTTGCGCATAGTCTAAATTCAGTAGTGCTTATCCCAGCCCATTCCCTGCACCCATTTGCACCTAGACTTACTGTAGCGCACGGTTTCACAAATATACCAAAACTTCATGGTCATGCCCATTGACGTTGCACTTTTGACATAAATCATAGCGCAGCGCACAGCACTGTTAAAATAGGGCCCTTGATGTCAAAGCTAAGCAGCTATTTTATTTATCTTACAATTTATTATCCATCTGCCAATCTATGTGCATCTATTATCTGGTCATATCTGAGGTTGCAAAATCATGTCAGCTGGGTGATAGGTATATATAAACATCTTCATTTAATCCATCTAGCAGAAGACAACCTGTTCTTACTGTCAATCTCAGAAAGATTCAATGATTTATGAATCTTTGCTCATGCTCTGTGTGGAAACATAGGAAGCCTCCTGGATAACTGTCATTATTTTCCCAGTTCAAAAAACAAGAATGATTGATCTTTGTGTATGTCAATACAGACTCTATGAGCTGGGACAGCTAAGCTGTTTTGAACTAGGATGTGAAGCTCTCAACCAAGATAATACAGCATTCATGAAATCAATTCATCACTCCTTCTTTTAACAGATACATTTTTTAAAATTATAGCCAGTATACGATAACAAAAATAACTGTGGCTTTACTATGTGTTACATCCCTGCATCAGGGGGTTTAATAATGGGTGGCGCTAGGGCTGGCTACCGGTAGCCCCAAATGTTTTTATCAACTTGTTGTGATGTCAGAAGTACCAGTGCTTCAGTATCAAATTGATAGTATTTGATAATATTTCAATATTATAACAATGCACAGTTTATATATTCAAGATACCTGTCTTTCTACAGTATTTATAACACCAAATACAGGCTCAATTCAGTACACACACACTGTCTTGTTGGCAGCTTTTTTCCAGTTAGAGAGAGGGTCCTGAGTCCAACTGATTCTAGTGGGGGGTCTCTGAATGCCTGAGAGGACCACTGAGAGATCCCATGAGGGGAACAGACTTGGCCGGGATGGATTCAACCTCCGGGCACCTCTTAGGAACCTGATAATCAAGTCGTGCTTACCCAAAGACTTGCCGTCTACTGTGTCGTGGTGGGCTGCAATAGCAGCTACAAACACCTTCAAGGTGGACGGGGACAGCCTCCCCTCCAACCTCTTCTGCAGAAATGAGAGCACTGATCTGACTGCGCACCTTTGTGGTTCTTCGCCCCGAGAAGAACACCAATTCATGAAAAAACGCCACTTTAGGGCGTAAAGTTGCCTGGTAGAAGGGGCTCTGGCTTGGTTGATCGTGTCTACGACAGCAGGTGGTAGATCAGCTAGATCTTCCGAATCCCGTCCAGGAGCCAAACGTGGCGGTTCCATAGGTCTGAGTGTGGATGCCAGAACATGCCCCGTCCCTGAGAAAGAAGGTCTCAGGGGAATTTGCCAAGGAGGGGCTGTCACGAGGAGTACGAGGTCCGAGAACCAAGCCCAGGTGGGCCAATAGGGAGCCACCAGTGACTTGTTCCTCGTCCTCCCTGACCTTGCACAGCACCTGTGCAAGAAGGCTCACTGGGGGAAATGCGTACTTGGCGCAGCCCCTACCTGAGCCTTGCCAAACCGTACCCAAATCAGCTGGACCAACTGGGGGTGAAGCCTCCACTCTCCACTAGGAATGCATTGTTGTGATAGCGCATCCGCCATCACATTGAGGTTGCCGGGGATGTGAGTGGCGCGCAGCGACTTGAGTTGGCTGCAAAGGAGGAAACTACGGGCGAGTTGTGACAGGTGGCGGGAGAGTACGCCACCTTGGCGATTTATGTACGCCACCGTCGTGGTGCTGTCTGATCTGATCAAGACATGTTTGCCCTGAACTAGCGGGAGAAACCTCCGCAGGGCAAAGAATACAGCCAACAACTCTAGGCAGTTGACGTGCCAGCACAGTGGGGCCCCCTTCCAATGACCTGCAGCTGCGTGCCCATTGCACACGGTGCCCCAACCCAATTTGGAGGCATTGGTTGTGACCAAGACACGTCGGGACACCTGCTGCAAGGGGACTCCTGCCCGCAGAAAGCAGAGGTCTGTCCAGGGTTTGAATGTTTGAATGGGGGTGATGCACGGCGCCATGCTCGTCTCTGGACTTGAGTCTGGAGCCAGTGCTGAAGTGGTCTCATATGCATCAACCCCAGCGGCGCGACCAACACGGAGGATGCCATATGCCCCAGGAGCCTCTGGAAAAGTTTTAAGGTGACGGCAGTTCCTGGCCTTAAGGTGGCGAGGCACTCCAGCACTGACTGCGCGTGCTCGTCATTGAGACTGAGTCTAACTCCATGCTGTGAGACGAGCCGCTGTTGCCTTGAGCCCGGACGGAAGTCAACGAGCGTGGTTCGCGGGGGGGTGTACCCTGCAAAACCGAGCACGCTGCCATCCCCAGATCACCTCCATCGTCAGCCGCGTCGTCCTCAATCCCGTGGGAAAAATGTGTGACGCGGGGGCGACTGGAGTGGCGTTCCTTCTGTTGAAGGAAAGCTGCGACCGCAACGTTGCCACGGTCATGTTCTCGCAGTGAGAACATGAACCATCCACAAACGCTGCCTCGGTGTCATCGCAGCCCAGACACACGAGACAGCGCCTGTTGCCATCAGAAGTGGAGAGCACTCTATCGCATCCAGGAACTACACAGGGGCAGAAGGGCATCTTTATAAAGACGCGTCCTGAAAAGGACGTTCAGCGCCAGCTGCGTATTTGCTCTTTTAGAGAAAATAACTCTTTTAACTGCGCTGTCGAAGCGCCCAGGAGCAAGCTGCACTGCTGTGCAGAGAAGGGAGAAAGCTGCTGATATGCGCCATAGATCCAACAGCAATTGCTCAGAGATGAGAGGAACAGTGTGTGACTCGCAGCTCGCTGCATACACAACCATCGGCTCCAAAGAAAATTTCTGAATGAAACAGATGCATTTCCCCTCCTTTATACCCATATTTTCAGGGGCGGGATATGCAAATTCTGTCAAGAGAGACCCCTAGTGTCGCTTGTGACACAACGTCGAAGTGAACGACAGACAGGGAACATGGTAATGCCATAGTACTTGTTTGTTAGACAAACTATAAACTATAACTATAAACTATAGTCTTGTTTGATTTCTATTCTCTTGAAAGAATTAATTTACAGTAGGTCTTCTGAAGATTATTCATCATGGTCCACTGCAAATGTAGAGGAAATTTGCCTGCTTATTCTCAGCTTTTGAGGAGAGCGAGATCACATTTTCTTTGCTATGACCCTGAAGGCTGACAAATTGGCCGTTGACCCCTCAGTTGACACACATTTTCATGTTGATTGGTCACTTCACAACCCTCATCTTTGTATGTAAAAATAGAGCTGTCAGATCTGGATGATCCACTGTTGCAGCTGAAAGAGCGGACCGTAGCTCCTAAAAACTGTGCAATTAGAGAGGAGTTTTTGGGTCACTTTACCCTATTTCTCCTCATCTCGGTCACAGTGTCTGCAACACTATAAGAAAGTGCAATCTGAACCGTAGCTGACACTCACATTAGGGAATGATTTCTGAATTAGATATACTCACGACTGAAAGGACCTGGCATGCTCCACAGAGCTGATTGGATGACGACAGTTTGCGGCGATAAGATTACCAATTCTAGCCGTAATGATAAAGATAAATCTATCAACGGCAGCTGACACAAGGCAGTGACATTATCAAAATGTCAAAGATGTGTTTTTATTTTTTAAGAAGAAAATTAAATGACAATCAACAGAACCTTTGTGGTAATTCACCTTAAGGGAAGAAAGGTTATCAAGCTGCTAGAGAAATGTTAAAAGCAAAATAAAAAATAAAGGTTATTAAGATGTTCTTTACAACATAGTAGACACAAGGAACCTTCTTATCAAGGACCATGTTTGCTAGTGTTCTTGAGCTGGCAACATGGCTCTTTTGGAGATTAAAATTTCCTTGATGACACATTAAAGGAATAGTTCACTCAACAATAAAAATTCTACCATTACTTAATCACGTCGTTCCTACCACATATGTGGTCATTGTTTAAGAATCTTCATGAAGCTCTAAAAAGAATAAATAAAAGTACCACAGAAGTAGTCCATATGACTTGTGTGCTATATTTAGGGCCGTTTCTGAGCATATGGGGGCCCTAAGCAAAATCCGACTGTGAGCCCCCTACCTCCAGATCATTACATTTTTCATTCACTCTCGGGCCACAAGGGGGCCCCCTAAACCTGTCTAATTTAGCCATAACGGATGCCTGAGTCTTACTCGCAGCTTTTAGGATTAAACAGTGTTGGGTGTAACACGTTACAAAGTACAAGTTTTCATGCACTCACAATCAATCTCAGCGAGCTATCAGCCCTGGCTGGAGCAGAGATGCACGCAAGGCTGGGCCAGCGACAAATCCTCCTCAAATCTCCGCGCTCTACCCCATGCTCATGCACCACCCTTGTGTGTCCCTCTACAGCTGCCGTTGGAGGAGAGGGGATCGGTTTCGAGTGTAAATGGAAAACCACTAGATGTAAATTTGTTTAAAGACACACATGCTGCACATGTACACACACAAACAGACATACATGCACACAGACATGCATGATGCAACACACAAGCAAACTTGTATATGCATACCGAAAAGAAACAACAAGCATTCAAATACACAATGGTTTTACTATCAAAGCTGTCTGCAAATGGTTTTTTCAGAAATGGTTTCAGTTCATTAGTATTCTTTTTCTGTATTTCACACCAACACAAACACAGGTAAACAAGCTTACTGTACACATACATGCCACACACACACACATACCTGAAGATACTACTACAGCATATCTGAGATAAGAAAGTTAAGTTGTATTTTTAGAAATGCATTGGATCTCTTTAGCCAAGTTGCTGTCTTTGTCATTTTGTTGTAATTTGGTTAATATTTCAGTCAATATTAAAGTACTAAAAGAGCTTTTAGTGTCACATTTTGTTTGTTTTTTCACAGGTTTGATTGGTTTTAGAAAGTAACTTCAAAGTAAAGTAATTAGTAATCTAATTACTTTTCAAATGAAGTAATTAGTAATCTAATTACAATTTTCTAAAAGTAATTAGTAATCATTTTTGAAAGTAACTTACCCAACACTGGTATTAAAGTAGTAGTATTTTGTATTTTTTTGAACTGACCTTGCTTTGTGGTGTCTCGGGGGCCCTAAGCGACCGCATATAGTGAGAAACTGCCCTGGCTATATTTAAACTCTTTTGAAGCCATTAGATAGCTTTGTGTGGGGAACAGATCATCTTATCCTCACACAAATGGTCCGTTCAAGTTATGTCAAAATTATCAGATATATACGAGTTGAGCGCAAATGAACACCACCATCTGTAGTGGTGTTAACCACCATGTAAATTGAGTATCATCAACAGGCTGAAAAATATAGAGTTATAATATTTTGAACCATATTGCCCCACAATAGTTGGGTTACAAAACACTTAAGTGGGGGTCTGCACTATGCTTTCTATTTACAACCTGCAGACAAAACCTTTAAATGCAACAATAATCCAGAACATGAGTCACATATTGTTAGGGAAACAGTAATTCATTACTTCTGTCTCAGGTTTAATCTTTCTGGGGCAAATATTTCTCCCTTTTATAGCTGATTAGTATTCTTTCACCAATCACTTTAATCCAATGAGTGCAGCTGCTAATTAAGCACATTGAAGGCCGAGATTAAAGAAAGAATGCTAAGAAGCCATACAGGGGTAATTATTAACACTATAAGCCCCACACTGAATGGCAGCTACAGTCCAACGAGAGAAAAAACAAAAAAGTTTTTGTTCCAAGTTTTGTTCCATTTTCATTGCTGGTACAATTGTTACAGCAATAGAACACGACAATAGGGTTTCAGGAGTAAAATGTAATTCATTTTTCTCCATAGAGAAATGTATTTCAAATGTTATTTTTCATTTTAAACCTTTCAAGACAGATCTACCATGAGTTCTGAGGTTGTTAAGTTATGATATGGTGTAAATAATAATAATTTAAAAAAAGCAGAATTCCCTGTGCAGACCTACAGTTAATTGGAACACAAATTGAGATATTTGGCAGAATGTTAGGACTAGAGATGCACCGATTGCAATTTTCTTGGCCGATTTCGATTTCCGATTTTCTCCAAAGTGTGACCCGCCGATACCGATTTTTCAGATTCCGATTTTCTTTCTAAGAACTATTATTGACCGCATATACAAACAAAATCTACCTTTCTTCAATGCAAAATTAAATTTTCATAATAAAATAAATTATTAAACATTACAATTTCCCCCAAACAAAGTTACAGGATCTTCTCTGACTAACGATATATAAAGTGCTCAGTGACTGGAAAGAGGTAGAAATAACAATTAACTGTAAATGCTTTATATATAACAAAACAGATGTCATTTTCCACTATTTTCATAAATGGACCTTTTTCTATTTTTTACTCATCTAACATAACAATTCCAAATATTACAAGCCTATGAACAAAACTAAAGTGTCCAATACACTCAACATTGACATTAAGCTTACGTTAGATACCAAATATCAGAGGTAAAACTGATTGCTGCTTCGGGATTGGCTTGTCGTCACTCACCCCGTTTTTCCCGGGAGTCTCCCGTATTTCACACCCATCTCCCACCCCCCTCCCATTTTGTTATTTCTCCCGGGAAAGTCCCGTAATTTGTATGGCCCAAACCACGTTATATGAATAATCACATCAATATATTATTCCAAGGTTGTCCAGTTGCCAGATCTTGTATGAAACGCATCAAACTCACACAATCGACACATACAAATTTCAACCCATTTGTGACCTCAACCTGGCAACAAAAACCCATTTGCGCTGTTGAAATCTGTGCAGGCAGTAGACGCGAGAAGTTGAATCAAGCGTCACCGGTAGATGGGAGAAGACTCAGCTGGTGCTCCGGCGAAAAAAAATAAAAAAAAACAATATATATATATATATATATATATATATATATATACACATGTAAATTTAACAACAGCTGGACGAAAGCATTTAATTTCATATCCCGAAGCCATATCAACAATACCCACGCCTTTTGCAAAGTGTGTCGCACTGATTTTAATATCGGACACGGTGGGAAAAATTATGTTACTCAGCACATTAAATCACAACGGCACAATTTATATGTATTTAGCCTGCCTCTGCCATCCCACGGTTTACTTTAGCCTTACAAATATTACAAATTGCGAACTTTATGTATTTTTTCACTCACAGTGAAGATCTTCCACGCCAATTTCATGTTTCCATGCGGCTGTGACGTTATTGCCTGCGCTGCTGGCAACAAAACGGACCGGCTCGGAATCGGAAAGACGTGAGACTGACCGGCCGGTTACTGGTCCAGGCCGAGCATGCGAAAAACCGGCCGATTCCGGTCCCTGGCCGGTCGATCGGTGCATCTCTAGTTAGGACCCAACAGCTTCAGTCACAATTTACTTTTTATTATACAGAAAAAATGCAATGAAAGTGAATGGTGAATGAGGCTAACAGTGTGCCTCCTTTTGTGTTACATGGAAAAAAGTCATGCTGGCTTTGAACAACATGATGAGCGAATTGTAATTTTTGAATGAACTACCCCTGTAAACATTTTGCGCTGATTATCAACCTACCATTATTGCTGTTGTCGTCTATCAGTACAATCTCTTTGAGCAGGTGTCGAGGGGTTCGGTTCATGGCTGAATGGATGGAGCGCAGAATTACCGAGAGCGCCTCATTCACAAAGATGAACACTATGCTGACCTGCGGCAGGTTGGACGGGTAAGAAATGTTTTTGCACCTGCAGAAACAGATGGGGGGGGGGAGAAGCACAAATGTTAATGTGTGGAAATATTGGGGACCCTTTTGCAAATATGAAGGCCTTCTACAATGACATAGTAATGTTTTGATGTTTTTGGCAGCCTGGAGTTTATAACAAGTGGGCTTTTCAAGGCTCTCACACGCAGGTATTCATTCTGATTTCATTCCACTGAGAGAGAACAGAACAGATGTGATCAAATGTGAAGAAGTTCTTTATGTTGCTGCCAGCAAGACTGTAATTGCAGGCTATGGAGTACTTATGTTTTTCACACACACACCTCTTTCAGAGCTTGTCAAAATAGAGTTGTTTGGTGTAAAGTCTACAAAAAATGTGAAAAAAAGGGAAAAATGCGTTCTGGACCCTTTCATTTAATGTATAGTGAACGCATATCACAATGAACAAGATCCACTAACAAAAATGTGCCATGGTATTTTGGACATGGTACCATGGTTACAGTACATTAGGTCATATAAAGGTCATATAAAGGTCATATAAAGTCTCAAGGCTTGATTAGTAGATCACTTGATAGCTAGAAGGAACACTCACCCCTCAGGTCTGTAGTCTGGAATGGGTCTGTCCATGGAGAGCCGGTCACTGAGGTAACCATTGTAGCCGTAATACTGAAACATTTTGAGGGCCACTCTGCGGCTCTCGGGCCCCATATCCTGGCCCCAGTGGTTGAACAAGGACGAGTCGGAAAAAGATCGATCTACCTGATTATCATCTCCTTTCAGGGGGGACTCTGTAAGGGTCAAACAGAGAGTCATTTGTTGTTATTCCCCTGATAATGAAACATGTCAGAGAACAGAGGTTACTTAAAGGATAGAGACAGTGATTGATAACATGCCTGCTTAAACTATCCATTTATCATTCTGCAAGAGTGTTCAAACTTAAACATCACTGCTTTATATTTATAGCTTCTTGACATACAAGGTGATATTTATAAAGTGTCAATCTAATGAAAAACTAACCATACCATTCCCAAGAGAAAAGAAGGCAAAGAGGACAAACCTGATGTGTGAAGTCAAAAAGTGCTGTTGTAGAACAGTGATGTACATTTTAGAGGCATTTAAAGCAATAACAAGTTTACATAAAAAGTTAACCATACAACTCAAGTGGTTTAATCCATATCTTCTAAAGCGATACGGTCACTGTGGGTGAGAAACCAAAACGTAAGTCTTTATTCACTAGAAATCTTGACATCCACAATCTTGATGTGTTCGTGAGAAGCTCGTTTACATTCAGTGAATATGGACTTTGATTTTTATACATTTCCAAACAAAGGGATCATATTGCTTCAGAAGACATGGATTAAATGACTTGAGTCATATGGATTACATTTATGCTGTTTTTGTGTCCTTTATGGAGCTTGAAATTTTGGACCCCACTGATTGTTTGTGTTCTGTGAAAGAATAGAGTCATACGGATTGAGATGACATAAGAGTGAATAAATGATGAAAGAATGATCCTTTTTGGATGAACTACCTCTAAGTATTCTACACTCTTAAAAATAAAGGTTTCTTATCAGCACGCATGGTTCCATGAAGAACCTTTAACATACATGGAACATTCTGTAACGTTGCTGGCAATGACGATGAAGAAGATGATGATGTGAAGATGAACCCAAGTGCAGTTTATTTAAAATCGTGATAAATCCAAGAATCAAAAACAAAACAAAAACATGGGCTTGACTTGACTTGACTATAAAATAAAACATATACATAAACACCTCCACATTCAATACTAGACAAAGGACAATGGTAAATATGAGGGCTTAAATACATGACAGGTGAACATAAACCAAGCAGATCAAGCAGAACATTAAACAAGTTAACAAGACAATTAAACTAAACCAATGACAAACTAGAACTGATAACAACCTAATGAAACAATAAACCAATGAAAACAAGACAAATGAACATGGAGAGAAAACAGGACATCACATGACTTGGGAATCAGGAACTAAACTTTTCAAAATAAAAGACATGGAATCAAAACATGAACAAAAACACATCTAAACATGACACCTTCCCATAGAAAAAATTTATTTGCAGTGGAAAATATTCCTATATTGACTAAAGAAGGTTCTTCAAAATGGTTCTTTTAAGAACCTTTCACTGAAAGGGAACCAAAAATTGTTCTTGTACACTCATATGTTCATAAAATAACCTTTTCATGAGTAGGGTCTAAATTCCCCTGCAGTACCCTCTAGAGTGAGTTATTTACACATGTGACACTGCACAGCTGGTAGAGGGGGGCAGAGTGTAGATGAGTATTTTTTTATTTTTATTTAAATTTCTTGTCATTTAAAAAATATACTGTAGTAAACATGTGAACAAACGGGCAATGTCTTCTGTGCTTTATTTAATTTATTTTGTTTATATATATATATATATATATATAAAAATAAATGAACAAATAATATCAGGAGCCCGGTTTGCCTATGCACTGTTTGATATCTCAGACATTTTGTTTGTGTGTGTGTGTGTGTGCATTTATCGCTTAGTGTGGACCAAATGTCCCCATAAGGATAGTAAAACCTAAAATGTTTGACCTTGTGGGGACATTTTGTCGGTCCCCATGAGGAAAATAGCTTATAAATCATACAAAATTTTTTTTTTTTAAATGTAAAAATGCAAAATGTTTTCTGTTGGGGTTAGGTTTAGGGGTAAGGTTAGTTTTAGGGGATAGAATATAAAGTTTGTACAGTATAAAAAACATTATGTCTATGGAAAGTCCCCATAAAACATGGAAACACAACGTGTGCGTGTGTGTGAGTGTGTGTGGTCATGTTTATGTGGTTTACGAGGACAATTTTTTTTAGGCTACAAACTGGTAATTACAAGGGTATTATGCTATAAATGTAGTTTATGAGGACATTTCTAGTGTCCCCATTATTTAAATAGCTTAAAAAACATATTAAAGGATGTTTTTTGAAAATGTAAAAATGCAGAAAGTTTTTTGTGAGGGTTGGGTTTAGGGGATAGAATATAAAGTTTGTACAGTATAAAAATCATTATGTCTATGGAAAGTCCTCATAATGATAGGTAGACCAACGTGTGTGTGTGTGTGTGTGTGTGTGTGTGTGTGTGTGTGTGTGTGTGTGTGTGGGTGTGTGTGTGTGGGTGTGTGTGTGTAGTTTGGCTGTCTGTTTCAGAAAACAAATGTATTATATGTCTGAAAAGACAGTTTGAGATGCTGTTTGTGTGAATGAAAACTGCATCTGCACCTAATAAGCAGATATGGCTGCGTGCATGGGAAGATCACGTTTAGATGTGATGAATTTGCATATACAAGCTTTGAACTGTTATTGTGGTGCTTTGGTGATAATTTGGCTATTTGTTACATAAAATTAACATATTATGTGCTTGAAAAGACTCTTTGAGTAGCAGTTTGTTAAACAAATGACAACTACTAAAGTAAACAATGGCAGCACCCATCGGAGAAAGATTGCGTTTAATGTTTTGTCTGCGAATAAGAGCTATAAACTTTTTATTGTGGTTCTTTGGTGACGAGTTGGATGTATGTGTATAAAATAGACATATTCTGTGCTTCAAAAGACATACAGAGTAACTGTTTGAGCAAATATAAATAAAAGACACTGCACTGTGACAGAGAAAAAGCCGAATCTGAATCTGGCAGCTTGTAACGTAACTGGCTGTTGCAGAAACACATACAATGAGTGTCAGAACTGGACCATCGAACAGTGGAAGAAGGTGGCCTGGTCTGGTGAATCACATTTTCTTTTAGATCATGTGGATGGCCGGGTGAGTGTGTGTGTCGTTTATCAGGGGAAGAGATGGCAGCAGGATGCACTATGAGAAGAAGGCAGGCTGGTGGAGGAATTGTGATGCTCAGGACAAAGATCTTCTGGGAAAACTTGGGTCCTGGCATTCATGTGGATGCTACTTTGACACGTACCACCAACCTAAAGATTGTTGCAGACCACGTACACCCCTTCATGGCAACGGTATTCCCTGATGGCAGCGGTCTCTTTCAGCAGGATAATGCACCCTGACAAAGAGTTCAAGGTGTTGATTGGCCTCCAAATTCCCCAGATCTCAATCTGATTGAACATCTATTGGATGTGCTGGACCAACAAGTCCGATCCATGGAGGCCCCACATCAAAACTTGCAAGACTTAAAGGATCTGCTGCTAATGTCTTGGTGCCAGATACCACAGGACACCTTCTGAGGTACTTGATATCTTGAATATGGCAGGCTATGGGAACTGAATGAGGAAGTGGCATTGTTGCGAGCCACAGTACTGCAATCTGGACCTGTGTGAAAACATACTTGCAGATTTCCCAGTCAGAAAACTGATACAGAGGGCGTCAGCCTGGATCCGTGGCTGAATCAAATAAGGCTCTGTTAGATGTTGGCTGGTGAGAGGGCGCAAACGCTAACAGCAGCCTTGAATAAACATAGGAGCCATGCTGCTCCAATGAGTTTTCAGGTCTAGACTGCAGAATGCTTTAAGCATCAGTAAAGTAATGTGATTTATTGAGCTGTCGGCACAAACACACAACATCTAGAATGCTGAGATGAAATATCGATAGATCAACGTTTATTTCCTCTTGCTGGAAGAAAATGAATTCAGTTTCATGTGTTTTTATCTATTATATCACAAATGCTGAAGTTTTGGTATTTTCGTGCAAGCATGTGCCATGTCTATGTGCAAGTGTGTTTGGCAAAATTGTGTGCTCAAAGCACTAATGGGATGGAACAAGTGCAATTTAATTCTGAGGTTCTTCTCTTTATATTGCACAGTCTGTGTCCTTATATATAGAGTCCATTCCCTGTCATGTACCAGCGATATAAACAAAGACAGCACATTCATAAGTAGTTGGTAGTGTAAATGGATTGTTTATAGTGAATTAGAAGAATAAAAATATGGACTTCTGTTCTTTTGTGCATTAATTGTGCATCTTGTTGGATGTCAGATATATTTTTATGTCAATAACATGCTTCTTTTATATGCATGAAAAATTCGTTTTTTCGCCAAGTTTTTGATGTAGGTTGCATTAAAGCTGCACTATGTAACTTTGTGCTCTTTAGAGACATCTTTGGTTAACATTTAAAATTTAAAGAAATTTGCGGAAGGGCGCTTTACGCCCGCCGTGTTTCGACACTGCAGGTCTGGCGGATGGATCTCATGATTTGAGGTTACCTGGACAGGTAACTTCCATCTATACATCATTATTTTAGGAGCTCAGGTTTTCACAGCAAGGACAGTAGGCCTATGTGCATTTATACTGTATGTTACATCTTTACGTTAGAAAATGTTTTAAAAAAAAAATCTAAATATTTGAATATTTGATCAAAGTTTGGTCAGTTACAGTTTGACACGTTTTTGTCCATTTTATCGAGTAAAAGATATTATTTTCATTGATAAAACTTTTATGTCATTTCTGTCAAAGTAAAACTGACTAAAACTAATGAGTATGGCATGACGAAATATTGACTATTTTTAAAGGACATTTTAATCAAAAGATTAAAACTGTGACTAAAACAAAAAAATAAACAGGGCAGTTGATAAAGCAAGTGAAACCGTAGGCCTAATAACACTGTAAACTAAAAACATAAAACAATCAATAATGGGAATAAAATATACTTAATTAAACATTAAAATAATATGTACAAAAAGTCCATTTCAGAACTCATCCGTATTAGTAAGCATGCTCAGCAACGTCCCCTGACAGCCTAGATAGCGATCGGTAAACACGTGTGTAATGTTCGATTCATAAAAGCATGGCAACCCTAACAGACAACATACTGTATCCAATTTCATGCATTATAGCAGGCAAACAACTTCGCCAAATGGATAACAGATAAACATTCATTTAGCCTGCAGCGATGCTGGTCTGAACTGTGAGTTTGACTGAACTGAAAGGTGTCCTCAGACAGAACATGTGACAGCCGGCACTTCTTTCCTGTATTTACCGACATGACATCATGACGCAAAAGGAAACGACATAAGCCAGCGATTTCACGCCAAATCCGACCCGACAGCTCAAAGTACACATTGTTTTTATAGGCTTAACGAAATGAATCGGGGTAATGTAAGTTTTGAACTCTGATTGTTTATGTACTTAATCAGTAATGGCCAAATAAATCTTATATAATGCAGCTTTAAATTAAAGAGAATATAAGTATTATTAATAATACAATTGATCATGTGACACAGAAATCATGGCTAGTATTACCAGTGATTGCATCTGCCATCCAGGTCAGGATGTGGATCGAGGGATCTTTTTTTCTTTTTTTTACTTCTAATAGTCGATTTTGCTTTAAAAAAAAATATTTATTTATTAAAACCCGGAAAAACTTAAACCACAAAATTTTCTAAATTCAAATAACAAATAACGAAGTGGTTAAAAAAATGATATAAAACCACCTCCTGTAAAATCCAAACATTTTACCCTCTCCAACTTCTTTTTTCAGCCCCCTTTGCAGTGACTTATAAATCACTCAAAAATAAATAAATAAAAAATAAATACAATTGTAAATATAAACATATTAATAATAATAATTGAAAGAAAAAGCACGATCTCTAGCTACAACTGTGATTGTCAGGGACATAATTTGATGTTCCACTACATTTTCAGAGTTTGTACATGAACTTTATAACCAGTGCTGCTGGTGGATTGAATTTAGACTTTGCGCAGAAAACAGACCTGCTTTTGAAACGTCTTAGCGCAATGACCTATTTCTCCGGAAAATAGCAAACTGCACATTGCGCCACTACATTAACATACAATACACCTACAGATAGTAAAAAATACAAATACTAACACCCGCGGCAACTTATGCTTTGCGCTAGCACAAAAGTGCACTTAGAATTAGCACTCTAGCTAAAATGAGATCAGATGTTGCACAGAGTTGTTGAGTGTTGCGCTGCGCCTTGTGTGGTCACCGAAATACAGCCGGCAGGTGGCATGTGGTATTTTTAATCAACAAGAAGGAGGCATTCTCATTTTGTTTTATTTTCCAAAAATGTGTATAAGCCCCTTTAATTTTAACTTTCCATTTTTCTGGAATGAAACAATGTGTGAAAAGTGAATCTGAAATGCTAAAAGCGTACACTTTTAGGTATACACTAAAACACAGGCTACATGAATTCAAAGTGAACAAACATGAACTAAAAGCAAAAAAAAAACCCTCACATTTTAAGAGTAAATATTTATAATATTGTCATTGCGAATCATGCTTGCCAGGTTAATTTCTAAAGTACAATGAAAAGTGCAAAGTGACCACATTTCAATGAGAACATTTTAATTATGAAAAAAAACATAAACATAAAGAATAAAACTACTAAAATTGCCGTGTGTACAAATGTAGCTGTATGTCTAGCAATTAATTAGACCTCTCCCTGAGAAGAGAATGAAATCACACCGCTTTGGTCAGAGGTGGCTTTTGAAGACTTTGTAACCTAGGCAACATGTAGTGGCTTGGTCTGCTCTGCATGTTGTCCACCGGCGCTTTGTTGAGAGGAATTCAGTCCACAAGCATCTACAATAATACAGCTATCAGAGTCTTTCAATTCACAAAAGAGACATACAGTACGGCTTCTATAATTGAAGTCATTTAACACAGCATTGAGAAATTACAATTTCATAAGCATCCTGAGAAATTGCACTTTATATGTGTGTGCTGAGTACCTCACAGCAAGTACACGTGAAAAGTTCAGGAGCTCTTCCAAAGGCAATTCTGTATTAAACAGCTGTGAATTCTTGAGGTTCAAGCACTTCTCTCAAACGGAAATGATATAATCAGAGATAATAAACAACCTAACATCATCTAAATCTCACAGGGCAAAGAAATAACTGAAAAATACTCCCATGACAACAAAAGCAAAATATCAGTACTTGTACACGATCATGCCAGCCAGTCGTTTAATCTTTGAAATGAGAACACAGCTACAAAGAGCATCAACACGTGATTTAGAAAGCTGGAAATGCTGCAGTAGCAGAGGCATATATCCTCTGGTGTGGCTATTTATAGCATCAGTATATGTGGATTAAGATTGCGTTCTGTTTTTGAATATTACTTGTGTATCTGTTAATCCCTGGGATTAATGCAGTTATTTTTCAGTGCCATATCTCAAAAGGACATTGTATCATATTTAATCATCCTTTAGTCATTACAAACCCTGTGTGCTCTTATTACAACCAGAGTAGAACCTTTTAAAGAAATCCATACTTGTTATTGTAGCTCATGCCATAAAACAAACATTCATAGTTAACAGGCCTATTAAAGCAATATTTCGGGTTCAATACAAGTTGAGCTCAATCGACAACATTTGTGGAATAATGTTGATTACCACAAAAATAAATATCACTCGAACCTCCTTTTCTTTAAAAAAAGAAAAATCTGGGTTACAGTGAGGCACTTACAATGGACGTCAAAGGGGCCAATCTGTGAACATTAAAATATTCACTTTTTAAAAACAAGTATAGCCACAAGAAATAAACAATATGTGTGTTAACATAATTTTAGTGTGATAAAATTGCTTACTAACCTGTTCTGTTTAAAGTTATATCCAACATTACAACTTTGTTGCCATTACGCCATAACGGCGTCAACCCTAAAACAACAAAACCACCATAAATCTTTACAGCTCAAATAATACACAAGTTTTAATGTAAGTGCTTTATAAAAAATATAAAAAAAGATGATTTTAAACCCTCCAAAAATTGGCCCCATTCACTTCCATTGTAAGTGCCTCAATGTAACCCAGAGGGACGAGTCAAAATAATTATTTATGATAATCGACATTATGTCACAAATGTGGCCGGGTGAGCATAACTAGTGTTGAACCCAGAATATTACTTTAAGGGCCATTAAAACACTATAAATTAACCAGAAAAAGTATCATAAAAGTAGTCCACATGGCTCAATGTCAAAATTTGCCGCCATATGTTAGCTTTGTGTGAGGAACAAACTGAAACGTAAATTGTTATTCACCGATAAGCTTAGCTAAAACTCGCATCTTGAATAAAAAGTGCAGCGTCAACATCACTGACACCAAAACACCTTTGGACATCATTAGTGTGATTTTCGCATTTTGGATGTGAAGTTACTCTAGGCTAGACACAACCTTCAAGGGAGGGCAAGATTATCAGTGAATAATGAATACAATTTTACCCTGTTACTCACAAAAACCACACAAATATGGCTTCAGAGGACTTGGAATATAGCACAGGAGTTGTATAGACCACTGTTATGATTTTGCATGGTACTTTTGTGTTGTTTATTAGACTGTTGTGAACATCGTGAACTACTGAATGGCAAGAACTGCTTAAAGATTCTTTCAAGATGTTCTCCAGAATGCAGAGTGAGGGTGTGTAAACGATAACAGAAAATTCATTTTTGAGTGAACTATTCCTTTAAATACTAATGCACAAACATATACTAACAGTCACATGAACAGGACCCAACCCTTCCTATAGATGGTGTGCTGGGCAGGCAAAAGCATTGGAAGAGGGCCAGAGGAAGCCAATGAACATGACTTCCTATACTAGGATAAACAATAAGAACGCTGCAGTTTTCACAGCAGGAGGAAGAAAGTGTGAGACACATAATCAGACAAAAAGGGCAAAGGGATAATTAGTATGTAAATAGGGCTTTCAACAAGATTAAATTGTTATGTAGGCTATTTTACTACTCTTACCATTTCTGGAGTATGCAGAATGTTTACAGTGCACATTATGCAAACGATGCCATCTCTATGATCTACAACCTTTGCCTTAATGTGCAGTAGCCTATACAACATAGAACACCACATAGGCATAAAACAATACTGTATAACACAACAACATGTACTCAACCTGACCTTCTGTATCCAGTGTGGCGAACCAAACAGAAGTAATGTCAGCCGTGTTTTTCAACATTATAATTTTTGGCTCATCATTTGTTTGGACTGCCAAAAGTTGTACTAAACGGTATACTGCCGTGCAAAGGCAAAATGCAGCAACTACAAGATTTGTCAAAATTTGTAGGGACGTTCCAATGCCTTTTTTTTTTTTTTTTTTTGAGAACGAGAACGAATACCGCTACTTTTTTTTAGTACTTGCCGATACCGAGTCCGATACCGGTTTATTTTTCTGAACTCAACATCAGCAGTTTACTTCAACTTTATAATCAAAATTGTGTTTAAATAAATACATTAATTAAAACATGAATCAAATGAAAGTATAGCAATTCATTTTCAACATGAAATTGTATTATTTTTTATCAAATTAAGTGATTTTATACAGAACCTCACAGCACAATCCTAAATACAACATTGGAGTTATTGTGGTCAAATAAAGTGCTGCATAACAGAGCATCCCAGATGTGAAACATTGCTTAAATAAAACACAGTTACTATTGATTTATTATTAGTAGTAGAAGTAGTAATATAAGAGTGAATATTACATAACTATACAGAAGTGACTTTTTTCGTTTAAATTGAGCTTTTATTTTGGCAGAGCTTTTATTTTGAAGTGTTTCTGTGTTGACCAAGGTGCTCTGACGTTATGATGGCAGATTCTCAATCAGGAAAAGCCAGTCTCTATGTCCACTTTTGGGAATTATTAGAGCCACTTTTATTTTTAATGCTTCAGGAATGCTTAAAAAATGGTGCTGTGACTTTTACCATAAACCAAGGTTTGATTTCTATCATTCCAAAATCAGACAAAGATATATCCCTAAACATTATTTGGTGACCTATTACACTTCTGAATTTTGATTATAAACTGATTGCAACAGTATATGCCATGAGATTAAAACAATGTCTACATCATGGGGGGCCTGGGTAGCTCAGCATGTAAAGACGCTGATTACCACACATGGAGTCGCAAGTTCGAGTCCAGGGTGTGCTGGGTATTGCTTTAATAGGCCTGTTAACTATGAATGTTTGTTTTATGGCATGAGCTACAATAACAAGTATGGATTTCTTTAAAAGGTTCTACTCTGGTTGTAATAAGAGCACACAGGGTTTGTAATGACTAAAGGATGATTCAATTATGATACAATGTCCTTTTGAGATATGGCACTGAAAAATAACTGCATTAATCCCAGGGATTAACAGATACACAAGTAATATTCAAAAACAGAACGCAATCTTAATCCACATATACTGATGCTATAAATAGCCACACCAGAGGACATATGCCTCTGCTACTGTGCAATGGTGGTGGCTGTGGGGATCAAACCAGCAACCTTCTGCTTACCAGTTATGTGCTTTAGCCCACTACGCCACCACCACTCACACTCATCACTCACCACTCAAAATCTACCCATGTAATGCACTTCTATCCAAGTACTGTGATGTGAGTGATACATGCACCCTTTGTAAAAGTGAGAGTGAAATTCGAAGTAACCTGTTTTTCCTGTGTAAGATTTCATCTTTTTTTATTTATTTACTTATGTATTTATTTATTGAGTGAATTGAGTAATTACTGTTTTTCTGAAGGTAAAATTGAGCTATAATTTACAATTTAAAGATATAATTTGCTACTATGAAATCAAAAACAAGGCTTTGGAATCTACTGTTAATTTTCTTATTCTTGTAGCGAAATGTTGCATTCATATGTTGCACTACCTAAAATTGCTTTGAAGGTCAATAATAATAGAAAATGTATATCTTTTCTTATGTGCTATGATGAGATCTTTCCTGTCTTGTGACCTGATGTATACATTTCCCTTCTTCTTACATTATTTATCTATTATAATTTTTTCTGTTGTGTTTTTGTCTATTTCTCTTTATTTTATATCTCAGTGAGTGTATTTATGCCTATGTACTGAAAGCTCAAATTGTACAATGTTTACATCATGTGGATATGTGCAATGTTAATGTTTAGCACTAAAAGCAATAAATGTGAATCACAGTAATTATTAAACCGCAATGGGCTACTATAAAACTAAGTAAATATGGAGTCTGTATATGACTCGTGATAAAAAGTGAATTGGTGCTCTGCCTACTGTCATCTGCTACAAACAGAACATGTGACACTCATAATAGTGTTTTCCATGTATGAGCCAAGGATCTGTAAATGTATGAGCAGTTTGTGTCTCTATGCCTGCACAACACCAGCTGCACACATTCACAAAAGCACTCACATTTAAAACGCTGCACATGCAAAGGATCTATTTATCTCATTAAATCGCAGCTTTAGCTGTTAAATAATCTCACTAGGACGTGACGTGATTTTAATCTGTGTGCTGAATGTTTGCATGATGACATTCGCACGTCAGATGGTATCGGTTTTTGGTATCGGAGCATTTTTATGAGTAAAAGTACAAGTACATGAGTGTGGTATCGGACCTGATTCCGATACCGGTATTGATGCATCCCTAAAATTCAGGCTATTAAATAGCAATAAAACTATCAAAAAATGTAGGTTCTTTTTCGTCCATATTGCACAGCCCTTCCATATAGGGCAGTATACTACACACTAGGTATTCAGTAGAAGTAGGCTACTAGTATTCCATTCAGAATGTAGTTGCTGCAAACCGGCTCACATTTCATCCTGTGATGCCTTTAAGGTGTCAATCAAATTTCCATGCTGATGTCTTCTCTTGTTCTAGCAGGTCATTAAGACCTGGCAGCTCTAATCACACGCTCTCTGAGAGGTACATTATCAAACACAGTCAGGTGGACTGAGACAGGATGGACTTCTACTTCTTAAAGGCCACCTGCATAAATAGACATGTCTGATGAATGGGGTGTCAGGATTTATTTGGATACACATAACTAATGTGCTCATTTTTATAACAAAAAAAATAAAATAGTTCATTTAAAAAAAACATCCTAATCCTTAGCCCCAGCTGGAATATTATAAATCATGAATTTTACAGTGTGAATTTGGTGTTGTATTTTTTGTATTACCCTTGTTTCTTTTTCTCGTAAAAATACTTTCTATAATATACAACTATTACTAAGCTATTTGTAAGTACATTTCCCGAAGAGTGTGAACAATTATTTTGTTTACATGCACAATTATAATTGAGCTACATTGGGTTTTGCATAGACGAGCTACAGACTTCATCTTTCTCTCTAAGTATACATGACACAATGCACAATCGAATATTTGAAGGAAGGACATCAAATATACTGGGCTTAATATATGTTGCATGTCACCTGTCTTTTGGAGCATACACATGCACAACACCATTGCCAATTGTGATACGTGTTTACATGTTAGACAAAGCTGGACTACAATCACATTATCTAGGTATGTTAGGACTATTACTACCAAAATAATTACTTTTGTGGGAGTGTACATGTGTAGTAAAAAGCTACAGTAAATAGGGAAAGAAATCTTTAAAGTCAATCCTTTCGTGATGCTGTCAATATGAATAAAATACACAAAAACGTATTTTTATTACCCAGCTCTCTGAAGTATTCGATTCTGATTGGTCAATGGTGCCATCTAGAGTTCTGATATTTCTCAGTAGCAACTGCACATCCATGTATCGTACCGGTCTTCCGGGTATTGCAAGTCATCTGTCCTGCTTCTCGGAGTACTGTGCGATCCCTACAAGCTAATAAAATCATGTTAACTCAACTATTCAACAAATGCTTTGCTCTGTGACGTTTAGCATACATCTGGCAAGCGATAATTTTGACAAACACAGCGTTAACCGCTAGAGGGCGTGTCTCTATCTGCAGGGGTTTATGATTAAACACACTAATTACTTGATATACTAGGAGTACTTTCTATATAAACTTGATAATTTATAGATATTGATATTCTAGATAACTTTCAAGATAGACTTGGTTTAGATCAAATTAATATCTACACTGGAAGTGTAGAAGTATTTTGTAGTTTTCATATTTTAATATTTCTGAAAATATGGATTTATTAGATTTTAATTGATATTACATTTACACTATGTTGGCAACTTCCCCCCGTGGTGTACTTTTTTGTACATTTTTCTTGCACATCTTTGTTTCCAATAATGAAAAGAACTTGGATGTCTCTACAAGGTTGCTTTGCATAATAAATGCAAATCTAATAAATAACATGCAATTTGAATCATGTTGGAGTAGATTTAAAAGTTGGGGGGTAAAAATCGAATCGTGAATCATCCATAAGTTTGATAAAAATCTAAAATGTATTTTTTTTGCCATATCGCCCAGCTCTTATTTATATATTTGGTTAGTGGCTTGTAATAAGCAGGATAATGCACAGTTAGCTGGCTGTTATCGCAAAATAAACCCCTTCAAGGGTTCAAGATCCTGATCACCCTGTTTAACCTCTCTTAATACAAAACTTTTTTTCATTTTAATGGCTTTCTTGTATTTGGGCTCTAGCTTGAAATTTCATCCTTAAGACTTGCACTTTTCAGCCTGATGTCATGAACATTACATGACTGTGGCAACATTTTTGCTGCAGTTTCCCAGTTAAATGTCCAGTTGGGGGCACCAAAAGTGAGTGAAATGGTGTCATAATCAGTATAATTTGATTATGATTAAAAATTTTAATCAAATTAATTACATGGTGTCCCGATTAATTTATCGCGATTAATCGCATATACAAATATTTGCTGAGAAAGCCCCTCATATAACAATAATTCAATATCAATTATTATATCAATATATAATTATACATAGTTATCTTTAAATATTAAAAAAATTATATATATATATATATATATAAATCCATTACACAAGTGAATTTGTCAATCAGTTGGAGATTTATTATGAGGGATTGTTTAAGGACCCACCAATGAGCACCTGCATTAGACATTTTTTAAAAAAAAATTATTAATGCTTACAAAACTTTTACATCTAGAGCCAAGAGGTATATTAAAACAAACAACAACAAAAAGGAAAATAAATAAATAAATAATTTAATAAAAATATAAAATTTTTACATATTTCAATACACTTTACAGCTTTCTTGTTACTAAAATTGGAAATTGTTCTTAGGTGTTGCTGAACCTCTGAATTAAAAATTAAAACTAATGGTTTATAACCACCAAACTTACATTTATGAATACTAAACTTTGCCAACAAAAGCAGAAAATTAATCAAATAATATTCCTTATGAAGAGACATGTCATAGCTAAAACAATCTCGAATAAAACATTTTCAAAACAAAGTTGAAAGCTGGTAATAATATGATCTCTAACAATCTTGCAGAAATCAGACCAAAAACAAGTCGGGACAACTCCAAAATAAATGACAAAATGTTTCCGCCTGCAGACCACAAAATGTACAGAATATATCAACATCACAATTAAATCTCTCTACAGGAAAATAATTAGTGAGGCGGTACTTAAATAAGTTTGAAGGAAATTTCTTTGATTTTATTTGTGATTAAATATTTATGGGTAACTTCCAAATTTTGGAAGTCCAGCCACACCCTGCGTCAGACGTGCTTGTGTAGCGTCTCGGGTGCGTTGCATCGTAAACATCAAATGTTTAGGTCACTGTGTCAAGTTAAATATAGTTTAATACTCAATCTTTAAACACATCTTGAGATCACTTAGATCAGATTTGCGCTCCTTCAAGTGTTTTGAGAGCAAGAACGTAACGCATGTTTGTGTTGTTCTGCTACTGAAGTGTTTCTTCACTGTATAAACTGTGTGTTCCTCATACAGCTGAAATTTCACTTCTGCCCTCTGGAGTAAACAGGTGGTACTACAAGCTTGCGTTACTCAGGAATCTTCCATATTATGGTCCGGGGGAAGTGCGATTAATTATGTAAATTTTGTTAAATTAATCGCACTGAATTAACATGTTAAATCGACAGCCCTAATTGTCAGCAAAATCATTGTAAAAATATGTGCATGTAACCAACAGTGATCACATAAAAATAATGTTGCCAGAACGCTACCCACACAAGCGTATTAATTACATCTGCTGTACACAGATTATGATGAAGCACTGCAGCACAAAAAACTCAAAAGGGAACTCAACAAGGCATGTGTTAGTTACAACATGTTCATCATGCATATTTACGTGCATGAGAAGATTGAAAGGCCACTCACTCTATCCCCCTTTCCATATCTATTTCTCTTGCTCTTTTCTTCTCACTTTTTCTCAGCATCTCCAACAGATGTTTGACTTCAAGCTACAATGCATGTTAGGGCAATGCAGCAGTTTAGCTTGACTAAATCTGTCAGAATTTTGCAGCCAACATCAAACAGGCAAACGGGCAAAATAAATCCCATTCAAACATCAATCTTAACGGATCTAAATGACTCAATGCTCTTCATAAAGTCTTTAACAATGCTGTGGTGAGCAGTGAGTATAAAACAAAGAACACAGTGGTAGGATGTAAACAGGTTTCCAGAATAATAAGACAAATAGTGAACAATCAACAGTGAGTCACTAGACCAATACTCCAAGACACCACTCAGCATCATTACTTCTCATTTCTAAATGAGGGGTTGCTGCATGCCAGCACAAGCTATGCTGCATGACAGCACAAGCTATGTATCACTTAAGAGGCAATTACCCTGTTTCAAGGACTGAGAATGTGCATTCATTCACTCTGAGGCCGAGCACTAAGTGACAGGTTACTGGCACACTTTTTAAGGGAATAGGGGCCGGATTCATGAACATCTTAAGAAAATGTTTTATATAAAGTGAGGTATAAGAAGTAAAACATTCATCACTTTTTTCTTGAGATAGAAAATATGAAGATCATAGTAGTTTAGGAGAATTTGATTCTAAAGAATGTTTTGTGAATCCGGCGCTAGATCACCCAAAATCAAAATTCGGTCATTTACTCGCCCTCATATC
Organism: Moxostoma hubbsi; assembly: GCA_032164185.1. NCBI lineage: Eukaryota > Metazoa > Chordata > Actinopteri > Cypriniformes > Catostomidae > Moxostoma > Moxostoma hubbsi. The sequence continues at coordinate 12,360,842 of JAVLUX010000002.1, forward strand.
ATTTCAAACACATTGTTATATTTTTCATGAAACACAAAGGAGTCTTTCTGCAGCTCTTTTCCATACATACACTTTTTATTTTGTATTTTATTCTTATTTAAGTCTTCTGAAGCCACACTTTAGTTTTGTGTGAGGATCAGAAAAATATTTAACAGTTATTCACAATTTTGAAATCCGAAATCTCACGTGCGTTAGCGGTCACATAAAGAAATGGCATGTCAGTGCATCCTGCCGGGTTCTACATCAATGAGTGCATTTAAATCTATGATCTTACACTGATTAATAGCCCAACGTGTGCAGTTATGTAAACACCTTAAACAGATAACACCGTAACACCTTAAAAGTTCGTAAACGGTTTAAGCAAAAACCGAGCAAATTTTTCCCATTTACCAAATTTCGCTCTGTGCATAAACACCTTTACAGGTGTTCTTACCGGCTTATCCAATGTATGGAAGAGTTGTGAGCATGTCTGTTTAAAGGGATAGTTCACTCAAAAATTATCTCATCATTTACTCACCCTCATGATATCCCAGATGTGCATCACTTTCTTTCGTCTCCAGAACACAAATGAAGATTTTTAGAAGAATATTTCTGCTCTGTAGGTCCATACAATGCAAGTGAATGGGTGCAAAATGGGTGCACGTATAGGCAATCATGACTCCAGTGTTTTAATCCACATTTTCAGATGTGATATGATAGGTATGTGTGAGAAACAGATCAATATTTAAGTCCTTTTTGCTTGAAATGCTTCTCCCTGCCCAGTAGGGGGCGATACGAATGAATAATGTGAATCACCAAAAAAACAAGAAGAATGTGAAAGTGATCTGTTTCTTACCCACACCTATCATATCGCTTCTGAAGATATTAATTTAACCACTGGAGTCTTATGGATTACTTTCATGCTGATTTCTGTGATTTTTGGAGCTATAAAATTTTGGCACTCTTTCACTTGAATTGTATGGATTTACAGTGCTGAGATATTCTTCTAAAGATCTTCATTTGAGTTCAGCAGATGAAAGAAGGTCATACACATCTAGGATGGCATGAGGGTGAGTAAATGATGAGAGAATTCACATTTTTGGGTGAAATATTCCTTTAAGTTTTCACATTGAAGCAGAGAATAAACCGATGATTTCAAATGTCATTCAGATTCAATGGTTTAAATGGTTTCTTGTGTTGTTGGACTTTTAATGTATTTATTTATTTTGTCATTATCAGCACATTGGTGTGCATGTTAATGCACTAATTGACAGCAAATGGCGTGAATAAAAATATACATTTCTATCTGTTGCTCACACAAAGCTTTCATATAGCTTCAAAAGTAGAGTTCAGCTCAAGTCCACCGTCCATTGTTTTCTCAATAAAAGATCAAAATCAGTTCTGACAAAGGTAGAATCTCATAACCTTTGCTTTCTAAAAATACTTCAGGCAGTTTGGGTCAGTCAAATTTTTCTAGCATTGCTTAGAACAGAGGGAAGAAAGTATGGGGCGGATGTGTGTGGCCTTTATTTTTCCTCAGTCCGTAGGCAAACCACCCACTTCAAATCAGGTTTTGTTCTGGTACTCACTTTTATGGGTTTTTCCTCACATGGACAATAGTTTTTCAAAGATCTTTCAAAGCTGTCTTCTCTTTGAATGCTGTAATCGCCTACAGCTTGTGTGTAAGGGGCAAACTCTCTGAGTTTCTTAAAAGGTTGACTTTTCTGCATTTTTTTTCTGTCTTCCCAGTGAATGAATTTTCCTGGAGGGTTTCTGACTTCTTTTGAAACAGGGCCAAAGATAGGGCCAGTTTGCAAGGGAAAGACAGTGAGAAACAAATCAAAACATTTCAGTAGTGCCCTGGAGGGACACATTTTCTTTCCTCATTTTTTCACAATACTATATTGGCTTATAAAATGTCAGTTAAATCAGATCGGCTCATTAGCTAAAAGAGAAACTTATCTCGCATCTCATCAACATGGTGAAAAGCTAACAAATACGATTATTAATCCGTTAAATCATGTTTGGTAAAACAGATCAAATTTGAGATGAGTGAGATTATCTAAAATGAATGATCTAAAAGAGTACATTGTAAAATATAATGTACATAGTGTATCCTAGGTTTTTGTGTTCATATGTCATATTAAACATGCACAGAGGCCAGCCAATATGTCCCATACTGAAATTCACAAATAACCAGAAGCCATGACAGAAAACCATCGCCATTCTACAGAGTCACCTATGGCCAAATTCAAACATTTTAAAGCAGCATATCAATTGGCTGTTCAAACCTCCTGCGCTGCTTTAAAACAATATGTATTGTGAGAAGTGCTACAACCAAATAACTAGTCACTTCAAAAAAGGATTTTAGGATAATGCGACTAAAAAGTAACTGTAGCCTGGAGCTCAGTCATTTACAGCAATTCTGTTGTAATAACGGGCAAGCTAAAACTGCAAGATTTCTATACTCCTTTTAAAATCTGGATTAAACATGAAACTAACAGGCACATTGGTAAATTGGGAAGTAAATTAAGGTCAAAGGAGCATTTTTTTCATATTTTTTTAAACTGCATTTTTTTCTATTAGAAACGGTGAATCTTAAGAAGCAAAGTTTTTGATTTTAAAGATTTGTGTCAGAGGATTTCACATAGAGACTGATAACTCTTTATGATGTATCATAACTATGACAGCAGAATTACTCTCTTCGAAGACATCAATGCACAAGCCACATCTTTTGTTATGTTGGATAGACACTTAAGGATGCTGCATATTTCACCAACTTTGGATGCTTAAGATAAAAATTCACCATAAAGTATATTATTTACTTAATTTACTTAATGTCTTATTATACATCCCAGTAATCACTGAATTTAAAAATAAGAATTGGATTTAGTTGAAATGCAGTGCAAATTGGACGCACAAATTCCCTTTTTGTTAAAAATGGCTATTTTTTCCATTAAAAGTGTTGAAAGCTTAAATCAAAAATGATGGGGAGTATGTGGACACTCGGTGGCCTTCATGACAGCAGATCTTGATGGATGTGGAAAGCAGGGCCAAGTCTGGCAACTCTCATTACTGAGCGGTTATTTCAGCTGGTACTGCTTCCAATAAATAATGCAAGAGCGGCGATCGTTTCAACCTTTATGAGAAGAGCTAGTGGAATTTAGGTGCAGGTCAGTTTGAGCTCAAGATGCAAGCGTCTGTTCAATGAAATACTGTAAGCCTCCTACTGTGCACTGTGCCCTTGGCCATGAATCACCTCAAAGGCATGAGAAGAGACAGAGGAGATGGTGAGGAGATTGCTGGTATTATATGTTGTTTGGACACCTGCTCGGCCAGGCTAGTAGACCAGCTATACCATTTTAAAACAGCTTCGTTGTCCTTTTCTGCATATCGCAGCGCTGTTTTGTGGTCCGTTCTGCATAATGCGGCGGCTCATTTTAGCATTTTGAGGCCCATTTGGCATGTTTCACAGCCGTCTCACCGGCCCGCTCGATTCTCCCAATGGCCAGTCCGTCCCCAAAGTGTGTCGGCCCACCGGGAAAATGCCTGGTGTGCCAGATTACCAGTCCAGTCCAGCCCTGGCCAGGCTGGTCTGTTTGCTGGTACTACAGGAGTTTTTGGCCCTTTCATCTGGTCAGGAAAACTAGATCATCGACGAGCCAAACCAGCTGAGCACCAGCATGGCCAAGCTGGGAAACCAGCTAGATCAGCTTAAACCAGCTAAGACCAGTAAACCAGTGTAGGCTGATTTAATGATTTTCAGGTTTTTTTTTTTTTTTCAGCAGGGCTTCTCTAGAACCTACTGCTATCCTGCTGAAAAAAACAGTTTCAACCAGTCAAATGTGGTTAGGTGATCCCTCAGTCTGGTCAAGTTAGATGAGCTGGTCTGTTTTTATGGTTTAGAGGGGTTTTCAGCTGACCAGGTTGGGAGATCATCTTGCAGACCAGCTAAAAATCAGCTTTGCCGGATTGGGAGACCTGCTTAAACCAGCTGAGATCAGCAAACCACCTTAGGCTGGTTCAAACTTAAGCTTTTTCCAGCAGATATACAAGGCTGAGCTAAAAAAACAGCCATTTATCTACAGGAGGGTTTGCCTTATTTTGTCCTTAGAATCAAGCCCTTATCACCATCAGTGCCATTTTGAAAGACATGTTGTGTGGTTGAACTGAGCTGATTACCCTTATTTACCACAAGAATGAAACATCAACTCAAATTTAATCTCTCTTCTTTGAGCGTCCTCCTCTCATCTCTCACATAAAGCATGCCCATGCAAAGAGGCCTTCTAAAATAACCTTGAACAGGTATGAAGTTTGTAATCATATAGATCTAATTCCTTGTCTTGAGCCCTGAATGGCTGTCTACGTCTACTAAATGAATCTAGGAAACCTCAGCATTCGAAATGAACTTTTGACCCTCCCAATGTCACATTCGGATGGCTGTGGATATTCCCCTGGGAGTGCCCATGAGCACTTTTATTTGCCCAGATGAAGCCTACTGCCTTCGTCAATAAGTCTGGTATCTCCACTTTGAGATGGCATTAACTCTGATCAGTGATGGTGGGTTGAGGTGTTGCTAAGGAGGGCCATTACTGACGTTTAACGCGGGTCTTACTGTTCATGCTCAACATGGCTGAACTTTAGTCCTTCTTTCTTGCTTGAGCATTGTGGAAATGTCTGCAAACACAACAAATCGCCACTATTAATGGGATGGTTAATCCAAAAAGTATCCAAGCGATGTTGCACCAAACACATATGAATCTTTCTTCCATGAAGCACAAAAATTTGCTAGGCAGTTGTTATTGTCAGACACTATTCAATTGTGTTGTTTTTTCTATATGATGAAAGTGAATGGTGTGTGAGGCTACAAAATCCGACAACCATTGCATGTTGGTGTTTGATGGTGTCTGTTGCCATTTGTTGGGGTGCTGGCTACAGATGTAGCATTAGATACGGCATTGAAATGCAGCATGAACATTGCCAGCAAAAAATAAATAAATAATAAAATAAAATAAATTGTGTGCTAATTCCAATTGCTCTAGATTGTTTAATTTCTAAAATATTTAAGGCCAGATTAAACTTTCAGGGTATATGATAAATAGGCCTCATATCAATCTGTCAAGCGCTTTTTGTCCTCAAAAAGTCTTTTGACAATTTCCCTAATGCTGATGGTTTACCAGACAAGTGTTGTCTATCAGCACATAAAATGCAAAATGCGGTTGAGTGTGGAGTTGAATAAAACATTGGATAATGAAATATTGACAGGAATATTCTGCCAATACTAGGTCTTTCTTTCTATGTGAAAGGAGCTCTTGTCACAGAAAGAGTCATTCTCTAAGGATTGATCTAAAGTTAAAGAAACTGCCGGATTCTGCAGAAAAAGTGACACAGATTCGACAAATTGCAATCGACATACGGAGAGCCATTGGAAAACCGGGTGGGAAGTAAATAAATGTAATACACTTTGTGGCACCACTTCAGGACGCTGGAACAAATGACAGTTTACAGTGCAATACTGTGGTTTGGCATGGCTTACAGTTCTAAGGAATCAGTGACAAACTTTATTTCTCCATCATACCCTTGTATGTTTTCCAGTGTTTTTTGTCTTAAGTACATCTTCAGTCCCACCAGTACAGCTAAAGTACACCTTCATCAACATTAAACAAAGTGGGGAGGCAACAGCTGATATTGTTCAGTAGAGCAATATCAGCTGTTGCTTCCCTACTATGTATACAACGTGTAATAAGGCATGTAATTGTGCTTTGCAAAAATGCTGCTGTAATGCCGTAATGGTCACATTACGTTCCTGAGATCAGGATAAAGTTAACACTACAGGCACAGCCAGGCTGACAAAACTGATCTCGGGAACATTACGTGACCATGTCAACATTAAGTGCCTTATTACACGTTTCGCTGCAGTTTCCCAGTTAAATGTCCAATAGTGCCGCCAAAAGTGTGTTAATGATGTCGTAATCAGTCAAGGTTTTTAAGGTGAATATTAGATGGAGGTTTTAATGAGTAAAACGTACCTCCCTTACCTAAAATTTTAACCTAAACCTAACAAAACAGACACAAAACAGGTAAACAAAACAGACATCCTTACGCTTAACCAATGCCCAAACATAACTAATAGTGTCCAAAAACAAAACGCTAACTGAAAAGCACATTTTCTGACATAATTGTGCAAATTTGCACATTTGCTCAATCAGATGAGCTACCTTGGAAGCTAATCAATTGACTAAGTGTGTAAATGTTGGTGAGTCTGTATTACAAGCATTAAAATGTATCGTTTTTCAAATGAGGCACTATAGTAAAAGTGTATCAATATCGTAACAGCTGTCTACTGCTTAACAAAGGCTTTGAGGCTAAAGTGTGTCTTTGATGCCTAAAAATGTTGCCTAGGTAGACAGCTATCTAAGGTTTGGAACAGAAACTTGCTCACATAATGACTCTTATGCCTATTTTCAGCAAACTGTGCAACTGTCCTATTTGCTGCCCTCAGCTTTCTGAGTATATTACAGAAAATAACTTGTTACAACCTGAACATCTATTGAATATATATATATCTTTAACCTATGTCAGTCAAAAGGCTTGAAGGACTTGGCAGGTCACTTGGATAACTGCTCAAGGAAATGTTCTAATGTCTGCAGACAAATCAGAGTATCTCTGGGGATGGCCCTTTAGGTGTAGCCTGCGGCGGCTATGATGCACTGACAGCCTTCAGCAGTATACTGAGGTGTAGGAAAACCATCTGACCGGTTGGACAGACTGCCAGAAGAAGATTGGCAGCCAAAATACTCTACTGAATAAATCTTGCACTCTGAGAGAGCTACAGTAGTGGGAAATGTATCCTGACCTACCACTTACGATGTGGGCACACTTAATAAAAGTAAACAATTTCTCATGCACATGAATAATAACAATACAAAATTGCTCACACGGCATGATTGTGACAAAATTAAAAACAGTTGTATTTTTAGCTGCTCTCAGCAAAGAGTACCAGACAGACTCGCACAATCATGCAATATTTCACACTTATAAATGTGATTATGCAAACATACTCGCAATCCGAGTGGAACTGATGCAACTAAAGTGAAACCTTGTGGCTTCAAAAGGCTGTTTATCAGTTCCTCACTGAACCAGTTGGCACTCATAAACATATTAAATAATTGCCATTTTTGATAACACACTTTCACCCTTTCCACAACTCTCAGTATGCGTAGGATGAAATATGATGGACAGACGCTCTACACTGCACAACATAAAGGCTGGGCAAAATTCAGAATTCAAGAATTGGCGCCTTTTAATTCTTAACATGGAATTTGAATGGAATTGGTCACGCCTCACTGGACGCTGAATTGGAAAGATAAAAAGTCACAAATCTGAGCAATTTCACTAGTTCAGCGCAACAACAAAATGGGCAAGAATGGTTAACTTCTTATAAGTGGACGCAGCAAAACGAAACAAACAGCAGGTGTTTCGAGAAGTGTTTTTAAATGTTATTTCTTAAATTCAGTGTGAACACTCCTAAAGTTTTCTGTGTAAAGGTGCAGTATGTAAGATTCAGAAACCCTTGTTATTAATGCCACCTGTGGCCGTTAAGTGAACTGCAGCCAGCTACCAAAAGCGACGCACTCACAGGCTTTAATAGGCAACCTAGGACGTCCAGGATGGGCTCATTTTATAAGTTGCGTTATAAGCCGCTTATAACATCAAATCCGACTGAGAAATGTTTGCTTGGCCTTCATAATTTTTTGTACTTTTCAAATATCTTTTATGTACAGGTTTTATTGTTATAGCACCATCCCTGACACAGACTTTCAATATTAAACTATGGAAATCCATAATAAATATACAAATTATTACATGTTTAAAACTATAATAATTAAACAAGAGTGAAATAAACATACACCATTTTTACATTTAATGAGTACAAATTATTTCTATTTATTTTTTTTTAAATGTATGGCTGTCCCGCAGTTCTGCCGTCATTTCCACCACACCGAACATTTTGCCCCTTTATTTAGCCCCTTAAGGTATTTCTAAAGGTGAAGAGCATGTTTGAGATGAAATATAAGACATGATGTTTGTAGAAAACTAAGAAAAATCAAGGTAAATATCACTTGTGAGCAGAATATGTTTGGGGGCATCCTTTTCCAATCAAGCTGAAATTTTGCCAAATTATGCAAAACTGTGAAAATATATAATTGTGTGCATTTAGGATACCTAAAATATTACCTATGTAATTAGCCTTGACAAGACAAAAGAGTCTGGCATTTAATTTATTAATAAATTATTTCATCCTGTCATTTTCACCATGGAATTCTATTAAACACAATACAGAAGATGTGGAATACATAAATTGCATAACTCTCCTTACAAATCTGCATCCTATTTGCTAACAGTTCAAATTAAAATCAAATTCAGAAAATTCCAACCTGGTCTCACAGTGAAAATGTGGCTTTTTATAATTTTTTTGCAAAACGTGTTATAATTGTCTCTTTATACAACTCCCTGCAGTTTCCAGGTGAAATGAACACAAGAGGCTGGAACAACTCTGTGTTTTATTCACTTTCACTCAAATTATGACTTTAATGGCTGATAATGTCTTTATAAATACGTATGTTTCTCTCTATTACTCAAACCCACTATCTTATGATATCCACACACACTATTGCATACTCAAACCAGATTGTCTGGCACCAACAATCATCCATGCGATTCTCTAATCTAATCAGCCAATCGTGTGGCAGCAGTGCAAGTACATAAAATCATGCATATATGGGTCAGGAGCTTCAGTTAATGTTCACATCAACCATCAGAATGGGGATAAATGTGATCTCAGTTATTTGGAGTGTGGCATGATTGTTGGTGCCAGACGGGCTGGATTGAGTATTTCTGTAACTGCTGATCTCCTGGGAATTTCACACAAAACAGTTTCTTCTAAGATACAGGTTGGTGGTGTTTTGGCAGCATAAGAGGGAACTACACAATATAAGACAGGTGGTTTTAATGTTGTGGCTGATCGGTGTATATACTAGGAATGTGAACAGATAGTCGACATTCGGCTAGCCGCTCGACGCGCCAATATTCGAATACCAAAATCACTATTCAGTTATTTTACACATGCAATAGAGGTCTCCAACCTGACCATAACTTGACCAGTTCTGACAAACCATCAGGTTTAGGTCAGTTTTTCAAGTATGGGGCAAGTTAGGGGCTGTTCAAACATGCTTTTCTGTACTTCTGCGCTGTTTTTCTTTATACTGTTAACAAACGCTGGACGGGCATCTTTACCTGTTGTGTTGAATCTCCTTGGTTTTTTTTCAGCGTCTCATGCAGGATCAGCACATTTTTAGACACCAAGTAAAGTTAAAAAGATCTTTATTTTTTTATAAAATTATCATGAAACACTTGCGTTGTTTCATTCGATGCACTGTGCTGCTTTCGGAAGAAGTTCAGGTTGCAAAGAGGACTTCATGTGTCTGTTACATAATTAAACATGATTCCAGGTTGATTTAACAAGTTTCAGAGCTTAATAAACGGTAAGACAGTGTTTTTCCTTTGGCTCTATTGTGCATAATTACGTACAATAGTTAGACAAGTTCAATGCCATTTGATTTTAAACCATTTGAAAAGCACCCCGAAGAGTCTGTTTAACTACAGCGGTGTAACTCCACGCAGATGACAATACTTGCGTTCACTGCCTCATGGAAATGTCAGCCCACCACAGCAGAGCGCACATACTACATGCAGTGACAATTTAATTATATTTGTTTGAGTTTAATGTGAGACTTTATCATTTGAAGTTGTATGCATTTTGCTATTTAGGCTAATTGTTCACTGTTCACTTTGTTAGCTGCTATTTTGAGAGTTAATCCATGGCAATAAACATTCTTTATTCCCGCTTCCTGTCTCAAGGATGTAATTTTGAATGCTTCTTTTATATTTAGAAATACTACTAACATTAGGTTAAGTAAAAGTTTTAGGTTAGGAAGGTATGTTTTAAAAACATCTAAATTTTACAATCTAAATAGGACACCATTTTACTCGCTTTTGGCGCCCCCAGTTGGACATTTCACTGGAAACTTGAAGCCAAATTTGTTATACAGCACATCAATTTTGAGATCATAATTTTTTATGTAAAACCAATGAATATCAAACATTAAACAGATGAAAACAAATTGCATTCATTTATCCTACACTATCAGTATTAAACAGAAAGGCTTTGAGTTTTTAATTTAAAACTCACACAAGCTATTTTAGCCCAAATCACTAAAGTAATTTTTTCCTGGAGCAACAACAACCTCCTGTGTTATCTATTCAGAAACAGCTGTAATGAGATTAGAAAATGTTCAATGAAGCAATTCCCACTTGGACTCAAGAAAAGAGACACTCTGAGCGATTGGCATCATTCTGTTTGGTGAATACACCTTGTGGAAAGCCTAAGGGATCTCAAGTGATTAGGTTGTATTTTTGGTACCAGGTGAACATCGACAGTGTCTAAAAGCTCTATTTGTCTATTTAGGTACTTTGTTGAAAAATGTGAAGATTTAACAAGACTTTAAGCAGCGCAGATGTTTGTCCTCACTCTTAGAGGAACTGTTATCATCCACAAAGATCATTAAACAGATTTTGGCTTAGAGACAACTGAGGATAGATGCAATATATATATACAAGTTAAACTGTAATGATCATCTTCAGGCTTTACTTAGCACATTTCCCTTTTCAAGAATCATATTTCAAGCTACATTGCTGTCCATCAACCATACATTTTTTCAGGAACAATTGTGGTGTCTCAAATGACTAACCATCTAGTTTATACATTTTCAAATTGATGCATTATCCTTTTTTGTGTCTTGTGATGTGTTAACACTAGCTTTAGCGTATTAGCCAACCTCAGACTACAGCCAACACTTAGCTACATCTCAAATGATGTTCATATTCACACAGCGTCAGATAATGGTAAAGCATTCAACTCACATTTGTAAGGTGCTGTCTTCACAGAAGCTACACTAGTTGCCACATTCATAAATAATTACAACTGTTTTGTCAGGGAAGCATCACAGCCAGGTAACTCTGCCCCTTCCACTACGTACGGCAAGCTGTGATCACTGAGTGCATGAAGTTTCCAGCATTCCACACTGTTATTTGGGTTGAAGAAGTACATCATCTGGGTACTTTTAGTACTCTACAGGAGCATCCCACATTCCTTACTTCTGCACTATCCTATGCCATTTTGTAGTGAAAGTAGTGCAAGTAGTGTGTTCACACTAAAAAATGTAACAAGAAGAAGTGTACTACGAGTACCTGGATGATGTACTTTAACCGAAATAACAGAGCGTGGAATGTTGGAAACGTCACGCACTAAGCGGTCATGGCTTGCCCTGCATACCAAAAGTAGCTGGGTTATCTGGCCTCAATGCTGGCCTTTCTTCTGTGAAGACAGCACCTTATATGTGAGTGAATGATTTACCCTGACCCCACAATGTATGTAAATATGTTATTTGAGTGAAAAAAGTGTTAGACTGAGGTTGGCTAATGCTAATGTTAACGGCAATACATCTGGTGCTTTTGAAATGTCACTTCCGTCAGCTGAAAAATGGTGAATGCTACTATGTAGTAAATAGTGTAATATGCACTGGCAATCTCAGATTACATTTTGAGGTAATCTAATCATATTCTTTCAGATTACTTTCAACCTAATTCTGCAAGGTTTAACCGTTTGAGTGTTGCTTATGTCCATATATTCAGAAAAATTATTGCAAATGTAAAAATATGAAGGAAGTTTTCATATTTTCATATTTTTCCACGTGATGCTAAGGTCTTGGCCCTCCGTTATATCAAACAAAGTTGAAAGCTATTTCGTTTGTTAAATGAAGCTTAATATTGTCTTTGTGATTGTTTTTGAGTTGCCACAGTGTGCAATAGACTGGCATGTCTTAAGATCAATATTAGGTCAAAAATGGCAAAAAATAAACGTTCTCTAGAAACTCGTCAGTCAATCATTGTCAATCATCGTCAAACATTGTTTTGAGGAATGAAGGCTATGCAATGCTTGAAATTTCATAAAAAGGTGACTCTAACAAGGACAGAAAGAGATGTGGAAGTCCAGATGTACAACTAAACAAGAGGATAAGTACATCAGAGTCTCTAGTTTGAGAAATAGACGCCTCACGTGTCCTCCGCTGACAGCTTCATTGAATTCTACCCGCTCAACATCAGTTTCATGTACAAGAGTAAAGAGAAGACTCAGGGGTGCAGGCCTTATGGCAAGAAGGAAAAGACACTTTTGTAAAAGAAAGTAAAGAAAACTTTAGAGTTTAAGGTGCATGAGAATTGCCCGATAAGACAGTCACATCTATGGCAAGTGCTACAGGAAGTGTGGGGTGAAAGGTCACATGAGTATCTGGACAAACTGACAGCTAGAATAACAAGGATCTGCAAAGATGTCATTGTTGCACATGGAGGATTTTTTTATGAGAACTCTTTGAAGTAGTTTAAGAATGTTTCAGTTAAATGCAACATTAAATCAGTTAAATGCAACATTGGTGAATAAAAGTTTTTTGTATATATATATAAGCATGACAGACTGACAGACTGACAGACAGGCATTCTCATTGGCTTATAATCCAACAAACACCTTGCTATGACTGGATACTCATCAGAAACTTACTCAGCCTCAACATTTGCAATGGTCACAAGATACATACAGCATAGTCAGATTTATCCCAAGCAAACAAATGCTTTAATAACAACACCAACCCCACATGATACAGAGCAAATTGGGAAACATAGAGAAGTGGTAAAAGAAATCCAGTTGTGGCATACAGATCAGTGGTAGTCAGTTATTATCAATAAATCACTGGCTAAAAATAAAAAGTAGGAACTGATAATCAAGAGTATGTGTATCGAGTGCATTTGTTCAATCTCAGCTGCACAGCAGCGATTAGCTCTGCATGAGTCAATGGAAAGAGACGGTGAGCTTGTTCAGTGTCTTTTAAGTTTACAGAAAGAGCGACTTTCCTTGCTGTGCTTACTCAGAGATGCAGCTCTCCGCATAGCTCTGTCTTAATTAATGACTAATTACATCCCATTGCTTCTAATTAGAATTAAAAATCCAAGAGTGGTAAAGAAAGAAAGCGAATTTGGAGTTGCCTGAAATCACAGGCATCATCTGCCTCTTCCTCGTTCTCTCTCATACTAAACTAAGACAAAGCTGAGAAAACATGTTCCATTCTTATCTCCTTCAGTGTGTTTAAACAATCCCAGAAGGCTGTCACATTTTAAAGTCTAATTCATAAAAATGGATATGATTATAATATATTATTGTACATTTCTGTACAATCAAATCACATAGGTTGGTACTTGGAGTATAAAGAAACCAGTATAAAGTCACCCAAAGCCAGTAGCTGCCTGACAAGTTATCAGATTATTCATAACGTACTCTCTTTAATGCTTTACTGCAGGCCGAATGCAGTAGGTAATCACAGTAGTGCTGATTTAGGGCCATATAGCATGGTTGTGAGTGGGATATTGCATATATACAACAGTTCAATGAACAAGTAAATACAAAAAATGAGGAAAAACTGAGTAGAGTCATAAAAAAACACATTTGTGCATGGAACTACTTTCTTATGCGACGGCTCAGAATCTTCTGATTGTTTTGCTGGTTCAAAACAAAATGATGTGTCCAATCCTTTGTTAGTAATTCAAAAATGTCACTTCAGAAATAGCATAACAGCTTGTGCTGTTTCAAACAAGTTATTGCATAAACAAGGATGTATGTCTGTGTGTGTGCGTGTGTGTGTGTGTGTGTGTGTGTGTGTGTGTGTGTGTGTGTGTGTGTGTGTGTGTGTGTGTGTGAGAGAGAGAGAGAGAGAGAGAGGGAGAGAGAGAGAGAGAGACGGAGCATGTGAGATCATCTGTTTCCACACCCAAGCAGAGATGCTGTCAGCTTTCTGAAGATCAGCTTTCTCAGTGAAAAAGTAGCCGTCCAAGTGGGGGTATATCTCCCTATTTTGCGGTAGCCGTTGCGCAAGAGACATTCACTATAGAAACAGCAATCACCTCCACCATTTTAAACAGCACATCCTCTACAATGTGGATAAGCGATAAGCGCCTTGAGTTCTGTAATAAATCAGTCTGTTGTGTCTCTCAGCTGTGATGAGCCTTAATGCTGAAGTTGTTAGTTTAAAGCCGTTTAAAGCTATTTCCTAGCTTTAGTAGTTTAGTAGTAATACGAGCGTTCACGGAGCACTGTTGTATGTAAATACTGGCTGATGCAGATTCACTTCACGTCACCTAACTGGTTTATATTACACACAAAAATTGTCTTTTGCCACCACCTGCTGGCTAACATACGTAAATAAATAATACAAAAATACATGTAAAAATAGATATTAGCTCTTAACACATATGCACTGCTCTTACACTTTAGTTTAGAACAGCACAAACACAAACAAAGTGATACACACACAGTGAAGCGTCGAAGTGCTGATGGTGTCAGACCATCGGTGCTCATGGAATGTCTCTCGTCCAATCAGATTCGAGGATCGGAACTAACAGTTGTATATTAAATAATAATGATTGCCCCAATAAACACTAAGCCAACCAATTATCTCTAGGTGATATTATAGATATTTTAGAATTTACTGTAAATGTGTTTATTTTAGATTGTAGATATATAAATGTAACTAGGGCTGTCAATCAATACAAATATAATTCAAATTAATTCCATGATGTGCCGATATATACAGTCTGCATATAGTATTGCCCCGGATTCGACAAAATATCAAGGTGGTCCTTCAAGTTTGGACTGCTCCAGTGGTAGGGAAATTCCTTTTTATGGAATTTTTGTATTGTCAAGAGGCATTATTAGATGCATTTATGGGTTATTTTCCACATAATTAATTGCACTGAATTAGCACGTCAAATCAACAGCCCTAAATCTACTTTATATAATAAAGAAATCACATGTGAGATATTTTTCAAACAGCATCCTGGCACATCAAATCACATTTTAGAGCTGGAACTGCACTGAAGATGTGATAACCTGGAACTGTTTCTTTAAGAATGTACAGTATTTCTAGCTGATCTAACCATTAAAAGTGACTTTTGGTGTAACCTAATGTAGTCAGGTTGACTCAGTCATTTTAGGTAATATTTTGACTTGAATTAATTTAGATGTTACAGAACAAAGCACTTTTTTTAGGTTACCTTACCTGACAAACACTGCATCCATTTTATCACCAATATTTCGACATAATATAATACTGCATAAAAATAATGCTATATAATAAAATTTAAATATTGTACTGAATGTATACAGTATATGCATGGGAGTTAAGAAAGCTAAAAGAACAGGATGCACAACGTGACAATGATAAAAGCAAATTTAGCTCTTTGTATCAGCACTGCCAAGCAAAACATTTAGTCATGAAGTCATTATTAAAAAAAATCTTCTGTTTCTGCAAGTGTTCTCAAAAGCAGGCGATGACTGTGCTATATAGCGAAACATGACCTCAATTTGCACCAGTTTGCCAACAGTTCATCCAGTCCCTTTGGCAGTTTAGCTGCAAATTCCTAAATACAAAAAATATGCACTTTCGCATGTTTACAGTGTGGCGGACCCTGTTATCAGCAGGTTACTTTCTCAACTAGGGATTCAGTCGACACTGCAAAATATGGTTGACTATGGTGATCCAATGTTTTGATTCCTCTTTCCAAGCGTAACATATTTGAAGGTTTTTTTAGCGAACGGATAAATATTGAATTAACTGGATTTCTCAATTCACACAACTGCTCTATCTGGGTTATACAGACATGCAAATTCCCTTGCTTTAGAAAACCATAATTAATGCAAATTCTGATTTTGTGTACATCAAGGTGTTTTTATGCTGTCCTAGTTTTTGTAGATGTTTCAAATTTCAAGTGTATTCAAGTAAAATGAGATGCACTGCAATATCATGTAAACATCTATTACACAGAAAGCCCAGATGCAGGCATTCTCATTTTGCTGTTTTAATTCTAACCATTTCAAAACATCTCTGCATGAAAGCCTTTGAGATACTGGGATGTAACTTTCCATTGTACATGAGTGTGCACTCAGCATGAAGAGGAGGTACAGTATATGACCATAGCTTCCTTATAAAAGTAACCACAACATTGTCACAATTATGAAGAGTAAAGCAGACTACCAGAACAACAAACTGTTTTATTTACTCTAAAGTTAAAACCATAAAGCAATGTGTCAATATAAAGCATGCGTCACCATGCATCCCCTAAACACCCAATTAAACACCAAGTATAGGTTCTGATTGAATTCGATACCATGACATAATAGAGATTTATGGTATGTTTCATTAAAGTATCAGCTTTACAGAAATTCAGATTTTTCTCCAAAAAGTTATCTTAAGAAATACAAATAGCAACAAATGAGACAGTTGCTGACATAGAGTAAGGAAGGGTAAACAGTTATAAATTCAATGTGGATACCAAAGTTTAGATCAGTTATTAGACATATCGGATGAAATGTGTTTGTCCATGTTGAAATTTATGACAACTACAGTACCCAAAAACACAATAACCGCCACATTAAATCTGGCTAATGCCAACATTACCAGACGTTTACACCAAAGTAAGTGAGTTAAAGCACCAGGCCTATACATGCAACCACCTTGTAGTGTCTGAGCTGTGCTGATTTATAGGCCTTTATCACACTTCCGTGTTCGCAGAGAGCAAGTTTCACTTAGTAGTGTAAAATAACTTCCGAAGACAGTGCCCACAGCATGGAATTATTATGGACTATTTTATGTACAATTCATCTCTAATACTTAATCTAAACAGACCTACCTCTCCGTACAATCATTACTCAGGGATAATGAAGTAAGAAAAAAGATGTGTTGTTGTTTTATTATTTTAAACAGAATGTATGTGAGCAGGGAACACTTCACAGAGTGTAAGTACATTTTTGTATTAGGAGTGGCGGTGGCATAGTGGGCTAAAGCACATAACTGTTAATCAGAAGGTTGCTGGTTCGATCCCCACAGCCACCACCATTGGGCAAGGCACTTAACTCCGGGTTGCTCCGGGGGGATTGTCCCTGTAATAAGTGCACTGTAAGTCGCTTTGGATAAAAGCATCTCCCAAATGCATAAATGTAAATGAGTATTAGAAGAATGCAAGAATATATACAAACAAGTGTACCTTTACACATTAAAGAGCATTAGAACAAAACAGGAGTACGCAGTAAGACACAAAAATATTTTGAGTAAAGATTATACAGAGTATTTGTGATGATAATGATCACATTGCTTTCATGTACTTACTTATTATAATCTCCATGTGTTAAACATTTTCAAATAAAGAAACCTTTCCATCCCTGAGTCTGATTACAGAAAATAACTGGTTTAATCAATGTAAATGTTGAGTAATATCCATGCGGTTTGACTACGATGATTGGGGAAGCATCCACTCACGAGTCACGAATGAATGCAATGTGAATAAAACAAAGATGAAAATGTCAGCGGTGTTAAAATAGTGAAAACAACTACATTAAAACACTTAAACACTGTCTCTTTGGACTTGAGTTGAGAACAATAATCCTCTGGGAGAAAGCTGAACAGCATGTGCAACCCCATGACTGGGAAATCTTTGTGCTGATAATCGCCTCACTCAGATACTATTAACGTGGTAGATAACACATGATGAAGTGCTGTGTTAATCCAAAGAAACAATTAAACATCTGATGTTAACTGACAAGTGCATCGAAGTTGGCTAAATTTATTTAGAAAAACAGCAATAGTCCACCGACAGATCAATGATTGGATGTTTGGTTGCGCTACTATTCGGAGCCGAATGTCTTGACATGCGGACTGTGATAAGACAGAAGTGTTCCACGATTCGATTGTTTTCAATTTCTGGTCTCCAGTGTTTTCATATATTTCATATATAGGCATATATTCTTAGCAGGTAATGTAATGTTTAAGGTATTACATTTGTAAAAATTGTCATAAAATATACTAATACTTCACACAGTACAGATGGCCGTTTTTTTAGACAGTGCCCACCTGAGTGTGTAGATGACATGAAGCGATGGTCTGAGGTGAGTTATGTTGATATCATGAATTATTCTGAGCTATTATGACAGCCAACATCTGCACAAGTTGAGCCTGAAATGACTTCTTCCACCAAGTAACACTTCAATGGTTGTTGTTCTCCTCTAAATCGCTCGATTTGGCAGATTTTACTTGGCAGCTTGAGACCAGAAATACAAAACAGGCAATTAGAGTCATCATGGCCTGCCCAGTGGTTGCTCGGGAAAACTGTGGATAGTCTTTCTGGATAAGAGGCTTTGCAGAGTTTTTGTTTTACAGAGCTCATTGTGATTGTCCCACGATAAACCCTCTAGCATATATCAGCCCTGGAGTGTTTGCTCACTCACACAGCCACCTGTCCGTCAAAAGGGAAGTTAAGGACAACTTAAAAAAGTCAGTCTCTTCCAAGTGAAGCCAAGTACAACATCTCTGCTATGCTGCCATGCCATTCTGCTGAGGTAATTAACCCCAACCTGCTGCTTATTAGAGGAGATGAGAAATCGCAGCTTCCCAAAGAAGCAAATGCACTCCTTTGAGAATGCAACATTTGTTTAACTTTGTATATTTCACACTCCATAAGAAATATTGACTCTTTGACAATACTGTACATGATCGTTAACATTCTATAATAGGTCATATTAATAATCATGTCTATAACTTTCACAGAAAACCTTTACAATTGCTACCACTAAAAAAATGCACTAAAAAGCATGACCATCACTACGGTATCATGCATCTATATTTTATGATAGGGAACCAGTGGTGGATTACTGGCTTACTGGGTGCCTATATGAGCAAGGACATGATTAAGGAACATTTGTACAATTTAAATAGGCGTTTTAAAAAGTATTAGCATTTGTTGGCTCAGTGGTATCGTTTTTGTTCAGGGTGCAAAAAAAAAAAACAGTTCAAATCCCAACTCGAAAACTTTTTTATTTATTTATTTTTCATCAAAGCATTGTCGGCATTGGCTGATGAAGGTTGTGTGATGTGCGATAACTTTTCATCTTCTTTGCATGCTATGGTAGTGTAGGGAATTTCTTTTGTCTATGTTATACTGTATATAGCGGGTGTCCCACATACTTATACAATTTCAGGTGTGCAAGATTTTATTTTATTTTTTTAACAAAGCTAAATTACAACTGAACTTGCAAGCCAGCAATCGCCATGCACTTTCATTGTATGCAAAAGAGTAGATTGGACATTTTACAATATATTATTATTATTTTACAACACAATTATTTTGTGTCTCATAGCGTGTTTTTAATGATTATGTTTTGAGTGAACTATAATGCTTTAAAGCAGGGACTAAAAACTAAGGAACGAAAACCAAAAACAAAATAAAAATGTTTGCAGAACGTAACCAAAAATGGAAACAAAGTTATTTCCAATTGTTCCGGAGTGAAAACGTTATTTTAAATGCTGGTTACTGCTTAATTTTGTTCCGATCATTTTATAATGAAACAAAAATGTTTCTCACAGAAAATGTTCGGAACTACATTAATGTTTCCCAAAAAAATGAAACATGTAGTTTGATCCTGAAGGAAACTGCTGCACAGCACATTTCCTTGTCTATTGCCCATTATGGATGTGGCATTCTATGAATGAAGACCTTTTTAAGAACTATGTAGAATTACTACATTTACATGCACAGTTAATCCACATACAAGGAAAACATTATTAGAGGTAAAAAAAAAACATTTCTCAGTTTCCAAGTCTTCACTGAATTATTGTTAGATATGATGCATTAATACAGATTTGATGCTGTTGGGTTTGACTGAGATGCAGATCTGCAATTAAAACTTAACTGTATGTTTGTTATGATTTCTATGCTGATAAATCCACCACACAGGAAAAAAATATCATTGCTTATTTTTGTTTATTTTGGTGAGACAAATGGCTTATCTTGGGCTAGTTTTTCCAGACTTGGTGGCTTGTTTCTCTTGCAAGATCTGGCAACACTACAATCAGTGTTTCACCCACCCCTTAGTGCAGTGTACTGTCATTTTAAAAATAACGTTATTAACCGTTCTTTTATTATGTTCTAACTGGTTAACATTTGGAAAGGAGATGTCTGAACCGGAACGAAAAATAAAAGTTTTGCTCAGAACAATCCGAAATGTAAAACATTTCGTTTTTAGTCCATGCTTTATAGCAAATGACCCACAGGACTCTATTGGACTCATTTGGACATGTGCATGTGTGACTTGTGTTTCAGCATTTTTTATTCTTTTCATTGTTTTGGGGAGGTTGTACTTATAATTCATTTGACTCAAAAATTATTTATTTATTTATTTTGAATGGGCAAGACACTTTTATGTTGTTTATTGTTTCTATAGAAAAACATTTCAATTTACAGAAATCATATTTCCACATTTCTGTGTATCAATGTTCAAAACAATGAAAAGAATAAAAAAAATAGCTCATAGCTCTTTGTGATCTAACCGTCTTCTTATCACCCACATTTACTAACCATTAACCTGATTAATAACGTGACTTTAAATATAAAAGTTTTTATTTTAAAGACAGATTGAAGACAGAAAAGAAATAACCGGGTAGCTTATTGTAACCAACACATCAGTTCTAAGCTGGTTTCATTCTGAATGTGTACCATTGAGACAAGCATCTAATCATGCCCACAAACCCCCCACACCCACAGACCGTTCACTCACCCACTGATGCATATTACACAAAAACCTGGAAAACTTTCTAGATCCAGCAACCGTCAGTCTGATTGGCTGATATTATATTATGATGATGTTTTAGAAAGCTGTGCAGTACAACGCACTGGATCCAAACTGTGCAAATGAGAGTGTATGTAAAGCCACCTCCTCCACTCTTTCACTGTTACTAAACAATGAAATGAGGGACTAAGTGTCCAGTGTGATTGCGTTGTTTTTATCTATTTGGATTTCAGCTAAAAATCCACAAAAGCACTAAATAGCGGCTATGCTGAAGCCAGCTGCATTTTCATCAACTTGCGGATGATAGGGAGATCAGGCAGGTCATCCTCCAGGCTGTTTGTACCAGGTGTTAAAGCCACAGCTGGCATGTACCTCTTCCACATATATCATTCATTCTGGAAAACACTTGCAGGTAGTACAGAGAGAAAGAATGTGTAGAATGTTTATACTTGTACAATTGAGTTTAGAGTAACGTGTTCAACAGCACTTCTCCTTTCACTGTGACATACGAGTGCTTATTAGTGTACTACAATGTGCATAGAAATTACCTTAAAGGGTTAGTTCACCCAATAATGAAAATGTAATCATTAATTGCCATTTCCCCCAACCTGGTCTCATGGAATCACGTTACTATACCTAATTTTTTGCTAAATGAGTTTTATGTGGCTCGATGTACATATTACCGCAGTTTCTTTGTGAGATGAACACTAGAGGCGCTACAACAACAAATTCTTTTATTCACTTTTATTCACAAATCATGAGTAAAACGGCAGAACATCAGTTCATAAAAACTGTTCACTCTGCTCTTCACACAATGCTGTCTTATGACATCAAAACACTTTTACTATAGCGATCCATGTTCTAAGGTGATCTTTCTGTTCTGCAGAAGAAAAAAAAGTAAAACACACCTGGGATGGCATGAGGATGAGTAAATCATACTTTTTGGGTGAACTATCCCTTTAAACTTAAAAATCGTATCTGTTTGGAAAACACATTTAACTAACTTTTAGAGCAACACAGTGGGAATTTCAGCTTGGAACTGCCACAATACGTGTGATGGACCATGAAATTACATTTCAAAATTTTCATGAGATCAGGCTGGTTTACCAAACCTGTATAAACTGAAGGAGAGCCTCAGTCACCATTCACTTTCATTGTATGGAAATAAGATGCAATGAAAGGGAAAGGTAGCTGAGACTGTCAGTCACTCACTTAACCCTTTCGCACTACGATCAAACCGGTGTGATTACACTAGGCTGGGCTCAGACGTGTACAATCAAACCAGTGCAATCTGCATTCTTGCTGCTGTTTACAAGCAAAAGAGGGACTAAAGTGGTTGTCATAATGAATAAGCTGCTCAAATATTCTTATCAACATCGCGATATTTTTATTTACACTTTCAAACAATCCCTAAATAAAAGTATAAAGCCTTTACCGTCAGAGCGCACTGTTTTGATGCAGTGCGGTGGCCATGTATCCTGACCTCAAACAAAGAATATACAACATGGCTCAACAATAAGGACTGCCCGATGGCCCGGGGACAGTGTGAGAAAGATTCGGGCCACTTGCTAGAAATGTCACTTGCCCGATCGGGCCAGTGCTGCATTTATAACATTAGTGCAAGCAAACAACAAGCGAGAGAGCCCAAAAATTACACGAACAAAGTCTTCAAACTGAGGAGCGAGCACGAGTATATTAATCTCACAAAGATGTGCAAATGCATAATATACTGGATGTGCCAAAGCACAAGATCGTCCAGATACAGAGTGCACTCTGCTAGCACTGTCCTTGCTCCTTTCCAAGTGTCTTAGCAGCAGATATTACCAATGTATAGAAAATAGCAGGTAAAAAAAAACACAATACATTTCGTAGTGGGATTTAATGCGTTTTGATAAATTGTAAGTATCCCCGCACAGTCCGTGTTCACAGTGCCCAAAATCCCCCACAATTTTCATTTTTACATGTTGGTGAAAATTAGAAATCCACACATTGGAACACAAGAAATCAACAGTTTCTTTCTATAGGACTGAAAATCAATGTCTCTCCATGAATATGTTTCATCATCATCTCTTTCCTTGCAGCGTAGTCTGTGTAACGTGCATGCGCTCTCGTAAAGGAACAGAGTGCTAGTTTTATTCCCACTGTACAAAAAACAAACACATTTTCTCTCATTAATTTGCCTTTAGAGACGAAGTGCTGAATGAGACGTAATAAGCTCTGTTAAACCCCAGTGATAAAAACATGTCTGGAAATCACAAGCTGCTCAATACCCAAAATGTATGTATACATTTAATTAGGTCATGTTTCAAAACGTAATCTTTAACATGCTTAACATGATAATGCCATTTGATATGAAAAGAAGCAAATCACTATGACTATTAGGCTATTATTATCAGTGAGTTCAGCTGCGGGGTGAAGATGAATATTTAAAACAGTCTACTTCATATCATCCTCATAAAACACCTGTTACATGTCTCATTTCTGGACCATGTATTTTTGTTCTTTGTATATCAGTCAGTCATTAACAATGTGTATATAACATGAAATCAGACAACCCAAACAAGACTGATTTCATGTTATATACACATTGTTAATGACTGACTGATATAGGCCTAATGTCTACCTACTCCATATTACACATCACAACCGATTTAGTTGCAAGTCTGTTCTCTCAGCCAATAAATAAATCTTTAACTCCGTGACTAAATCTTTGATCCTTCTTGTGAAAACACTACACATGGGTAAAAGTTGCATGACAGCATGACTGAACAGGTGACCAAAAACCCATCCTCTCCTCCACAGAACTCTTGGCTCAAAAGCACATGTGTAAATGGCAGGATGGCTGAGGTTAATATGATGCATTTATGAATTTATATCTGTAAAGCACATATATGGGGTTACATAAATTATACATGTGATTACATTTTGGGGGACATTGTATTTTTTACTCCCCTTTTTCTCCCCAATTTGGAATGCCCAATTCCCAATGCTCTCTAAGTCCTCGTGGTGTAGTGACTCGCCTCAATCTGGGTGGTGGAGGACAAATCTCAGTTGCCTCCGTGTCTCAGACCATCAATCCGCGCATCTTATCACGTGGTTTTTGAGCACGTTACCGTGGAGACATAGCATGTGTGGAGGCTTCACGCTATTCTCCTCGGCATCCACGCACAACTCACCACACGCCCCCACTGAGAACCAGACATTATAGTGACCACGAGGAGGTTACTCCATGTGACTCTACCCTCCTTAGCAACCGGGCCAATTTGGTTGCTTAGGAGACCTGGCTGGAGTCACTCAGGACACCCTGGATTGGAAATCGTGACTCCAGGGGTGGTACTCAGCATCTTTACTCGCTGAGCTACCCAGGCCCCTGGGGGACATTATATTAAAAATATAAGATATGTAAAAAATATTTATCTTGGGACATATTTTTTTAAAGCCATGATGGTCACAACCACTTCCGGCTAGGAAAGAGGAAGTGCTAGGTTTTTAGAACTTTCTATGCTCCTCATTTTGTATGCTTCTATGACGAGACAAAATCAGAATACCATCTTGCATTGCAATGAAAATATAGCAGCTCACATAGCCGGCAAATGTGCTTGCGATCGCATCTTATCTATCATAATCATTTTAAACATCTAAAAACCACATTATATGTTTGATAATATATAGTGTCACATTCATTGCACCTGCTGTGATATAATCTGTCCTCCGCTGCGTCTGCTGTGAAGTGTAAAATAAGATTTGTTTTAATTAATTAACGTGCATTCAAGAACTCATTCTGGGGGGGGGGGGGGTCTGTCCGTACAGGGGAATCTCATGTGCGAAAAGGTTAAAATATAATTTTATGTTGCACAGAAGAAAGACAGTCATACAAGTTTGGAATGACTTGAGGTTGAGTAAAAGATGACAAAATTGTCAATTTTGGTTAAACTATCCCTTTATGGGGCTTTTCCACTGCACGGTACAACTCGACTCAACTCGACTATGCTCACGTTTTTGGGGGGTTTTCCTCTGTGGATAGTACCTGGTACCTGATACTTTTTTTAGTACCACCTTGGTCGAGGTTCCAAGTGAGCCGAGCCGATACTAAATGTGACGTCAAAATCCTGCAGATCACTGATTGGTCAGGGAGAATCGTCACTACCAGCGTCACTGAATTTCCGACATTCGACATCAACCCGCTAGTTTTAAAGTTAGCAACAGTGATAGCAGTATAATTTTTTCACACGACTTTCGAATTGTGAAAAAATAAATGGCTGAGCGCAAAACCACACCGTGTTCAATAAACGAGGTGGAGACGGTCCACTCGTTAGCGATGAGCGAAACGGAAATGTCTCTCAGGAAGTGTATCAGCTGTTGGCCGCATACGGCTACCACTGGACCTACCAACAGTGTAGGGAAAAGTTAAAATAAAACTTAAAAGTGACTACAGAACCATCAAGGAAAAGTGGAAGTGGTTTGACCAAATGGTCACAATCTAACCCGGCGAGCAATGGGAGGGAGTGTGCCCTGGTTGATCCACGATAGAGGATGTTACATTAACTCTATAATCTGCTTGAAAGCTTCACTTTATTTAATTGACCAGCAACTGGAAGCTTGTTCTAAAACAACCCGGCCAATGTAATTGTTACACTTGTGTAAAATCACCATGCAACAACTGCTTTATGCAGCACAATGAGCTATTAGCTAACAGCTAGCAGTCGTGTTATTGTTTTGGTAAGTTTGTGTTGTGTTTAAGATGATGTCACGGCAGTAGAGGCGGCGCAACTATGACGATCAGCCTATAATCCCGCCCACATTGAGATGACACTAAACTGCAGTGGAAATGCAAGCTCAGAAAAGTAAAGCGAGTAGAGTTGAGGTGAGTCAAACCGTAACGTGCAGTGAAAAAGTGCCAATATATAGTTATTTCTACTCTAACATTTTAGTGTAAAATGAACTGTCCCCTTTGGGACACAAACTTGAAAATCTTAGTTAAGCTACAAAGATAACAGTATCAGCAACCACTGATAAACCCCAAAAATCCACACCACGCAATTACAAAATTCAAAAGAGTTCCGTTCTCCAAGCCAGTTCTCGAAGCCAGCACAGTCGTTGCCAAACAAACATGTCTGTGGCTGCAGCTTGGGAATCTTTGCTCAAGTAATCATCGTTAGCTGCCTCTGAGCTCTGTAATGTTCGCTTGCACTCTTGATTCAGTGTTGAGCACTACAGTGTCTGTCTGAAACCAATATCAGTATATCCAGTTGGTAATAGAGGTAGAACAGACCACAAATGTGGCTGTTATAAGAAGATACAAAGAAATTAGAAGAGGAAAGGAATATATAAAGCTATTTTTCAGTAATCATAACATGCATGCTTAAACTATATGAAATATGTATTCCCACTGATATTCAGGGAGACAAATACTGTAAATCTTTCTGTGTTTTGTTGTAAGCTAATAAACCAGGAACAGATGAGTAAATTGTTCTTTTCAGTTCTGCTACAAATTAGTGCTATCTGAAGAAGTTCCAGATCCAAGACTAAAGCTTGTGAAACAGCAAGAATATACAAATGCTTTATTGTTGCATGCCATTTTGGCAGACACTCTCAGTGGAAAGAGAGTTTGAGTGTACTAATTACAGGGCAAAAAGCCACCACCCACTTGCGCAAAAATATTATGAAGATCAATTAACAGATTTATTAGTGACCAAGTCATTGAAATGCATTAAATCCAAATTAATGAATGCATTGCTAATATACTATATGATGACATAAAGGAAATTTGTTGTGTGCCGAGAAGTGCAATTCAGTGCTGAAAGATCTCAACTAGAGACTGAAGCAATCAGTCACTTTTCATAATTAATGTTCAGTCGGAGCCAAGTTCATTAAGAGTCCCCGAAGAGAGAGGGAGAGGAGTTTGCAATCATCAATGGGCTTTGTGAAGCTGCCAGCACTAAAAGTAGAGGTCACACCTGCATAAAAGTGTCGTTACCAAGGAGGTAAAGTGCAATCATCCCGAGCTGCACAGAATATGACTAATGCTCAATTGGTATTCAGGACATCATGATGATTTTCTATAGATCATCAGTGTTTTTCATCTGACTGATAGAGTCATTTACTCATCAGAAAGACCATTTCAGAGCAACCTCACCACATGTGTGCATATTGCCAGCAGCCACTTTCACCTTGTAGCTCAAAACTGGTTGTCTACTGATCCTAAGCAGGGTTTAGCTTGGTTAGTACCTGAATGGGAGACCTCCTGGCAAAAACTAGGGTTGCTGCTGGATGAGGAGTTAGTGAGGCCAGCAGGAGGTGCTCACCCTGCGGTCTGTGTGGGTTTTAATGCCCCAATATAATGATGGGGAACCCTTTGGATTTGACATTAAACTGAGGTCCTGACTTTTTGTGGTCATTAAAAATCCTAGTGCAATACTTGTTTAGAGTATGGGAGTTACCCTGGTGCCTTGCCAAATTTCCCCATTGGTAAGTATCAATCATGGCCTCAAGAATTGGCTCTATCACTCTCTCCTCTCCACCAATAAATGGTGTGTGGTTAGCCTACTGACATACTCTGCCTGCTGTCACATCATCAAGGTAGATGCTGCACAGTGCACACTGCTGGTGGTTGAGGAGAACCCCCTGTTCCCAATGTAAAGTGTGTTGAGGAAGGTCAGAAAAGTGCTATATATATATATATATATATTTGTAAAAATAATTCATTCATGTCCATAGTCTCTTTTACTATAAATTCTCCTCCCTGGTCAGTCAATCTCAACTTTAACTTTCACTTTCAAATTCTTCTTGTGTTTTTGGTGATTCACATTCTTCCTGCATATCGCCCCCTACTGGGCAGAAAGAAGAATTTATTTCAAAAAAGGACTTTGATCTGTTTCTCACCCACACATATCATATCACTTCTGAAGATATGGATTAAAACACCGCAGTCGTACTGATTACTTTTAAGATGTCCTTATTTGCTTTTTGGAATGTCAAATTTTTGGCACCCTTTCACTTGCATTGTATGGACCTACAGGGCTGAAATATTCTTCTAAAAATCTTAATTTGTGTTCTGCAGAAGAAAGAAAGCCATACGCATTAGGGATGGTATGAAGTGATTAAATGATGACAGAATTTTTATTTTTGGGGGAACTATCCCTTTAATATCCTGTAATTACTGTGATTATAGTGGGAAAGAATGGAAAGTAGACAAAGTGGAA
This sequence comes from Moxostoma hubbsi, assembly GCA_032164185.1. Classification (NCBI taxonomy): domain Eukaryota; kingdom Metazoa; phylum Chordata; class Actinopteri; order Cypriniformes; family Catostomidae; genus Moxostoma; species Moxostoma hubbsi. The sequence continues at coordinate 12,388,805 of JAVLUX010000002.1, forward strand.
AAAAGGCTTCTGAAAGCACAGTTTCCATAAGAGATTTGACATCAAATATATATATATATATATATATATATATATATGTATGTATGTATGTATGTATGTATGTATGTGTGTGTGTGTGTGTGTGTGTGTGTGTGTGTGTTAAAATATAATTATTTAAGTATTTATTATACATAATATACTGTATATACAGTATATTATGTATAATAAATACGCATTTTAATACATTATATAATTACAAATTGTATATACATTTTATATTATATAATGCATTTAATATGCAATGTATAAATACAATTAATTAACATTTTCATTATTGCATTTAATTTTTATAAACATAAATATAATTTTTTGTTTAATAGTTATTTATTATTACATTAATAATTAAATTATATATCTAATAATTAAATTTTTGTTGAATTTCTGGTTCTTATTTCTAAAGAATTCGCAAAAGTGATCCAGTCGACCTAAGAGTTAAAGGAAGAAAAAAAAAACTCCATTTGCTTCGTTTTCACGAGTCCAACAATAACTTCAAAAACACCAAATGGAAAATGCGCAACCCAGTAGACTATGTGAGACACAGCTACAATCCAAATGTTACGGTATTTTAAGTTAAGGTAATAATGCCAAATGCATCAGTTCAAAATACGCTCATTTTACCTTGTATGTGCTGATTAACTACATTCTCCAGCCGATCCAATCGCTCTATAATCCGCAGAGTTTCGCCTTTCCTGTCGCTCTCCAACTTTTTGGCTGGGACAGGCATCGGCACTTTGATGTACACATTAGCGATGTAATTAGTCACCCATCCGACATACAAAAGACACACAATGTTGGTCATTCCACTTAGTATCACACACGTAGACACCAAAGTTTTGGTTCTCCTGGTGCAAGCCATTCCGACATCCCTCCATATAGAGCCGAGACACAGCGGACAAGTTCACCTGTCCTCAACTCTATTTACTCGCTTGGAGAATTACGTGTTAGTTGAATGCGCGCAAATGCGCAACAACGCATTACGCACAGATTATTCCTGCTTAGTTCCGTGCGTGCTTTATCATTCTGGGTGTTCTCGAACAGATTCCAGAGGCTTGAAATGTTTAACTAGCGTCTTGTTCCAACACGAAGCTCCGCGCTATCCACCGGCAGCGGTGAGCAGCATTAAAGGAGGGGGAGTGAAGGTGTGTGTGAGTGTGAGAGTGTGTGTGGTTTGATCCTCATCCAGCTGACCAATAAGATGTGACAGTAATGTTATCTATGGAACCAATTGCACAATAGAGGCGTGCTTTGCCACTAAACTGAGAGAGACTCCCACTTTTTCATAAAATAAACTGTATTAACCCCTCTTTCATACAAATAAACCTGACATAAAAAAACGAGAAAGCAAAGGAGACAATGGACAATGCAAAATGCAAAGATTTAGGCCTATTTACATCTCAGAGCCCTTAACTTGGAATTTCAAATAATAGCTACAAAATCGTATCTAGATGCATGTTTTGATAACTTGTGCAAATTTTGTAGCCTTAAAAACAAAGGGAACATTCTCCTATAACAAAGAGCATTCTGTCTCCAAGGAAGTGGGTTGAGGATATCATTTGCCCACTTGTAATCAACATTTTCTGCAATTGTCTGAACAGAAGCCTATTGCATTTGTTTTTCCTTGAGTTTGTGCCCATATTTATTCACACATTTTATATGCCAAGTTACTTTGATATTTTATTCTTAACCTCCTCAGTTCTAAGGCATCTTATTGTGAGCAACAGGTGCTGATCTATCAGGATGGCATCAGGTGGCAAATGCCACCCTAAGAAAAAGCATTTACACCCCAGCATTAGTATCTCGATGTATAAAAAAATAAATGTACTATGTGTAGGGATTTATTAATTTCGAACAGCCTTAACCGTGCCCACAACACAGACCTTTTGAGTGAGTGATAATTGCAGCGGCCAGTCGCATGATAGATTACATTAGCGGCCAATCGCATGATAGATTACATCAGCGGCCAATCGCATGATAGATTACATTAGCGGCCAATCGCGTGATAGATTACATCAGTGGCCAATCGCATGATAGATTACATTAGCGGCCAATCGCGTGATAGATTACATCAGCGGCCAATCGCGTGATAGATTACATCAGTGGCCAATCGCGTGATAGATTACATCAGCGGCCAATCGCGTGATAGATTACATCAGTGGCCAATCGCATGATAGATTACATCAGCGGCCAATCGCATGATAGATTACATTAGCGGCCAATCGCATGATATATTACATCACCGGTCAATCGCATGATATATTACATCACCGGCCAATCGCATGATATATTAAATCAGCGGCCAATCACATGATAGATTAAATTAGCAGCTAATCACATGATAGATTACATCAGCGCCCAATCGCATGATAGATGACATCAGTGGCCAATCACGGACGTGCTGAGCTGCTGCAGCACGTGTAGAGTGTTTGGGCACTCACGCCGCAGGTTGACACAAGCAAATGTAGAAAAGAAAATGTGTTCCACACCTCTGATGTACAGATGCAGTCTTGGTTTATTATATATAAAAAGTTATATCTGGGTGATATTATATGTATTACAAACAAATTAACATACATATCAGATAGCCTGCTAGACTGTGTGTAGGGTCCTACAGGTTGCCATGGAAATGCGCGTAGTAGTTTGACAACTGAGGGGAAAATTATATGTTTTTTTATATATATATATATATATATATATATATATATATATTTATATATATATATACTGTATATGAATGGATCAGATGGAAAAAATAACATCAAACATTATGTTATCTCCTCGTAAACACATTTTATTAAAAGTGTGCAACCATAAGTATGCATTCGTCAATCTGTAAGTTTGCTAATAGTTACATAAATGTCTGAACTGAACATATTTTGTTTAGCCTTTAAGACACAAGCCGAAGAGACTGTACTGATCTGTTTTTTTTGTTTTTGTTTTAGTGTGTCTGCTGAAAAGTGTGAATTTTGAGTTTAAAATAAACAAACCATTTGAGTTGGATTCACCTTTTCCCGCTTCCTCCTTTCCCCTAACTGTGAACATTGAGACAGGGTGGATTCCATCATCTCATAGTACTCCAATTTAAGTAAGATTGTTGTTGATATGTTACGTTGTTGAGCAGAGTGACACAAATATTAGTTGTGAAATTCATTCTGCATGGGGGTCTTTTAATGTGAGTCAGGCAGAACATCGCATCTTAAAATTGAGCAACTGCTGTATTTCCTACAGATGCCTTTTAAAAATCATGTGGCGAGTGACTAGTTGACTACATGCTGACAGCATCGACTAGGTTAGTTGTAGTCAACTAGTCTATGCAACCCCTAGGGTTAATTAGACCCTGGAACCTCCAGAGCCAAAAAGTGACCACCAGTCCAGTCAGTCATGTTCTTAATTAAAGTACTTATATATCTGTTCCTCTACTGAATCACAAAATCCCAAGACTGAGAGTGGCAGTTGAATAGATTAAATTACTATATGATGTGAAATAAATATTTGAGTGCTTGAATAGATCAGAATGACTGTTTATCAAAACAAGTGATTTAAAATATTTTTTTACTGTGCATAACATAATTAATATTCATGAGTTTTGCAGCACAGCCCCCCACAGTACAATTGTCATACAGTTTTTATTTTATTAGGCTTAACTTTGTGTTATTGTCTGCTTTCAAATGGCTTATTCCAGCTTTTACAAAGGTGATAGATCTACAGGATTTTATATACAGAATAGCATGGTATATGCACTCTCCGTCCATGGAAACAAAACAAAAAAACAATTTGGCCTGCATAAGGTGACTTTTATTTCAGACTGCCAGATTTATATGTCAAGCTAAGGAACATTTAGAATTTTTATGTGTTTAACATAGATTTAATAGAGATTGGTACCTTAATCCATAAGAACTAGGCATGGGTGCTTGCTTTGGTGTTGTCACCCCTAATAGTTTTTTGCTGCCCCATGAAAACTTTCTAGATCCGCCCCTGGTGAGCAACATGATGCCAGTCTGTGCAAAATAGCTTTGGTGGGATTCCTACATAAAAATAATAATATTAATAAGAATAAACATAAGTGGATTACATTTTTATGAAGTCAAATAACCAATCTTTGTAGGTAACAATTTAAATTGACCAATAGATTATTGTCTGTTAACATAAAAATTGACAAATTAGACTGTTGATAAACAAATCAATCAGACAAATATTACAACAGCAACAACTAAAACTGCTACTGAACTGTACTAGTAGTACTTTTATCACCACTCATATTATGAGTATTATCTAATTTAGATAATGAAAGACATCAAAACAAAAAAACTAAAGGTTATTTTCTGACACCAAATCTATCAAGGAAAGTCTGACATCTTATAAGACAGTGCCATTTAAGTCCAACATTAATTTAAGATGGCTGCTCTCCAATTTTACACAAAATGGTTTATGTAATAAGCTTTGTCAGTGAGGCCCCACATATCACTATAAAGAGTAAATTAAGTAAAAAATTATGTAAATATGTAAGTGTGACAGTTGTATCATGCTTATTACAGTTTTACATCCAAATGAGCCTTATAACGTAAAGGTTTATGTGTGGATAGGTACATTTGTCCCCTAAACAATGACAAAATACATTTATGCAAAACTGATTTACAAATCTAAGCCATAATTTTCTAAGTGCACAATAGACAATTACAAATTCACTACTAGAGTGTTAGCTTGTCAGTACTAAACAAAATGACATTTCTTTTACAATCAATGTTATAATCAACAGTCAACAGATGGAGCCTTTCACACGGCACCTGCAGCAATCTAGTATCTCTTCTCTTCTCTCTGCAAATCAATCAGTCTAACTGTATTATAGAATAAATAAATACACTACAAATTAAGTGGGGATATACAGTAGATTTTGATTACATCTACAAAATCTAAAAAAATATTAAGTACGTTTGATATTAAAAGAAAATTCTTATATAAGTCTTAAGAAACAGGAAATCTTAAGAAACAGGAAAATGAAATATCTAAAATAGTAATGCAATCTTTAAAAAATGTGTTGTTTATTAAGCAGTACTCAAATACCATAGTCATTCCAGTTATGCAGTAGGCCTAGCTTTTGAACTCCAGCCATTTTGTAAAAAATTAAGACAAACTTGTAATAAATGAATTGATTAACTTGACTAAAGTACTTAATGTAAATAACTGGATTATTTATACAATGGCAAGAAAGTTAACATGATGCCTAATGGGATGGAACCCAACAAAATGGAAATAAAGAGGAAGAACACGAAGTTAATTTTGACTTCTTTTGACCATCTTTAAATGTTTAAAAATGGCAATATCTGCTCAAAGTAGTACATTTATTTAAATTCACCACTATATTCACTTATTTGTGATATTGTGATAAAAGAAAACTGTGTTCCCTGTCTGTCGCTCACTTCGAAGAAGTGACACTAGGGGTCTCTCTTGAGCGCCGAATATGTCTTTGATCTATGAAAAAAGGCCAATGAGAAGTTGGCAGACAGTATTTGCATACCCCGCCCCCAGACATACGGGTATAAAGGCGAGGAAATACGTCAAATTCATTCAGAAATTTTCTTCGGCTCCGATGGTTGTGTCTGCAGTGAGCTGCGAGTCACAAACCCGTTCCTGTTCCTTTGACGCTTTCTGCTGTTGGATCTACGGCGCACTACAGCGGCTCGCTCCTTCCCTGCACGGCAGTGCAGTTTGCCCCTGGGCACTTCGACAGCGCAAGAGCTTAAAAGAGTTGTAAAAGAGTGACATTTCTTATAAAAGAGTATTTTCCTCTATTAGAGCAATACACGGCGGCGTTGAACGTCCTTTTCAGGATGCGTCTTTTTAAAGATGCCTCTCACTGCGAGAGCATGACCATGGCAGCATTGTGGTCGCAGCTCGCTTTCAATTGAAAGCATGCCACTCCAGCCGCCCCCCCCCCCCCCCCCCGCATTGCTCCTTCTTTCCACGGGATTGAGGACGATGCGGATGGCGATTGAGGCGATCTGGGGATGGCAGCCGGAGCAGCTCCACCGGGTACACCCACTCGGACCCCCCGCCCCCCCCCAGCACGCTCGTTGACTCCCGTCCGTGCTCGAGGCAACAGCGCCTCGCCTCACAGCCAGCCTGTTTATCCTCTAGAGATCGAGGTGGATGACCTCACCGCCGCATCAGAGAGCACGGCGTCTTGACGCGGATGACTCCCCTAGGCTGCCGCCTTTGGGCCAGCACGCCCAGGCTGAGGCCCGGGCCGCCGCCAGCATGGGGTTGGACTGGAACCCTCCATCCTCCCCACAGCCATTGCAGTTGGATGACTGGTTCCTGGACGCCGCTCACAGCCTCGCCCCGGTCCCGTTTTTCCCGGAAGTGCATGATGAGCTGACGTCTTCATGGAGAGCACCCCTCTCCACACGTCAAAAAGCCATACGCTCATCTGCTCTCGCTACCCTCGACGGCAGATCGGCCCACGGGTACATGGCGATTCCCCAGGTGGATAGGGCTGTTGCGCTCCACCTGTGCCCCGGAAACCCTACCACCTGGCAGGGTTTCCCTGTGCTCCCCTCCAAGGCCTGTAGGACGACGTCTTCATTGACCGCCAAAGCCTACAGTGCCGCCGGACATGCCGCTTCTGCCCTACATGCCATGGCCCTCCTGTAAGTCCAACAGGCCAAGGCACTTAAAGATCTTCACGGGGGTAGCCCTGATCCCAATGAGTTGCAGGTACAGTCACTCGAGCAGGTGATGGCCACGCTCGTGGTCCAGGAACGTCATCTGTGGCTGAAATTGGTCGAGATGCGTGAGACCAACAAAGCTCGCTTTCTCAACACCCCTGTCTCCCAGTTCGGCCTCTTCGGCAACACCGTCAAGGACTTCGCCCAGCAGTGAAGAAACAGACGGAGGCCATCTCTCACACCCTGCCCCGCCGAAAGCCTGCCGCCATGGGCCATGCCCCGTCTGCTCGCCAAGGGCGTCCTCCTGCGGCTAAGAAACACCCTGCTCCGCCTCAACCTGGGCCCAGCTCTCAGCCTCCGCTTTAAGCGTCCGCTTTACCGCAGTACACGGTGAGCATGCCAAATCCCTGCGCGCGGAAATCGCTACTCTTTTACTCAAAGACGCGATCGAGCCTGTCCCTCCAACCGAAATGAAGAAGGGTTTCTACAGCCCTTACTTCATCGTACCCAAGAAAGGCGGCGGTTTACGACCGATCTTGGACTTGCAAGTTTTCAACCGGGCTCTGCTCAAACTCCCGTTCAAAATGCTGACACAAAAACACATCTTAACTTGGGTCCGGCATCTAGATTTGTTCGCAGCGGTAGACCTGAAGGATGCGTACTTTCACGTCTAAATTCTGCCTCGACACCAACCCCTTCTACAGTTCGCGTTCGACGATAAGGCGTATCAGTACAAAGTCCTCCCCTTTGGCATGTCTCTGTCCCCTCGCATCTTCACGAAAGTCGCAAAGGCAGCCCTTGCCCTGCTCCGAGAAGCCGGCATTCGCATACTCAATTACCTCGACGACTGGCTCATTCTGGCCCACTCCCGAGAGTTACTATTACTGAGATGCCTCTCCACTTTCAGGCCAGGCACAACGGTCCCTTTAAAACTTTTCCAGAGGAAAAGTCAGCCTAGAGTTGCTGACTGTTTTTCTTTGCCCTGCGGAAGTTTCTCACGTTAGTTCGAGACAAACATGTCCTAGTCAGGTAAGACAGCACCACCGCGGTAGCGTACATAAATCTCCAAGGCAGCGTACGCTCCCACCACATGTCACTACTCGCCCGTCGTCTCCTCCTTTGGAGCCAGCAGCGACTTAAGTCGCAAATTGGTGTTCTTCCCTGGCTGAAGACCCACATAGGTGCCTCTGTTAGTGACACTTGCCTGGAGTTCAGGCCCAAAGTTCTTACCACCATCAGGTAGTGACCATGCACACTCAACAAGGAGTGTTGCGTCCTTGTGGGCACTGGCCAGGGGCACCTCCCTGGCAGACATATGTAGAGCAGAGGGTTGGGCAACACCTAATACCATTGCGAGATTCTACAATCTTTGGGTTGAGTCAGTATCGTCCTGTGTTTTCTCAGGTCCGATACTCAGTAACACGCTGACGGACTGACCGGGTGGATCGCTTGCACCTGGCGCCCTTTCCCTCGGCCGAGGTAAAACAGTGCGCTTTCTCTCCCAGGAGATTCCACTCATTCGATTTCCTCCCTAGCCCTTTGGGTCTGCAGTTCAGCAGAGGAACTCGCCGACCCAATCCACTGTGGGTACTTAATCTATCCTGTACTATAATAGGTGCTCCACAGGTCAGGACTCCTACGTGGACTCCTCCTGTGTGTATTTTCCTCGGTACGTTCCCTTACGAGTGGACCGCGTCTCCCTTAGCCAGTCCCAGCTGCCCTCTGGTCGCCGTGTTGTAGCAACTCCCCCCTCCTAGTGAGGCTGGATCTACCACTGCACCACTTTCCACATGCCGGCTAAAAATCCATGTGACGTATTCGCCACTCTTACCTCCCCTTCTGCGCAGGTGTGGTCTCCACAGGGTCTTATCCCCCTGAAAGAATAGGAAACTGGGTAAGACCCCCTTCCCTCAATACGTGTAAGGGCCCCAGCCATTTCTTGCTCTATGCGGAGAAACATAGAGAAAAAAGAGGCCCACCCAGGCTTGGCCCGTTCCCAGGTTGGCAAGCGTCGCCTTGTTCCCCTGTCTAGGGTAACCAGAAGGATTCCGACAACTTTTTTGGGGCATTGGGGAAGGGTACGTGCAGTCTGACACAGCTGGTCGCCTTTGCACGTAAAATACCTGGCCGATCCTGGGTCATCAGAACACGTACACGGCTCAGCGCATGGCATGATTTAAATTGGACCCCTAGTGTCGCTTCTTCGACACAATGTTGAAGTGAGCGACAGATGGGGAACGTCTAGGTTACGTATGTAACCTCCGTTCCCTGATGGAGGGAACGAGACGTTGTGTCCTGCCGGCCACGTCGCTGAGCTGAGCCACTGTAGTGGCCGGACCATTTCCGGCTCCTCAGAAAAATCCTGAATGAATTCGACGTATTTCCTCACCTTTATACCCGTATGTCCGGGGGCGGGATATGCAAATACTGTCTGCCAACTTCTCATTGGCCTTTTTTCATAGATCAGAGGCATATTCGGATCAGGGAACGGAGGTTACATACGTAACCTAGACGATTTCCATCTTTGAAACTGAGTTTAATATTTTATCCAATATGTTAAAGGGATAGTTCACACAAAAATAAAAATGTAGTCTATAAAAATTAACCCAAAACTCTTTAAGATGCTGGTTAATGGTGCTGTAAGCGATTTTAGCGTTCTTACGTTTTCATGTGACTAAGCTGTTGATTTAGCCATGCCCCCTCATTCCAAAACTGAGCAAAAGAGCAACTTTGTTTGTTCCAGTGGCTGTCAAATTCAACAAGTGGAATTTGTATAGGGCCCTCAACAGACAAACATTATGAATCAAAGCATGAATGATCCACTTAAAATACAACATGATGAGAACAAGCAAAATTATTGACTGTCAAAAAGTGTCAGTGTCTGCAGTCCACGAACAAATTTTTTATTACATTCATTAAATTTCATTAAAAAAAACACTTATAGCACTTTTAATGGAGAAAAAAAAACTTGGTTGAAACCAGGGGAGCCACTTCCCATCTGGCTGTGTAGCTCTGGATTGTTCTAAACCAACAAGATCTCATGAAAATTCGTACATAATTTACAAGTTGGCTATTTCGTATGGTCTCGCACAATGTTATTCACATAAACTCGTAGGACTTCATCAAGTGCAAATTCTCCAATGTATAATGTGGAAGTAAGCATGAGTTCCACGCACATACTTATTAATATTATGCCCTTACCCAAACCCCTTATCTAAACTTAACCAAGTTTTAGGAATTCAAACGAGTGCAGTCGCACGATATCATACGAATTAGCCAAATTTAGAAAAGTTGTATGAATCCTGTCGATTTCGTTGCAAGAGTGTGTTGTTCTAAACCTGTATGACTTTCATTATTTTGGGGTACACAAAGGGAGACATTTTTAAAAACATTTCTGCTTGCTGATGGCAAACAATGGCAGTGGATGGTAATCAGCTCTTCAAGCTTCAAAAGTATGCAAAAGTATCATTCAGAGGTCTAATAAATGTTCCTGCCTTGTTCTGAAGGAAAAGGTGTGACTGTGGCTGCCTCAGCCACTCCAATTTCAGAGTACTCCGGTTCATACAAATAAAGGCCTTTGTACACAAAATCAATCAATGTGATTATGAGAGGCGAATCACAGACGAATGGCCCTTGCACATAGAAAGCGACACAAATGATCGCAGTTAACACATTCACGCCTATACAAAAGGTGACACTAATCAACAAGCAATATTACTCCCCGTAGTGTAGGTGGTGAAAAGAACCTTTCAACTGGACTGCCCTTCGCCAATCTTTGATAAGAACAACAAAACAACAAAAGTGCAGCAGCGATGAGGAGCATGTTGTAGATTTGCTCATAGATTGTATGCCACTTCCAAGCATACTGTATATACTTGTCTTAAGTAAAAACTAATTTAAATCACTGCGTAATGCACACAGTGACTGTTAAAAAAAACATTTAATTGTATCTTAATCATGTACATCTTAATCTTAAGAAAAAGACGCTTGTAATTATTTAATAGACTTCTGAATTATTATTTTGCATCCTTTTGAAGCATAAACAGGAAATCACCATCCACTGCCACTGTATGACAATAATAAGCAGAACATGTATTCAACATTTCTGCCTTTCTGTACAGCAACACGAGATGAGTAAATATTTTATTTTATTTTTTGTTTTTTTGTGAACTGTCCCTTTAAGGCATATAAGACATATGCAAATATACTAAATCGTATGACCTATTTCCTCGAATAATGTTGCTTTTGATTGTGATGCTTAGGCTGAGTACTTGTGAAACTCCTTTGAACCTCAATATAGTGACAACAGAACTAATCTCCATTTTTTTAATCTATAGTAATGTTTGTCAAAAGAGTCCACTCCAAGTATCTGTTATATTCTGGTCCCTAGATATGGCTCAGGTCACTCCTTCAATCCAAACCTGAATTGACTGGCTTTATTGAAGTCTCAAATTTTATGTAATATGACTGAATTGAACCTGACTTCCCTAGGCTACACCAACAAAAGTAATTTTTAAAGATTACATCACACCCTCAGAGGGTAACAAAGTATTTATGAACAACAATAATAACAGACTAATAGTAGTAGTGATCCTTGCCTTAGTAAGCACCACTAGTGCTTGTAAAAAGCACTGAGGCAAAATACAAATTGTCAAACAACATCCAAAGACAATGTGTGAAAAACGATAGAAAACAAAGCTATCGTAAAAGCTCTGCATCACTCTGATTACAGCAGACTGATTCAGTATAACACTGATCTCCCTTCTCTTTGTATTGGCGCTTATATGTGACACTTTGCAGCAGCTTAAATTTGTGCCCCACAGAACACGCAGCAGACCTTGTCTCTAGCCTTCAAGTGGGTGGCAAAAAAGACTGATGCCAGTAAATGTGCAGTGAGGCGGAGAATCCCCCTGAAATATAAGTACTTAAATAATAAACCCTAAAGGTGGCTGAGGACTTACCAGTGCGTCGCCATTTATAATCTTTAGCTCTGCCTCCACTTACATGCTTGGTAACCCAACTTGTCAGTTCTGTACTTTTTTGTTTGTAGGATAGAAGAAAAAAATTCAAGTGTGGAAATTGGGCTAGACAGTGCATTTATTTTGGTCATGTTCAGCTATAGCATTTAATTTTTTTTCATTGTTTAAATTATTTATCTTATTCCAACGTGAACAGACAACTAAGTATATCATTGATATGTTGAAGTGTAAACAGTGTGGCACTATCAAAACTCCATTTGTTTGTGCATCCCGTCATGACAACATTGGCTCAAACTATAATGTATGTTTGTGGTCTGGCTGTCTGTTTGCCCAACCAATTCAGTTTTAGAAGAAAAAATCCCATAGATTCTTTTTTCCATTGGGGAATTGATTTTTTATGATAACATATAAATCTTTAAAGACAGACCTACCGTGAGGTTGTTAATCAATGCTATATGCTAGCCAAGACCCATCTAGTTTGAAACACACTCAAACTTCTATCTGGTGTTTATATGAATATTTTGCATTAAATGTAATATATATATTTACTTTTACATTTATGCATTTTGCAGACACTTTTATCCAAAACAACTTACAGTGCATTCAAGGTATACCCACTACCCTAACATTGCCAACACCACGCTCTACCAGTTGAGGTACAGGAACCCAATTGTATTGTCTCTACTTATTATCAACAACTTTAAATCAATTTAGAATTCAAGATTTGTCCATTGCTTTTCATTCATTTACTTGACTATGCTGAATCAAGTAAAAAAAAAAGTTTTTTTTTTCAAATATTTCAAGAGTTTGCAATGATGATATTCACATCTGAGCTGATTGGTTTGGTTCATGGCTTAGAAGGGATTTTATGAGCTCTTTATGGAAAAATAAATGGGAAAAATATTTCCAGAAACAAGACGGCTGGAAAAGTGGGCACTGTTGCACTCTATTCCATTAACTAAATATAGAGAAGCTTTTCAGCCTTTCAGAAATCACACACTTCACCTTTGACTGTCTGCTAGTTATGTGCCAAAACAAAAAGATTCAATGTTCACATTGTACTGAAGATGTAAACTGCTCTGTTCAAACTGTCTTCGAGAGCATGAGTTAAGAGTTTAGCATAATGATGAATAATTGAGGTAAGATAGTGAGGTTAGGTTTGTTGTGCCCTTGGCTGGTTTCTGTATTATTCATTCTCTTGAAAACAGTCTGTTGCGTTTCAAATCAAATTTAAATGGACAAATAGGATTCAATTCATGTCTGTTACTGCTGGAGGAATTCATCAGAACATGCTGCAAGTGTTGTGTAGAGTGGATGATGTGCAATACACAGTATATTGCAAGATAATGACTGTTAACACTGTTAATAAATATATAAAGCCATTGTGTGTGTTTGCCTGGTGTGAGTTTTGCAATTTATTTTGATTATATAAACAGTGGATGACAAACAACATTCAATAATTGGTATAGCTGAAACTGTTTGTCAATTTAAAGGGATAGATCACCCCATAAATTGAAGTTGTAATAATTTACCCACTCTTATCCTGTTCCAATACCATATGACTTTCTTTCTTATGAGGAGAAAAAAATACGCTTAGCAGAAAGTCTAGGCTGCTTTTTATTATCAACAAACTAATTAAGAACTGAAGCTGCCAAGCAGCAAATAAAAAAATAAAGCACCACAGTAGCTTAATAAATGAGTTGATGCAACTTGCTTGCTATATTCCAAGTCTTCCAAAGACATACAATAGCAACATACCGAAGCCATAGCTCTCAAATCTCATCCAAACTTATGTTCAGTTCAAAACGTTTAAATGTGTTGCGTCAAAAATTAACAAACCAGAACCAAAATCGTATACTGTGTGTATATGTAATATGACGTTATTCAATGGCGCCAAACCTTGTGTATTGTCTTCAGCTGGTAAGTTTCAGGACACGTGCAAACTAATAAAACTTCGCTTTGGTTTTTCGCCTCTCAACCACATTGGAACAATGTTTTCCTCCACTGAAAATGGATATTTTCAAAAATGCTCTGTAATACCATATACTTTGGAAAACGATTTGTAAAGGGCATTGTTCCATCCATCTTCAACCGCTTATCCGAAGTCGGGTCGCGGGGAAGGGCATTGTTTTAAGTTGTAAATGATGTAATACAGTCAACAAGAATGCATATTTTATTAACAATATACCCAACCCAAACCTCAACCCTAAAGCTAACTGTCAGAGGATTAAAAATGTAATCTTAGAGGGAAAATGCAACTTCTGACCCGCACTCATCATTGATTATGTAAATACAATTACTTCCTGGTTTCCGCAGGATCAGAACCCGCTTCTCTGATGCTGCTGGAACACACTCAGTTGTGCCACAGGAAAAGTTGACCACATTTGAATTGATGCAAAAATGTCTGATGGGAGATTGCACTAGTCAGTAACTCTAAAAAATGGGGGTCGATGTCAGGGTACCGGAACATTCTGTAGCAACATGTTGAGTTCCTGTGTGATGCTATGATTTTGTCCTGTCTAAGTAACTATTCCGAATGCTTGTTGTTGGCCATACTTTATTTCTCAGCACTTGTAACATGAGTCTTCTGCGAGGAGCTCATTCAGTCAAGGATTACATCACACCCTCATAAACATTTGATTGTGTACCAGATCACTTGTCATCCTTATTATCTATTGTATTACATTTTCTCTAAATGAACTGCAAACGTAATATCTGTTTTCAGAGTGCCTTTCAACAGAAGCTCCAGCAGGACACAAATTGAAACTCAAACCCAATGTGCAGTGAAGGGTTTCCCCTTTGAGGAAAACCATTCTAATCTCATTTGAGAGACACTGGGAGGTTTATGGGCCCCTTCATCATCATAAACCTCACACAAAGGTAACAGCAGTGAGGCTAGAAATATGATGAATGCCAAAATAAAATGAAAAATGTAGAGCTACAAAGGAAAAAATGAAGAGAAGGGAAAAGAAAAAGTTGCCCTGGCAGGCTGGTTGCATTCTCTGGGCAGAATTAAATAATCCTAATTATGACAAATCTCTACTTCTTGGAGATGTGGCACTGTGCTTAAGAATTATCACCATATGTATTTATAGCAAGGCACGACTGGCCTCTCACCATCTTTCTTAAAAGTGTCCACAATCCCTCATCCTGCCAAACTTAATGAATTAAAACTCCTGTAAGTGACCAACTTCTATTCCAGCCATAAACATCAGTAAAACTTCAAGGCACAGCAAGAGCAACAGAAAAGGGTCACGGATTTACTGTAGGTGCTAACACTTTAATGTGGCCCAAATCGACATTGCGCCATTAAGAGGCTATGGACAATTAATGGATGCCTGGAACAGTAAATAATTTTATTACTACAAAATAAATGGGTAGTTGACATAAACGTTTGTGAAATTGCAAGGGTATATACTCCCTCTTAAATTATTAAAAAAAATTAATTAAAAAAAACTATGAAATCAACAGGCTGATTAATCTCTGAATTCGGTGACAGTAGGTCGAAAATTCTGCAGCTGAAATTGGTCTGTGTTTACTGAAATGTATCCTCTGCCCCCAGTGGTCAGAGATTGAAGTATGTGTTCCTAGGTGAAATGTCCACAGGGTGGTGCCAAGAATAAAGATGTAAATTATGTAATATTGTCAACAAGATTTAATATTATATTAACCATGCGTCCTAACCCAAACCTCAACTCTAAACCAAACCATCAATGGAGTAAAAAATATAATTTTAGATTGAAAATGCAACCTGCAAATCGCACTCACCATTGTTTTTATGAACACGATTACTTCCTGGTTTCCATGAGGCCAGAACCTGTGTTTTGAATATTGCTCACACAACACACTGTCAGAAGCACCACAGCGAAAAGTAAACTTATTTGAATTGATACAAATATGTCTGATTGCCACTTGTCAGTAGATTGGCAGAATGAGTCGATTTCACAGTACCTGAACATTCTGAAGCAGTATGTCGATTTCCCGTGTGAAAATGTTTAAATCCAACTCCATTTTGCTGACGCACTCCTAAAAGGCGGATATACAAACCTAAAGCAGATTTACGCATTTAGAATGAACAATATTTTGCATCTGGGAAAACAGTCAAAAATAATGTTGACTCATCTGGCACTCAGGGGCGTATCCAAGTTTTTGTCCGATAAAATGTTTTTGAATGAGAATGTCCCTTCCCCTAATACCACCGGCCTTTGACTAACTATAACAAGCAGCTAATAATGGTTCACAGATATGATGTAAACTAAAGGCTTTTGACTATTTAAATGCAAGGGGAAAAGCCCTTCGATATGTCCCACCCCAACATCCTGTTTTAATAGAAAGTATGTCAACACAGCATAGAAAACAGAGCTCTTCATGGCATTCCATGTTTTTTTCACAGCTTACTCTTATGATAATTATACATACAGTTTTTATGACCTCGTATTAATTAAGGCCACATATATGCAAATCTGTTTTCGTTTAAAAATGCATTGATGCTCTATTTATGTTTATTATCCAAACTGGTACAAGCCTGTCCCTCGACTGAAAAAAGAAAACGCTTTCCATAACTGCATACTTTGGAAAGCAACGACATTAGGAAATTGAAAACAGAGGTGACGAACTTGTGTGCTTGTGGCCAAAGAGACTACATGGGATATTAATTATTTTAAAAAATACACTACGGAACCATTTAACGTGAAATGGTAAAAGGTGATTAAAATATATCAATTTTAATCGAATTACTTTGTTTATAAAACAAAAAAGCTCATGCACTTGTTTTCATGTTGTTTTTGTCTACACAATAACACAAATATAAACAAATTGGGACTACATAAGCCTTTGATACGAACTAGCAACTTCAGTCCATGGAGTGATGAGAAAATTTATGGCCATGGTTGTCCGAGAAGAGAAATAAAGAGTCCGCCCTGCTCTCCAGCTGTCCTCTCAACACGATATCCACTTTCTGGAAGACAAATGTCCACTGGCCTTATCAGCCAGTCCATCTCCATTTCTTTGTCAGCAGTGTGTGGAAGAATGGTTTAGACTTCCATGATCGATGCAAGCCAGGTCAGTTCATTCCTCGAGGCAAGATGGCTCACCCGCTGCACCAGCTCAATGATTTACACGGGGGGGGGCACACACTATAGTTATGATGCCAAGTAGCAATTTCTAAAAAGTAAAAGGATTGACAGTCTTAAATAATAGTAAATGTCTAACAGTTAATGTGAATATGGGGTGTAGCTGTTTTTATTGAATTAAGATATTTATTTAATGAATACAGAGGCTTTTCTGGCTACAGTACAAGCTATATCCCTTGAGGTATATTTTTCCAGATTAAGATATCAGTGGAGATGACAGTCATAACAGAATTTAATCATTTGGAGATTACACCACAAGTGGGTGCAGAATGATTCATGTCCAGACATTGATTTAAAAATAATCAGGTTTTTGCTCAAGTGCACAGTGAATATTTTAATGTCAAATTTTACACCACATGGGAAATTATTTGGAAAAAAGCTTAAGCATTTTGGGGATTTATCAGCTTATGATTTTCCATGGGGAATTGAGACATGCAGTTTAAACCCATCTCTTTGGTATAACTTTATTTAAACATTTTGCTAAAACTATTCTGTTGCTTTTCAAGGTCCTGATTCCTGAATGACCATTATAATTCAATTTAAAGGAGTAGTTCAGCACAACTTATAATTCTTTCGCTATTTACTCACCCTCATGCCATCTTAAACTAGTTTAACTTCCTTTCTTCTGCGGAACACTAACAAAGAAGCTCGTTCATGCGGAAGTGAAGTATTTGGGTTATAAGGAATGAATGTTTTCTTTGTTTCTTGCCCAAAGCAATGGTATCTCTTCAGAAGAAATGGATTAAACCACTTGAGTCATATGGATTATTTTTATGACACCTTTAGGTCCTTTTCAGAGCTTGAAAGTTTCGGACCCTATTGACTTATATTGCATGGACAAAAACACATCATACATATCTTAATCATATTTGATCTTAAAGATCATACATCTTTCAAAATAAGTTCATATGTGTTAAGCTGAAGAAAGAAAATCATATGTGTTTGAAACGGCATGAGGTTGAGTAAATTATGAGAAAATTTGGGGTGAACTATTCCTTTAAGGACTGCCAATTAGACAAACTAATTATTTGCAATTATTATAACAAAAATAATGCATTAAAAAGAATTATGCTTTTAATCATGCACCCTGACCTGTATGTAAATTCTGTAATAAGTAATCACAGCAAATCAAGCTGAAAGTACCTCCTGCACTATCTGTTCAAAAACAGCTGAATAATGCGCAATAGAATGAAACAGAACTCGATGTTCATCCATCCATCCATCCATCCATCCATCGTCAACCGCTTATCCTGTGTACAGGGTCGCAGGGGGGGGCTGGAGCCTATCCCAGCTAACTTTGGGCGAAAGGCAGTCAGTCCATCGCAGGGGCTCATGTTCAATGAAATGGAAATAAAACAATATACTGACTTAATATATGCCATTTTGTTGAATGATTTTAATGTCTATTCAATGATTTTTAAGTCTGTCACAATAATGTAATGTCATCAGTAATTGAGTGCTTTTCTCAGCAAATATTGAAATGTGTGATTATTTGCAATACATTAGGTTAATGCATACCGTGAATCTAAATGGATTAACTTGAAAGAGAGTGCTATTAAATGTATTCATTCAAGTTAGCTAATTATGTTGCAAAGTCAAAGACTTTGCTGTTTTTGTTTTCTTTTTATACACTGATTTTTCAGCAAGATGTATAAGGATGCTCAAAGAAGAAAACAAAAACAGATGGCAAAGTCAAACTTCACAAGACAAGCATAGATCCCTGTGGTGCCCTTTTGAGCGCTGACAATGAAATTGTCCCCGATATTTTTCTGCTTCTCTCTGTAACTGCCTCTTTCTTTCCTAGAGCACTAAGCCAGATGGCCATTCCTTTCTAAAGCCTCATGGGTGTGTTCAGAAAGGAGTCAGACACCCCTGAGAGCCACATGATCATTGTCATTTGATAGGTCTGACCCCAATGCAATATTCCACAGAAGTGGGTTGTTTGGGTATTTTGAACACTGACTTCTGTCTCCTTTCCAGTATACTTTGCAGGTTTCATAAAGGGTATGTCAAATGACAGCTGTGCCAATCTTGAGATGAAGCTGTCTGATTTTATTCTGCATCATAAATCACACAAAATATACTTTGCTAATAGCAATGACAAAAGGATTGTATCCACCCTATAGACATATAAACTTTAAGTACTGCAGTGCATCTCCTCCTCATGGACTGCTGGGCCAGTTCTTGCTGTGAGATGTTCCCCCACTCTTCCACCAAGGCACTTGCAAGTCCCCAGACATTTGTGGGGGGAATGGCCCTAGCTCTCACCCTCCGATCCAACAGGTCCCAGAAGAGCTCAATGGGATTGAGATCTGGGCATTTAGCTGGCCATGGCAGAACACTGATATTCCTGTCTTGCAGGAAATCATGCACAGAACGAGCAGTATGGCTGGTGGCATTGTCATGCTGCAGAGTCATGTCAGGATGAGCCTGCAGGAAGGGTACCGCATGAGGGAGGAGGATGTCTTCCTTGTAACACACAGCATTGAGATTGCCTGCAATGAGAACAAACTCAATCCGATGATGCTGTGATGCACTGCCCCAGACCATGATGGACCCTCCAGCTCCAAATCAATCCAGAGTACAGGCCTCGGTGTACCACTCATTCCTTTAACAATAAATGCAAGTCCGACCATCACCACAGGTGTGATATTCAGATATACCAATCATGTGCAGGTGTTGTTACATGTGGCCTGCCACTGCGAGGACGCCTCCCATCTGTAAGCTGTTAGTTTCTTAACGACCGCTCCACAGGTGCATGTTCATTAATTGTTTATGGTTCATTGAACAAGCATGGAAAACATTGTTTAAACCCTTTACAATAAAGATCTGTAAAGTTTTTTTTAGATTTTTACAAAATTATCTTTAAAATAGTGTCCTGAAAAAGTGCCTTTTCTTTATTTGCTGAGTTTATATCATATTTCTATCTAAAATATTGCAGTGAGTTTTCACTTTTATACATATTTAGTGAGTAAGCAGACGTTCATAAGGCCTAAATATAGCTAGACTAATTATAAGAAAATAAGTGTTTTGCTCTACTAATAGACAAATTAATTAATGATTTAGTGGAATACCTGTGAAAACAGGGCCTTGTTTTTGCATTCATGAGTTCAAAAACATTACACAAAAGGCATGTCCTCTCTTGTTTGGTGAGAATAAATGTGTGGTGATTGGGGTGACCTCTGGGGAGAGTGTGGTAAGGGTTGATACCTGTTGGAAATCACCTCTAACAGCTGTTTTGTGTTTGCAGTGACGAGCAGACGAGCCTGAACTTGTGTATGCACACATGTTTTTGTGTGCTGAAAAACAAATCGTTTGACTTACGGTGAAAAGCATTGTAAAAATGAAGTATTATGAGAACGGTTCACTTGGCCCCACTTCCTCCTTGAGAGAGTACAAGAACCTTGTTTCTCTCAGCTGGGATATCGCACTTAAGTGTTTCCTGTAACATTGATATTTTCTAGGCTGTATTCCAAGTTTTTGAGGACCCCGAACCATCAGCATAAACATTGTGATGGGATAGGCCACACCACAGTGACTGGTGTATTACATGAAATGATTTGCTGTTCTGGCTGAATGCATTCTTGCATTAAAAAAGCTAGACACAGCGAAATGCATCGAACAGGATGTTTCAAGAAGGGGTCTTTTCTTTACATGCATTTTTAAAAGTTGATGTTCTTTTAAGAGCCCATGTTTTTTTGCATCTGTCTGCGCTGCTAGTTAATAATTTTTCTATAGAAATATGTACTTGACATGTACTTCATTGATAGGTAGATCAATGAGGATCAGCATGGGGCAGAGAAAAGATCAACGGGGTAAGTAATCACAGGCAAATAATAGTTCAGAGGCAAGCAGTACTGGTAAGTAATCCACAGATTGTATGTCCAGAGAACAAAATCCGGTCAGGAGTAATCCACGGAGGAAATGGGAGAAAGTAAAAACAAAACAAGACCAACAAGGAGGCAAAACTGCATAGACAGGACGCATTAAAACAATCTGGCAACTAACACCACATACAAGGGTGAATATATAGGCAGGGTAAATAGGGAACAGGTGTGGGTGATTGCCCCATGAGTGGTGCGAATGAGCTCCTCCAAGGAAACGCTAATCACGCCGGCCACGAGGCAGAGGAAAACGCACGAGGAGAACGAAAACACACAGGCATAAGCCAGCAACCTAACCGAGACCGTGACAAACGTAACCGAAAACGGGAACGAAATCCCTTTCAATTCCAGAGTAAATATTTTTTTTAATGTTGGTAACTGGTTAATAACCTGATCATTTTGTTCTGATAATTTTTCCATTTAAAACCAAAGATCCACATCCTGTTGCTCGCGAAAATGAGGCTTCTCTCTTTTTAGTAGAAAATATGCATGTGCTTTGATTCTAAAGGAAACCATTAGTTTAGTTAAGTCATTCAGACGGCAAAAGATTTAAGGTGGCAAAATGAATATTTGAAATATTTTTGGGGTTATATTTAATATTAAGTATACATCTATTGAAAAGATGTTACTTGACATATGCTACTGTATACAGTATACATAAACTTGTTGTTTTCTGTCCGGGAAATTCCCACACATAGAAAAAACTTAAAATGACTAATTTCTGCTTATTTTGGGTGAGGCAAGATGCTCATTTTGAGCTTGTTTTTCCAAAACAGGTGCCTTGTTTCTATTGTGATATCTGGAAATGCTGGAACTGTTGTATTATGAACCCTTAGCACAGAGTAGTGTCATTTTAAAAAGAATGTTATTTACCAATCTTTTATTTCATTCTAACCGGTTACCATTTGGAAAGGAGTCTGTTTTCCTGTCTCAACCTCGGGATTCAGA
This sequence comes from Moxostoma hubbsi, assembly GCA_032164185.1. Classification (NCBI taxonomy): domain Eukaryota; kingdom Metazoa; phylum Chordata; class Actinopteri; order Cypriniformes; family Catostomidae; genus Moxostoma; species Moxostoma hubbsi. The sequence goes on from JAVLUX010000002.1 coordinate 12,410,449, forward strand.
ATTACCAGAGCCGGCCAGATCCAGCTCCGTTCCTGCTTGGTGTCGAACTCCAGTGCTACGTGTCTCTGAGTAATGATGACTAAATGCAGCCGGTGCCAGCCAGACATCACTTCAGCCCTATATATCACAATTAACTTCAGAGGATGAACTGATGCCAACCCCAACCATAAGACATGGGATACTTCATATGGCACTGCCTGAACCTTGGACTTAGGATAGACCTCACCGAAATGACCTGCCGGTTGAACTGCAATGCACCTCACTGATCTCTGCCTGCATCATGTCAGTCTAATGATGGACTACACTCTTAAAATGTAATACATAGACTATCAATGAATTGCCAACAAAACAAAACAAAACACTTACTTAGTTTAATCATTTTAAACCATGACTTGTACTGTACATAATTAACTAATATTGGCATTGTATTCATGCTGATTAGCCAGAGGGGAACTGGCCCCCACAGTAAGCCTGGTTTCTCCCAATGTTATTTTTATCCATTAATTAACATCTTATGGAGTTTTGTGTTCCTTGCCACAGTCGCCTTCGGCTTGATCACTGGGGTTAAAAATACAATTATTACTTAATTATTTAATTTTATTCACAATTTATAATAATATTTGATCAAACTACACAGTAATGACTCTAAGACTTTATATATATTACAGTTTCATTTTCTGTTAATGCATGTGTAAGAGTCCTCAGAGTAGGTGGCAAGAAGGAAACGGGAGCCGGGGTCACAGTCCTCATGGGTATTCTTTTATTCTCAAGGCTTAACTCAACATATGCTTTCCACCAAGAATTTCAATTTTCACACAGCTTCAATGATAACAATAATAATAATAATAATAATAATAATATGTTTATTTTTTATAGCGCCTTTCAAGAACCCAAGGTCGCTTTACAAAATAATACAAACAGTTGACAGACAAAGAGACAAGCAATCTGCTAGTTATAACAATTAAACAAGCAGAAAAGCAGATGGAGACAACAATAACTATGAATAATTAACATGAGGAAAAAGAAGACATACATTTTGATAAAGAACATAAAAAAGTGAAAAAGTGGATGACAGACAAATACAATGGAAAATAATTATTTACTGAGCAAGGTGAATATATGAGTTTTAAGCTGAGATTTGAAGGTCTGTAGGTTGGGGGTGGCACGAAGATCAGACGGCAGCTTATTCCACAGCTTAGGGCCGACGACACTAAATGCCCTACCACCCACAGTAGAGAGTTTATACCTGGGTACGACAAGCAAATTATCATTGCTAGATCTGAGCGTCCGAGCAGGAACATATGGTAGCACTAACTCAGCGAGGTATTTAGGTGCGGGGCCATGACAGGCTTTATAAACGAAGACTAACAGTTTAAACTGGATGCGATTGACCACAGGAAGCCAGTGAAGTTGGGAAAGGATAGGAGTGATATGTGCAGATTTATTGTTAAATGTAAGGGCTCGAGCAGCAGAGTTTTGTACCATTTGAAGGCGATGTATTGCTTTGGTGGGTAGGCCGCTATATAGGGAGTTACAGTAGTCCAATCTGGAGGTTATAAAAGCATGTATAACAGTTTCTGCATCTCCAAAGTTAAGAGAGGGGCGTATGCGAACAATATTCCACAAGTGAAAGAAGCACGATTTAACAACCTGACTGATGTGTGAGTGAAAACATAACGAGGGATCGAACAAAACTCCCAGATTCCGCACAGTTTCTGAAGGCCTAATCTGGACACCATCAATATCAATAAAAAAGTCATGCCCGGGTAAGCGCTGTGATTTAGGGCCAATCAACAGGATTGGAGAATCAACAGTTTTCCCAGCATTAAGCTGTAGGAAGTTATCAGACAACCATGTTTTAAGTTCCTGAAGGCAAGAGACAACAGACGTGGGTGGACAAAGTGGGTTGGGTTTAACCATGAAATAAATTTGAATATCATCAGCGTAACTATGAAAGTTGAGACCATGCCGTCTGATGATCTGACCTAGTGGCAGCACATAAAAGAGAAATAAAAGAGGACCAAGTACAGAACCTTGAGGTACACCATGAGAAATAGTGAAGGTACGGGATCGATTCTCACCTATCTTAACAAATTGCTGTCTATCCGATAGATATGAAGTTAACCACTGAAGAGCCGCACCAGTGATACCTATTGCAGAGAGTCTAGAAAGAAGTGTAGAGTGGCATACAGTGTCAAATGCTGCATTGAGATCAAGAAGAACCAGGATACTATGGGCACCAGAATCAGAAGCCAGAAGGAGATCATTTACCACTTTTAAAAGTGCTGTTTCTGTGCTATGATATGGACGAAAACCAGATTGAAGCGGTTCAAAGAAATTATGTTTCTCTAAATGTGACTGCAGTTGTGCCATAACAGTCAAAATAAACTAAAAAATTATATTATTCAACTAGCATTTCAGCATGCAGCATCGGTCTGGGCGTGTGTCTATGCGTCTCAGACTCTCTCTCCCGGTCTGGCATTCCACCGGCCTTTTAAAGCACATCTGTGCCGTCACTGAAATGAGATACAGGAGTTTAGAGTCAATAATCACCAGGTGATGGCTCTTACCGCTTACTCTCTCCCCACTGACAGACACACAACCACGTCCCCTTCCACAGCATGATTTTCTGTAAAGCCGCTTTGAAACAATGCGTGCTGTGAAAAGCACTATACAAATAAAAATGACTTTGAAAGCCGGAACCGGAACGACAAAAATTGCGCTTCTGCTCAAATCGAACCGAAATGAAAAACATTTTCAGTTCCTTGTCTTGCGGCTATACTTTTGAAACAGTGGGCCCCACTCACTTCCATTGTAGGTGCCTCACTGTAACCCAGAGTTTTTTTTTTTTGTTGTTGTGAAAATCAACATAATGCCGCAAATCCTGTCGACTGAGCTATCATCATACAACCCAGCCCAAGTGTGCATCATAGGAAACCCTTGTGGGAGCCATCAGATTGTTGAACAGAACATTTCAATGCTAATAACTTCGTGGATGATCTCTATCTGGAGGATCTGAGCAGAGCAAATGCTGTGTCTACTCTGACTTTGTGATTTGGAATTACAGGACAGGCATGAGGCAGACATTTCTAATTCTTTTCAAATCCCTGCTAACACCTTTAAAGAGATTTAAAGGCAGCTATAAGGGCTAAGAAGCTTCATGAGTGTTTAGTGTTGGTCTTTGGAGGAAAGAGAAATACTGTTGTACTTAAGTTGAAACTCTGCAGTTGTTACCTATTATATCTACCTGATCTCAGGCGCCGCTGCTGATGAGTCATCATTTAAGGGTGGGCCTGAGAATCACAACACAAGGGCTGCTTACATCACTCTCATGCCGTTATGTTATTACTAAATATTACATTACTTTCATAAATGAAGTAGTCCAGAAGGGATTTAAGATTGAGACAATTTGATCATGGAGAGCGCACCAAATCTGTTAACCTTCATCTCACTTAATGATTTTATGAATTTGATCATATGAACCGCATAATAATACATATTATAGACATTGTCATAGATTAGCCCTTGGGAAAACATTTATTAATTTATATTCTACTATCCACAAAGGACTAGTTTACTCTTAACAGAAATAACAGAAATTAAATGTTAAGAAGGTTAAATCTGTCCCTCTATATCATTAATATTAATATAACCACTTATAATGGGCTATATACTTATAGTCATTTACATATAAATGCCCTCAGTTTTAAAAGTACTGTAGATTAAATTAAATTACATATAAATATAAATCACAATGATTTTAGTTGGAAAGAACAGACCTGTTTTGTGATTTCATATTACATTCCCTCTTTTTCACTTTCAAGAGAAGGCAGGAAACTTTTTTAGCATCAATGCAACAAAATGAAGATAAAGCCGCACACTAGATGTGTACTTAATGCTTTACCTGTGTATTTTATCATTCTCACATGACAGCATATAATGATAGGAAATTTAATTTTATTGCACAAGCCTGTCGCTTCATAACCAGGACAAAATTAGTCTTTTTACTTGAAATGCTAGAGCGCTTGACCATGCATGGAAGAAGTTAGCAAAATAGCTAATATTGCTAACAGCATCTTTAAGCCTGAATGTATGTGTTTGCTGTATACATTTATATTATGATGGATAAAAAAGATTTTGCCAAAAGCCCCCTCAATATTCAGCCCTTTGATATAGAGCACAACGGTGCTCCCCATTTTTTCAGACATCTGTGTTACGGAAGTATTTTTCGAAACAAAATCCTTCATAAAAGAGTTATAAGCTATCAACCAAACCAACCAGCTCCCAGATGAATCACAACATTACAAACTTTGATTTGAAGCAAAAAATATATTTGAAATTTGGACAAAAAGTAAAATCCCATGAAACACTGCGAGTCATATTGCGAATGACATTATCAAATATAAAATGATGGAAATGTATAAAACTATTGATTTTAGGTTGTTGATTATAAGTATAGAAACAATATAGTGCATGTTTATTGCAAATTTTTCTGACATACAAATTATAAGTATTTTGAGGGTGAAGGGAGAACGACTTGTTCGAATACTCCAATATTTTCAAATACATCAGTAGTTTGAAGGTGAAGGGAGACTGACTCATTTCAATAATTCACAGTGCATCATGGGCAGACCAACATCAGATTGTGTTATATGTGTGAGGAATGGCAGCTGGTGGAGTTTCTGGTGCCCCCTAGGGTAAGATAGTGATCCCCTAGGGAGTAGGTGCACTATGCAGACTGCTTAATATGCCTATAGTATAGACCTAATACACACCAGCGCCATCTTTGATTTTTTATGGGAATGAATTACCATCACTTCAATGGGCTGTACTGCAGTTTACAGTCAAGTCAAATTTATTTGTATAGTGCTTTTCACAACAGGCATTGTTTCAAAGTAGCTGTACATGAAATTACGCTATAACAGAAAATGTATGAATATAATGCCAATATTAGTTATTTATGTTTAGAACTATTGGTGGTTCAAATTAATAAACTAAGTAAGTGTTGTGGGTTGTTTTTAAATAAAATGATTTTGTATGGACTATAAGTTTTAGTGTTAAAGTCATCCCAAATTAACTGAGGAAATACATGTAGATGCACTGTCCTTTTGAAGTGTTTTTGGATCATTCCGCTGACAAAACACTGATAAAATATCTGTCCAAGTACATTCAGTATACAAAGAACTCCAGACAACATGAGTTATGGGAAATCAGATGTGATCTAGGAGCTTTATGCAGCTTGTCAGTGAATAGACTGTAAGTCTATCCCTCAAAGCCTCATCATTCCCATTAAAAATCAAAGATGGTGCTAGCATGAACAAGGTCCATAGGGAGCATCAGTACCGGTCAATAATAATACATTGAAGATGAACCTTCTTCTTCTTCTTTCGATTGCTTCCGTTAAGGTTTGCCACAGCAGACCATCTGTGATCCGCATATTTGACTTGGAACAAGTTTACACCGGATGCCTTTCCTGATGCAACCCCAAGTGGCTGGGGGACTCCACTACATAGAAGATGAATAATAGCAAAACCACATCCATGACATGACATTACCACATCCTTCATAGTTTTAGCAATAAATGCTTTTTGAGTTATTTATACAAAAAAATGTATATCCTTTTTTATATACAGATAACTTTCCTGACCCATGATTTATCAAAATGTAATACTTTTTATTTCTTCGATTATTTATTTTCTTCATTTTATATATGTCTTCATCTGTGTTGGTTTATATGTATCGTTACGTTGTTATTTTTTTATTATTATTTACTTTATTTTAATTAGAATTTTTTTTCCTTCACCTGTACTTCTTTTCTTAATGACTCTACTTGTATTCTTACATTGTTGGATCTGTGTAATTTTGTACTTCTTATTGAATGTTTATGTTGAACCTTCTGTTTTTCAATAAAATCCACGACTTTTCAGTCAGTCCCTTACCACACCCTCCACAGTATTAGCAAGTTTGAGCACAATGTGTGGACTTTTCAGATGACCCCTTACCCACCATATAACATTTTTCCAAATTGTATCTGAATCTAAATCTCTTTTATTCGCAGTATTTGTGCAGTACAGGAATTTACTTTGCTCAACGTGCAAACAGAAGACAGTTACTATAAACATATTTGCTGTACCATATATACAGTACAACACAATACTCACAATACATTTACAATCCCATAAATGCATAGTAATAGATCAAATATAGCAAAGTGCTTGGGTGTGGGTGTGTATGTGTGCGTGTGTCTGTATCTGTGTATGTGTGTGTGTGTGTGTGAAAAGAGAATAATACATTATTGAACATATTTATCTCTAGAGGTTTGGTTAAGAAATGATACGGCACTAGGAAAGAAACTGTGTCTATTGGTCCTGGTTTGAACAGCCTTTAAACGTTTGTTAGACGGAAGCATTTGGAACAAGCCATCAGCAGGGTGGGAATGATATCAATGTTAAATTAAAGATCTGGAACAATTACAGTTGGACGCCATCTGACCTGCTTATGGGACAAAATGTATTGCAGATTGATACGATTCGGGACGCGTCATTTAATATTTAAATACATGATGATTCCGCATTTTGAGTAAAGTGTGGAAGTGGAAAATCATGAGTTTATCAGGAGAAATTATATATTGTGATGTTTAAACTATTATATTATTCCTGTGTTGCTCATTGACAGGTAAGCTACACTCTGGTTTTGCCACACAGTTTAGCTCTTATTACTGTCGAGATTCAAATGCATTTGTACGATACTCGGAATATGTATCGTTACGCTTAATAGTTACCAAGAATAGTTATCTGGCATCTTGTGCCAGATCCCCTCATACCAGATATCATTCAATCTGTCGATGATATTGGACGGGCCAATTCCTCAGCATACGCTTTCTGGCTGGGTTTCCTGATGCAACAAGTTGATGGTTAGCAGCACTTAAATAGTACTTAATCTCTAAGTTGCATTTCCCAAAAGCATCAAGTAGTTCGTAAAAGCATTCATAAATTATCGAGAGCTTTGAATTTTGATCATTGGAAAGCCATTGTAATCTATTTCAGAGGATTAAAAAATAAACTATAATTATAACAGCTAATATTATTTTTATTTATGAAATAAATGAAATAAATAAATGTGTGTGTGTGTATATATATATATATATATATATATATATATATATATAGATAATTGTAAAACTATGGAATTATGGTAATATGACATCATCATAGTTAGTAATGTATAATAATGAGATATTTATAATGACAGATACACAGAAATATTAGTTCACTTTAAATGTATCTAATAAAATGAGAGATATACCTCAAAAGCCTGTTGTATCCTATTTGATATATGTAATTTCAACATTCTTTTTCAATAAAATAATATACAACATTTTAACCAAGCATAAGTTTCTTATATTCAGCAAATATGCATTTTAAAATATCAGTAACAATATAATCATTTCTGTCATTTATCCCAACATAAGAGTAATTCTTTGCCTGGAATTCCAGACAATTCTTTGTCTGGAATATAAAAAATTATTCTTTGAAATAATTTTAAATATATTGATATTAATATTATTATTTGTATTTTTTTTTTTATTTTATTTTTTTTTACAAATTACCACTAAATGGTGACATAAAAATGTGAAACTTACATACCATACATTTTTGGGCTTTTCAGCTTGAACAGAGAGTGAGACAGGAGCCTTCAAACGTTGTGTATCATATTTGATACATACAGCATTATAGGGTTAATTAAATTCTGGAGTTGTTAATAAATTTCAGCGCCTCAACAAGCATACAAGCAACTTACATGTTTGTTAGTGTTTCCACATTATTTTCATGTTGAGAAGACAATGTCCTAGACATACTGGCCAAAGTGATCAGCACCAATTTGGACTGGACAGCTCCCGTAACGAAGCACTTCATTTCAACTTTATAACGAGTGATCTACGTGCTAGTTTAGGAAACAGGCATTACTACATCATAAAATAAAGAGCAACATTAGTTAAAATGATCGTAAAAGCACCACTATTGGGAAACCCAGCCTCTGTCCGGTGTGCTTATGTTATAGTGGTCTTTTTATTACAACATTAAATGTTTATCACCTTTTATTTAGTATGGCCTATTTGTACATAGGAAATCAGAGAGTGAGAAAGGGTGTGATGAGTCTGAAGGGTGTTGCAATGGTTGATTGAAAACATACTTTATTTTTGTAATTCCATTGCCACAATTCTGGTGTTACTAGTAGCGCAGAAATGTCACATTTCACCTTTAAACAATGAAGCTGACATTACACAGACTGATGGTTTCAACAGAAGCACATACTATTGATGAACAACCTTGGAGCTCACAGTAAGTCTGTCTTTAAATGTTTGTAAGTAATTGGTAAAAATATATTAGTCTATGGAAAAAAATGTATGTGAAAATTACATCTGGAACCAGACTGTTGGGCTGTATTGCTCTTTGAACTATTTGTGTGAGAACCCCCACATTATCTTACTGGGGAATCAGCAAGTTACACATTAGCATCTTTTTATTCAGTCCTTCTTGGAAAATCACAAACTAAACAGTTGCGGTGATTTCAAGGATTTAAAAATATATGGTGAAATGCTATCCTGTAAGAAATAACTTCAAGTGTTTCATGCCTTGAGATATATTTTGAGCAGAATGATCTGTGATGTCATGAAATTTGGATTATAACAGGATTAATGAGATTTTTGTGGTTGTTTGAAGCTGAGGTGTTCGCTGTGGCAATGAAGGAGCTCTAAAGTCAGACAAGGATAATGTGCTCAAGGGAGAGCAGGAACTGTTTATTCTGGTTTCTTTTCAGAGTTTTTGCTTAGTCTTTAGAGTTGCCACTTATTCATACGACTCTCCTATGATTACTACAGGAGAACAAAGGGATGTTACTCTGCAGATTCTCCCCCTAATGCATGCAGTGTTGCCATGGAAAATAAGTCTTAAAATAGTATTTCGTTTAACAAAATTTAGATTTCTTTATTATTTACATTGAATAATGTGAGGATTACCTTGCAAAACTTATCCTTATCCCTCTCAGAGGCTTGATTAGCCTAATAAGTGACCGGGTGTGTAGACTCACGACCCGGCCCCGCCCTCCGCCCTGCCACAAGGTGCAAGCAGGCTACTGCGTGCTAGAGGCAACTGTGTCGGCTGCACGTAGCCCTCCCCAACGATCCCAAACAGATGCCACATACAGACCTTAGGTTCCCTGCACCCCTGAGGGGGGGAACAGGCACTACATGACTACCATGGGAGCAAGCCTGGCAGCCGAGGCCTTTTCTCTCACTATGTCTCTCACATAGGACGTGAAGCGGCTGGGGCTATCTTATAGCTATGAAACGCTTCAGGGAAGGCAGTCATTCCCGGTCCTATTCTTTCAGGGGGAAAAGACCCTGCGGAGGCCACATCCTGCCCAGTCTAGGGGGAGGTAACATGTGGCAAATACACCACGAGGGATGTGAAGCCGTACGTGGGAAATGGCGCAGTGGTAGGTCCAGCTTAATTAGGGGGGACTCTAAAGCACGCTCTTCAAGGGGCTTCCCAAGGGAAACGCGGGTCGGCCGACAGGGGGACCGTACCGCGGGAAATACATCACGGGGTGTTTGCCTGAAAAGGGAACTAAGCCCATAGAGCCCGACCCCAGTACAGAGCCCAAGAGGACCACAGAGAGATCCCAGGAGGGGAACAGACTTGGCCGTTGAGGGTTCAGTCTCCAGGCGCCTTTCAGGAACCTGATAATCAAGTCGTGCTTACCTAGGGACATGCCATCTACTGCGTCAGGGTGGGCTGCAATAGCAGCTACATACACCTTCAAGGTGGAGGGGGACAGCCTCCCCTCCAACCTCTCTTGCAGGAATGAAAGCACTGACCAAACTGCGCACCTCTGCGGGTCTTCGGCTCGAGAAGAACACCAATTCACGAACAAGCGCCACTTTAGGGCGTTAAGTTGCCTGGTGGAGGGAGCTCTAGCTTGGTTGATCGTGTCTACGACTGCAGGTGGTAGATCCATTAGATCTTCTGCATCCCGTCCATGGGCCAGACTTGGAGGTTCCAGAGGTCTGGGTGCGGTTGCCAGAGGGCGCCAAGCTGGGAGACAGGGGCGTTGAAAAAGCGTGCCATGTTCAGCCAGAGGTGACGCTCCTGGACCATGAGGGTGTCCATTGCCCGCCTGAGTGCCTGCGCTGTGACCTTCGTGGCTCTGAGAGCGAGGTCATTGGCAGAGTGCAGTTCCTGCAGCCCGTCGGGGTCGGAACTACACAGGTGCAGATCTTTGAGTGCCTTGGCTTGGTGAACTTGCAGGAGAGCCATGGCATGCAGGGCGGAGGTGGCCTGTCTGGTGGCGCTGTAGACTTTTGAGGTCAGTGATGACGTCATTCTATGGGCTCTGGAGTGGAGTACCGGGCAGTTCCGCCAGGTGGCGGCATTCTTGGGACAAAAGTGGATAGCAACCGCTCTGTCCACCTGGGGGACCTCCGTGTACCCATGGACCGTCCTGCCATACAAGGTAGTGAAAGCTGACGAGCGGAGGGGCTGTAAAAGGTGCCCTCCACAACCGAATCAGCTCGTCATGCACTTCAGGCAAGAACAGAACCGGGGGGTGGGGGGGGGGGGGGGGCTATGAGTGGCGCCCTGACCCGAGGAACCAATCGAGTAGCCGTGAGGGAGGACAGAGGTATCCAGACCAGCCTTGCGCTCAAGGAGGCCCGGGAAAGCATAGCGATGCAGCGGCGATGTCGTCATCCAATTCCAGGGGGTCAAGGGAGAATGCCGGCTGGCTGCGAGGCGAGTCGCACTCATCCCGAGCTCGGATGGAAGCAAGCAAACCTGCCGGGGGTGGGGATTTACCCGGCGAAACCGAGACATCGTTATCCCCAAATCGCCTTCATCGCCAGCCAGGACGTCCTCAATCCCGTGGGAAGAAGGAACGACGCGGGGGGCGGCTGAGGTGGCTTTCTCTCATGAGAAAAGAAAGCCGCGACTGCAATGTTGCCATGGCTATGTTCTTGCACTGAGAACATGAACCATTCTTAAATCGCTGCCTGCGTGTGATCGCAGCCCAGGCATGCGAGGCAGCTTTTATGACCATCAGAAGTGGAGAGAAATCGACTGCATCCAGGAACTACACAGAGGCGGAAAGACATCTTTAAAAAGACACGTCCTGAAAAGGACATTCAATGCCTGCTGTTTATTGCTCATTTATGAGTGGGAACTCAAACTCTTTTAGAGGAAATAAACTCTTTTTAGGAGGAGAAACACTCTTTCTGGGAATGAAAGTACTGTCGATGAAAGTACCCAGGGGCATAGACTGCACAGCGAGCGCCATAAATCCAACAGCAGTGCTTATCGCCAGTAGAGGTGAGTGAAACTGTGGTGAACTCAGCTTGTTGTTGCACAACTGTTTGGCTCCGAAGAAACATTCTGACAGGCACTCGCTGCCCTGCTTCCCTTTATACGATATGTCTGGGGCGGGGCATGCAAATTCTGTCTGCCAACTTAAAATTTGCCTTTTCTCAGGTTCAGAGGTACATTTGGCGTCCCAGGAAGACCCCTTGTGTCACTTCATTCGACACAACGTCGAGTGAGTGACAGAAGGGGAACTGTAGGACTACATTTATTAACTTGGCAGACACTTTCATCCAAAATGACTTCCAGCAATTCTCGGTACACACTATATCAGTTTGTGTCTTGCTTGGGAATCAAACCAATGACCTTGGTGCTCCAGTCAGTTGAGCTACAGGAACATGAAAATAGGAATAAAACAACGCACAGCAATTGAAGAATGGTTGTTTAAATGTATTTTGTTTGAATTGCCTTATATCTTCTATTTAAAATATTATATAATCTTATCCATTTCTAAATACCCTTCAATATTCAGTAGCACATCAGACACTAGACACTATTTCTCCATAAACTCCCTGCAAAGACTAGGATATTAATAAAATTAAATGTAATTGCTGTCTTTTTACTAATGACATAAAATGAAAAGTCTAAAGAATATTTAGAGATGAAGGCTCATCTGTCACTAGGCTGCTTGAGAGAGGGAGTGAGAGAGACAGTCAAAAGAGAGGTGACTTTTGAAGTTCAATTAAATTCCCATGAAAGCCACTACCATAAACCCCTAGATATGAAAAGCTTAGTCAACAGCCTTGGCTATTCCTCAGGATGAGTTCATAAAATTCTGTGCCGAGTCATTGAGGGCAAGTTTAAAATGTGCTTTGTTCTCATTTCACCTTTTAAAGATTCACGTACTTCAACAACGACCAAAATCAATATACTGCACAGGTTTTCCAATACCTAGTTGTAGTTTTGGTGGATTGGCTAACCAATTTGTCTTACGGTTTTTCCAGTGTGGACAATCAAATCTCTCAAACGTCCATTAAAAAATTCTGATTGTATCTTCTAAATATTTCAAGCTATAAAGCTTTTCTATGAAGCTTTGTGTAAAATAGTTTATATACTTGCATTATTTATGCAAAAGTACCTGAAACTATTGTATCTTCAAGAAGCAAGTCTTTTGTAGCCTGTATATTCAACATGATCACATGGAATACTGTATCTACATGTTGATTTTAAAAATGTAATGTTCACTGAAATCAACCCAATTTAGCTGAATCACATTCATGCAAACAATGATGAGCATGATTCAGAGGTTGCATTTTAGTTCTAAAATGCCATTTTTATTCTTTGAGAGTTAGGTTTAGCATTGGGCTTTGAATCAGGGGATAGTGTTATTAAAATATGCATTCCAGTACAATATTACATTATTAACTAAAATTACAACTCACATAAGGCGCTCTGTGGACATTTCATCCAGAAACTAGACAGCACATGTGCCCATTCATTTAACAACATTTCCAGACTATGACAGGTGGGAAACACAGACCAGGGTGCAACAGACAGAATCAGCGAAGGGAGGGAGGGTGGAGGAAACCAACAGAGGCGGTACTAAGTAAGGGGCAGGGTCCGGCAACCTCGGAAGAGGGTTAAGGTAGGGGGCAGGGTCTGGCAGCCTTGGAGGACGATCAAGGTAATAGTGGTCTGGTTAGTATGATATTTTTTTATAATGAGGTTCTCGCTCTCTGTGGGGTGCGTGGTGAGTTTTGTGTGGATGCCACAGAGAATAGCATGGGCCTCCACACGCGCTATGTCTCTGCAGTAATGTGCTCAACAAGCCATGAGTTAAGATGCATGGATTGATGTCTCAGACGCGGACCACCCGGATCGAGGCGAGACACAGCGCCACCATGCGGACTTAGAGCACATAGGGAATTGGGCATTCCAAATTGGGGAGAAAATGGGAGAAAAAAAAATGTGTGGAATAATTTTGGCATTTTAGTTTAGGTTATAAAGGCAGCTTCAACTGAGTTGAAGTTGAGTTGAAACATGGTTAAGAATGGCAAAATATTCAAATATTAAATTTTCTCCATTAGAATTTTTATAAAAACTTTGTCTACCAATACGTATGTCTATTTCAAATAAAAAAAAAATAAAAAAAAATATTTGAATCATGTTTTGTCCCTTATACCCAGAATCCGTGAACTGCTACTAGTGGTTTGTATCCATATTTTCATCCATTTACTACAGTTTTAACATATACATCATGGTGTGGGATAAGGGAACACTTCTCTACAATCGTGTTCAAAGGAGTATCTGTTAAAAGCAAGACTTCAAAGAATAAACTGGAACCGTCACTGATGGCCCCCATTTCTCAAAGTGAAACAAATTAAAGGCAAAGGCTATCAAATAATAACTTAATGACTTAATAATGACTTAAGTCATAGAATGAAACAAAACACCATGCTTGTCTAAGATAACTTAATAGGATCAGAGAAGCACTCAGAATGAGCTATAGTAGGTAAAAGGAAAGAAAATCAAGAACTGGCAGGACTCTCTATATTTTAATAATGCAGTCCTGCCACTCATGTGCTCCTGTACACCCTGAATTATTAACACTTAAAAAATGACCTTCCAGAGGTTCCAATACTGTTTAATTTCAGAAATAGATGACTGAAAATATTTGATCACAAGCCATGGTTTTCAGAACCAGAAATGCTTTATTATTGTACATCATACGTCTGGGCAGTATGATCAATTTTAAGTGTTTCCTTGTGTTGAATATTGCATTAGAAAGCTCCTTAATAAGCATTTTGTGGTTGTTTCATTGCTAAATTCTACAGAAATAAATCCATAATTTCATGGACGAATAAGCAAACAGATTGCCAAGTTGAAACCTCTACCAGTGAAGAAAGGGTACATGAGAGAATATGTGATATTTGCAGTGCAAACTGAGGTCACCAAACAAATGTAGCGCTCCAGAAAGTCATGAACCTCCTAGGGGAGAGGAAATGGAGTCCTAATGAAGATGTCTTTATAGCCCTGATGGTGTTGTACAGAGATGTCAAAGAGGCAGTTATTATTAGAGGGGTGAACAGGGCCAATCTAATGCACTAATTCAAAATTCATTGTACTGTATTTTGCCAAGTTTGACCTACAAAGGGGATCACTGGTGAACTTGCAAGTCACATAACAACGCTGTACTTGCTGTGGCACAAAGTTTGAACCTGAACTTTTAAAGTACAATCAGAATAAAACCCCAAATGCATCTAAACTCATATAAAAAAATGCTTTTAAAAGTACTTTTAAAATTGGCACGTTACGTATTTTTGCATCAAATGTGCAGTTTTCTCACTTTAGTGGCCAGTGGTGGGCAGTAACATCATTATTGTACTTAAGTAAATTTTTCAGGTATCTGTATTTTAGAGTATTTTTATTTTAGGAAACTTTTCCTTTTCCTTCACTACATTCAAAAGCATAATATCTTACTTTTTACTACACTACATTTAAAAAAAATTGTGCCAATTTTCACTACGTTGAAATTCATAAATAGCATTAAATTAGAATAGACTAGTAGGTCTTGTTCTCGCAAGATTATAACCATAACCCAGCAATAAATGTGGTATCGCGAGATTCCACAGAACAAAGGTTAGTTAAAATATAGTGTTTTTTTATTATGATATAGTCATGATGCAAGTACAATCAAGCAATCGTGCTTACAGAACCTTATTCAGCTAACATATTCCAACATAAATGCATCAGCCATCTTCCTTATAAATTCTCTTTCTAGGAATTTGGCACATAATCTTAATAGTGATAGTATTTGACT
The DNA here is from genome assembly GCA_032164185.1 of Moxostoma hubbsi. Lineage (NCBI taxonomy): Eukaryota > Metazoa > Chordata > Actinopteri > Cypriniformes > Catostomidae > Moxostoma > Moxostoma hubbsi. The sequence goes on from JAVLUX010000002.1 coordinate 12,425,623, forward strand.
AACTGGGGCCCAGGTCAGGAAGCAGACAAACTGGCTAGTCCAATCGTCTGCTAGGTGCCTTGAGACATCACACTGGTCACATAAACTACAACACATAGAGTCTGTGTCTGTTCCCCAAACTACCAAACACAAACCCCTCACTAAATCGTTTAGAAAATGTTTTTGATTAAGGTCAAAACATTTAAGATAAACATCATATAAATGATACTATGAGACTAAACATTAAATCTCTTTCAACCAAAGCACTAATTATAAAAGTAAATTATTACAGATAATAGTTTGGTTGTACTCTGTTTTACTGAAACCTGGCTTAAACCACATGAATATATTAGTTTAAATTAATCTACTCCCCCAGGTTATTGTTATACACATGAGCCTCATTTGAAGGGTCAAGGAGGAGGTGTTCCTGCAATTTACAGTGTAGGTTTTGGTGTTACTCAGAGGACAGGACATAAGATTAAGTCTTTTGAACTAATAATACTTAATGTAACACTGCTAGATACAATGAAATAATATGCTGTCTTTTTCCCTTGCTACAGTATATAGATCACCTGTGCTGTATTCTGATTTCCAGAACTAGTAGTTACTGTGGATAGAGCTTTAATTGTTGGTGACTTTAACATTCATATAGATAATGAAAATGACATATTGGGATTAGCATTTATCGATATTCTAAACTCCCTTGGAGTCAGACAAATATGTGACAGGTCATTACCTCGCCTCTTGTATGCTGCGATCCGCTAATGTTATTCAATCTATACCACGTATTGTTCAGGTAGAACTATTCTTTGAACCACTAAAGATAGCTTCATTAATAATCTTCCTAGGTGTTTATTCAGTACTGTGGCTAATATGGTTAGGAATAAAGCCTCGACTGAACCAGATATTCAGTCACAGCACAATAGTAATGACTTCATGAATTTCTTTACTGATAAAATTTTAATAATCAGAAAAATACAATTGGAATTATGCAATCAACTGTCACAGTACCTCAGAAAACAGTATCTCATAATTTTTCTCATGAGCAACTTCAATCCTTCGCTGTCATAGGACATAAAGAGCTAACAAAACGTATCAAAATATCAAAAGCCACAACATGTATGTTAGATCTAATACCAACTAAGCTCTTAAAGAGATTCCCTGTAATATCAGAATCTCTTCTTATTATTAACTCCTTGCTCTCCTTAGGACATGTCCCTAGAAACTTTAAAATGGCAGTTATCAAACTGCTTATTATGAAGCCACAGCTTGATCCTGAAGAATTGGCTAATTATAGACCAATTTCAAATCCGTTTTTGTCGAAAATACTAGAAAAGGTAGTGCCCTCCCATCTATGTTAATTTCTATAGAGAAATAGTATATATGAACAATTTCAGTCAGGATTTATGCCCCATCATAGTACAGAGACTGCACTTATCCGAGTTACAAATTACTTGCTCTTATCATCTGATTAGCTGCATTTCTCTTCTACTGATTTTAGATCTTAGTGCTGCCATCAACATGATAGATCACGATATTCTCTTGAATAGTTTAGAGAATTATGTTGGCATTTGTGGACTTGCAGTAGCATGGTTTAGGTCCTATTTTGCAGACCACTAACACTTTATCTGTGTAAATGTGCAATTGCCAAATCAAACAAAGGTTAAGAATGGAGTACCACAGGGATCCGTTTTAGGGCCTCTCCTTTTCTCCTTTTATATGCTTCCCCTGGGAGATATCATCAGGAATCTTGAAGTAAGTTTCTACTGTTATCCTGACAATACCCAACTTTATATTTCTTCAACACCTTATGAAATTTCACAATTCTCCAAATTAGCAGAGTGTATCAGTGAAATCTTCATGGTTATTGTTGTAACCTCCATTCCCTGATGGAGGAAACGAGACGGTGTGTCGATTGTGGTGACACAAGGGGTCTTTCTTGAGGGCCTCGCATACCTCTAAACTTGAGAAAAGGCCAATGAGGAATTGGCAGACATGTCCCGCCCCCGGACTTATGGGTATAAAGGGAAGCGGACATGCGTCTGTCAGTCATGTTTTTTCACTGAGGAGCCGTGAGTAAGGTTCAGCCATTTACAGTGGTAGGTCTAGTGTCATGGCAAGGGGGACACAACATCTTGTTCCCTCCATCAGCGAACGGAGGTTACAACAGTAACTATGATGTTCCCCTTCTGTCACTCACTCTACGTTGTGTCGATTGTATTGACATAAGGGGTCCCATTTACATTTTTACATTTACATTTATGCATTTGGCAGATGCTTTTTATCCAAAGCGACTTACAGAGCCCTTATTACATGGACAATCCCCATGTAGCAAACTGGAGTTAAGTGCCTTGCTCAACGACACAACGGTAGTGGCTGTGGGGATCGAACCAACAACCTCCTGCTTAACAGTTTAGTGCTTTAGCCCACTACACCACCACCACCACACCTTTAAACATGAACTGCTGTCACAGGTGCAAGCAAGCTACTGCGTGCTAGAAGCAACTGTATCGGCCGCACATATCCTCCCCAATACCCAAAAAATTGTCTGTGGCATGGGGACGTGGTCATGTGTCAGTCTGCGGGAGAGAGAGAGCAGTAAGGCTTGTCACCTGGTTTATAATTTAACCCTAACACCTGTGTCTTGTTACAGTGATGCAGAGGGAGACATATAAAGAACATCAGCTTTCAGGTTGCTCTCTCTCTCTCTCTTCTCTCGCACTCGGCGTCCCTTTTATGTCTCTCTCTGTATCACTATAACAAGACCGACACATAACCACGTCCCCATGCCACAGTGTCATATACAGTTCTTAGGTTTCCAGAACCCCTGAGGCAGCACATCGGGGTCAGGACTACCCAAGTGCAGATCTTTAAGTGCCTTGGCACGAGGAACCAATCGTCTAGCCTTGAGGGATGAGGGGGGGATGGAAGTTTCCAGTCCAGCCTCGTGCTCACGGTGGCCCAGGAAAGCATAGCGGACATCCGCGTGTCAGCCTCAGACTGGGCGAGCAGACCTGAAGGTGGCTGTGAGATGAGCCGGTCTTACGTCGGACTCGGACGGAAGCAAACGAGTGTGCTGGGGGGGCGGGTGGTTCGTGGGGATTTACCCGGTGAAACCGAGCCTGTTGCTCTCCCCAAATCACCTTTAAAGTGGCTTTCCCTTGGAAGGAAGCAAGCCGCGATCGCAACGTTGCCATGGCTATGTTCTCGCAGCGAGAACATAAACCATTCATAAATGCTGCCTCCATGTGATCGCAGCCCAGACACACAAGGCAGCGCTTAAGAGCTGTCAGAAGCGAAGAGAAAACAGCCGAATCCAGGAACTAAATAGAGAACTACAAGTGGAAAGGCATCTTTAATAAGACACGACCTGAAAAGGACGTTCAACGTCTGCTGTGTATTGCTCTTTTACTTATGAAAATACTCTCTTTTAGAGGTGAAAACACTTCTCTTTTAGAGGGTATAAGCTCTTTCACAGAAGCACTGTCAAAGCGCCCAGGGGCGTGGACTGCACAGCGTGCAGAGAAGGAGATAGCTGCTGGAAATACGAAGTAAGATCCAACAGCAATGCCTTGGCAGAGGTAGGTGGAGCAGTAGTGAGAACTCAGCTTGCTGCTGCACGACCGCTCGGCTCAGAAGAAAAAATCTGACTGACAGAAGCATGTCCACTTCCCTTTATACCCGTATGTTCTGGAGCAGAACATGCAAATTCTGTCTGCCAATTTCTCAGTGGCCTTTTCTCAAGTTCAGAGTTACGTGAGGCTCTCAAGAAAGACCCCTTGTGCCACTACAATCGACACAACGGTACAAATTATTGGACAAAAAAGCAATTTATAAAAAAATAATCTACAAAAATGTTCCTTGTCGAATAGTTGTTTGATTGAATTTAACGTAACATGAGAACAGATATGTAACTAATGATGGCACACTGGATCTCGCGATTGAGGAGAGAAAACACAGCTTACAGTCCAGATGCATTTAAAACTTTCCAAACAACTTTAGGTGATGTAGATTGCGAAGTATGTGGAAATTATACAAAAATACAAAATAACTAAACGCAGAAGCACTCCCGTTGTGAACTACAGCGGAACAGGAGCTGCCGTTCAACTAAAGCAAAATTTGCATGTCAGAGCATCTTTAAAGGAAACACTCTGCCATTATATCTTTAATGTATCCTTAATTAAAGTTCAAATTAAAATGAAGCAGGTCATGTAAATAAGTACAAACTCTGAAACTGGAATTTCTCTGTGTGGTCAGCTTCTATGAGTCGCATGAAGTGTTCAAGTGTCCCGATCTAAGGGGGAGAGATTGAAACTGCACCTGGCTGATGTACACTCTGGCGCGGACATGCTCATCCCTCGCGCACGCTTGCTCCAGTTAGATTAGAACGTGATGGCTTGCTACTTTCAGAGAATACATCTTGACTTTACTGCACTGGCAGAAGAATAAACACTCTTGTATACAAAATTCACTTATATTCAAGATACATTATCTGAAAGCAGGTCTAAATATATTATATGTTGTTTATTAGGTAAATGTAGCTTATTTTAAGGATAATTTTAGATATTTTTAAATGTAAAACAAGAAAAAACACTTTTTTTGCAGTGATTTGTTTTTACTGAATTAAACTTAATCGTCATGTAGAGGTATTTATTAAATATTATTTTGTCCTCTTTATTATTAGATTCCTCCGATAGGAGGGAATCTATTGTTATTGACAGTTTTATTATTATTATTATTATTATTATTATTATTATTATTATTATTATTCTCCTTGAGCCCCAATATCTCAAAAAGTTACTGGTCAAAAATTTTCTAAATTGGCACATTGATACTCCATGCCAACGGGTACCCCCAAACCAAGAATGGCCCACATTCGCCCATAGGTGGCGCTACAGGCCACGCCCCAAAAAAATATTTTCAAAGTCATGGCATTTCCAAGCCATTTGTCCAATTATTCTCAAACCTGGTGTACATGCCTCATTTCTCATGGGGAACAAAAAAGCCTCAAGGACCCATAACTTCTGCCCTAATGGATTTTCCTGTACAGTGAAAATTTGCCAAAACCTACAAAACTCTTCTTCTCCTGAACCGTAGCTCCAATATACTTGAAATTTGGTACGCATGTGTAGAATTGATGTCTTTGAAAACGTTACTTATAAAATGGCTGAAAGGGGCGTGTTTATGTAAATGTCCACATTTAATCAATATATATGTCAATATATCAAATGTAATTTTGACCCAGGGTTTTTCAAACCTAACATTCTTCAAGATAACATCCCTTTGAAGTACTGTGCAAAGAATTGCCCACATTCGCCCTTAGCGGTTCGCTACAGGCCACGCCCAAATGTCACATTTTCAAAATGATGGCATTTTCACCACAATTTTCGAAATATTCTAAAACTTGGTATACTTGCCTCATTTTTCATTGGGAACAAAAAAGCCTCAAGGACCCATAAGGTACGATTAAAAATGGCTGAAAGGGGCGTGTTTATGTAAATGTCCACATTTAATCAATATATAAGTCAATAAATCAAATGTAATTTTGACTTAGGGATTTTAAACCTGACATGCTTCAAGATAACATCCCTTTGAAGTACTGTGCAAAGAATTGCCGACATTCACCCTTAGCGGTTCGCTACAGGCCACGCCCAAATGTCACATTTTCAAAATGATGGCACTTTCACCCCAATTTTCCAAATATTCTAAAACTTGGTATACTTGCCTCATTTCTCATTGGGAACAAAAAAGCCTCAAGGACCCATAACTTCTGCCCTAATGGATTGTCCTGTACAGTGAAAATTTGCCAAAACCTACAAAAGTCTTCTTCTCTTGAACCGTAGATCCAATTGACTTGACATTTGGTACCCATGTGTAGAATTGATGTCTTTCAATTTGTTACTTAGCAAAAATGAATACAATACAAAATGGCTGAAAGGTGCGTGTTTATGTAAATGACCACATTGCCTCAATATATTAGTGTCAATAAACCAAATGAAAATTTGATTGATGGTTTTTCAAACCTAACATGCTTCAAGATGACATAACTATGTTGGCTTGAGAAAGCCAACATATTGTTATGTTACATACATTTATTATTATTATTATTAATAATACTATTTTACTTACTAAAATTTCAACAACCTCACCTCTAAGAGCTTTAATGCTATAAGTACCCAACTTGCCACAGACCTGGGGACTGTTCTGAAGTTTGCTGCTATGTCTTTTTTTACCTGATGCGACTTAAGCTTTTTATATAAATGACGATCAAAAATGTAAAAAATCCCATTGATTTACAATGGCTGAGCAAAAATGCCCCCTCTACTGGATCAATACGGTCTACAAGTAAAATCCCATTCACTTACATTGGCTGAGCAAAGAGGCTCCCTCTGCTGGTGTAACTCTGTCTACCAAATGCACTTTTACTGGAGAAATCTCTCTAATGGAGCAATTCTGTCTACTAGTGGGTGGAGCTCCCGACTTTCTCAGCCAGAAGAATTTTGCCTGCGTTTGCACAAAGGTATGTCAATTGTGTGTGTTTAATGCTCGACATTTGGAACATTCACGCGATTTTATACTATTCATCTCAACAGATGGTAAAACAACTCATATAAATGTTTTCGAGCAGTTTGTGTGAAACAGCGATAATCGTCGCGTCTAACGCACGAGCCCCGATGAGAGTTACTGCACAAGGTCAGTGAGATGTATTTTACTGCTTCCCAGTTTGAATATTCAAGCGATTTTACACTATTCAACTCAACAAATGGCAAAACAACTCAAATAAATGTTTGTGATCAGTTTTGTGTGAAACCGCGAGATGCTTCGCGTCTAACGCACGAGCCCCGATGAGAGTTACTGCACAAATAAGGTCAGTGAGATGTGTTTTACTACTTCCCAGTTTGAATATTCAAGCGATTTTACACTATTCAACTCAACAAATGGCATACAACTCAAATAAATCTTTGCGAGGAGTTTGAAATCGGGAATCATTATTGAATTCTGGCATTATTACGGGGGTCAACAATGGCGCTGTAATGTCCTTTCAGATGCATTGTTCTAAACAGCGGAAAAAACTTAAACAAAATACTGCGTCATTTTTGCCCATTCAGATACATGGAAGAGATCATTACAAACTATAAAAGGTCTACTTTTATTTGTGTACACTTACAATACAACAAAACCTTGAGCTTTTGTAAAATAACGAAAATAAACAGGGTAAATCGAATCTGTCTTTGCGATAATCTGTCTGATACACGTCAGAAAAATCAAGTGAAACTCCGCGAACACTTATCACACAAACATGAAACATATGTCTAAAGAAAGAAGTGATGGACGGATCGATCCTAAAGTATCAATACTTCCGAGAATGATGTTTCATCTGCGTGTTTACTGACAGCACGCGATAGTGACGCGATCTCATTTTTACTCGCGTCATCAATGCGAGGAATGTTTGTCTGTTGTATGTGTTTTTAACACTTTCCTGTTTGAACTTTCAAGCGATTTTACACCATTCAACTCAACAAATGGCAAAACAACTCAAATAAATATTTGTGTGAAACAGGGAGCAGCGTCACGTCTAACTCACGAGCCCCGATGAGAGATCGCATTCGCTTCTTCTTGCGTTTGAACGGACACTTTCATACAACCATACATGATATATTGTCTGTTTTGTCTCAAGTGAACATAAACAGTTGATGAAGAAATCGCGAATCTAAATCTAGTATCAACACTTCCGAGAATGATTATCAGCGTTGTGTCTGACAGCGCGAGGCGATCTCATTTTTACTCGCATCTTCATGGAGGTTTGTCGGTTGTATGTAGTTTCACAATCTCAATCAATTAATCTCTGAAATGAATACAGATGTAACAGCACGAAAATAATGAGACTTCACAGTTCTCAAAAGATTAAACTCAATGAAACAAGCCGCACAGACTGTGCCTTGAATGAAATGCGTTTAAAATCCTCTTAAAGAGACAGTAACAATTTTCCAAGTAAATAAAAAGTAGCCTACAAATGGTTTTTACCCCAAAAATAAATTTCTCTCATCGTATACTCACCCTCATTCCATCCCAGATGTGTATTATTTCCTTTCTTCTGGTGAACACAAATTAAGCTTTTTAGAAGATTATCTCAACCCTGTTGGACCTTTCAATGACTTGAATGGTGATCAGAACTCAGAAGCTGCAAAAATCACATAAATGCAGCATAAAAGTAATCCATACCATTCCAGTGGTTTAATCCATGCCTTCAGAAGTGATATTATAGGTGTGGGTTAAATACAGACCTATATATATATACTTCAAGATGACATCACTCTGAAGTACTGCGTAAAGAATATCCCACATTCTCCCTTAGGGGGCGCTACAGGCCAAGCCCAAAATTCCCATTTTCTGGTCAAAAATGTTCTAATTTTGTATATTGATACTACAGACCAACAGGAATCCACAAACCAAGAATGGCCCACATTCGCCCTTAGGGGGCACTACCGGCTATGCCCAAAATTCCCATTTTATGGTCAAAAATGTTCTAATTTTGTATATTGACACTACAGGCCAACAGAAATCCACAAACCAAGAATGTCTCACATTTGCCCTTAGGGGGCGCTAAAGGCCATTCCCAAATTGCAATTTTTTTTTGTCAAAAACTTTCAAATTTGGTACATTGATACTACAGGCCAACAGGAACTCACAAACCAAGATTGGCCCACATTCACCCTTAGGGGGCGCTATAGGCCATGTCAAAAATTCCCATTTTCTGGTCAAAAATGTTCTAATGTGGTACATTGATACTGCACGCCAACAGGAACCCACAAACCAAGAATTGCCCATATTCATCATTAGGGGGCGCTACAGGCTATGCCTTAAAGTCCTATTTTCTGGTCAAACATTTTCAAATTTGGTACATTGATACTACAGGCCAACGGGAACCCACAAACCAACAATGGCCGACATTCACCCTTAGGGGGCGATATAGGCCATGTCCAAAATTCCCATTTTCTGGTCAATAATGTTCTAATTTGGTACATTGATACTACAGGCCAACAGGAACTCACAAACCAAGAATTGCCCGTATTCACCATTAGGGGGCGCTACAGGCTATGCCCCAATGTCCCACATTGAAAGTGATGGCATTTCCACCCCATTTTTTCAGTTCTTCTGAAACTTAATGTACATAACTCATTTCTCATTGTAAACAAAAAAGCCTCCAGGATCCATAAGATCCCGGCATCATGGATTTTCCTGTACACTGAAAATGTTTAGTTTAGGATTCAGACAGAAAGACACGTTTTTTGAATTTCTTCATTGGGAGAGTTTAACCCCAACCCTCTACTGAACAATTTTAAATGATTTGCCATTTTGAGGAGGAATCGCATTGCTGCTTGCAGCTATATTTATTATTATTATTATTATTATTATTATTATTATTATTCTCCTTGAGCCCCAATATCTCAAAAAGTTACTGGTCAAAAATTTTCTAAATTGGCACATTGATACTCCATGCCAACGGGTACCCCCAAACCAAGAATGGCCCACATTCGCCCATAGGTGGCGCTACAGGCCACGCCCCAAAAAAATATTTTCAAAGTCATGGCATTTCCAAGCCATTTGTCCAATTATTCTCAAACCTGGTGTACATGCCTCATTTCTCATGGGGAACAAAAAAGCCTCAAGGACCCATAACTTCTGCCCTAATGGATTTTCCTGTACAGTGAAAATTTGCCAAAACCTACAAAACTCTTCTTCTCCTGAACCGTAGCTCCAATATACTTGAAATTTGGTACGCATGTGTAGAATTGATGTCTTTGAAAACGTTACTTAGCAAAAATGAATACGATATAAAATGGCTGAAAGGGGCGTGTTTATGTAAATGTCCACATTTAATCAATATATATGTCAATATATCAAATGTAATTTTGACCCAGGGTTTTTCAAACCTAACATTCTTCAAGATAACATCCCTTTGAAGTACTGTGCAAAGAATTGCCCACATTCGCCCTTAGCGGTTCGCTACAGGCCACGCCCAAATGTCACATTTTCAAAATGATGGCATTTTCACCACAATTTTCGAAATATTCTAAAACTTGGTATACTTGCCTCATTTTTCATTGGGAACAAAAAAGCCTCAAGGACCCATAAGGTACGATTAAAAATGGCTGAAAGGGGCGTGTTTATGTAAATGTCCACATTTAATCAATATATAAGTCAATAAATCAAATGTAATTTTGACTTAGGGATTTTAAACCTGACATGCTTCAAGATAACATCCCTTTGAAGTACTGTGCAAAGAATTGCCGACATTCACCCTTAGCGGTTCGCTACAGGCCACGCCCAAATGTCACATTTTCAAAATGATGGCACTTTCACCCCAATTTTCCAAATATTCTAAAACTTGGTATACTTGCCTCATTTCTCATTGGGAACAAAAAAGCCTCAAGGACCCATAACTTCTGCCCTAATGGATTGTCCTGTACAGTGAAAATTTGCCAAAACCTACAAAAGTCTTCTTCTCTTGAACCGTAGATCCAATTGACTTGACATTTGGTACCCATGTGTAGAATTGATGTCTTTCAATTTGTTACTTAGCAAAAATGAATACAATACAAAATGGCTGAAAGGTGCGTGTTTATGTAAATGACCACATTGCCTCAATATATTAGTGTCAATAAACCAAATGAAAATTTGATTGATGGTTTTTCAAACCTAACATGCTTCAAGATGACATAACTATGTTGGCTTGAGAAAGCCAACATATTGTTATGTTACATACATTTATTATTATTATTATTAATAATACTATTTTACTTACTAAAATTTCAACAACCTCACCTCTAAGAGCTTTAATGCTATAAGTACCCAACTTGCCACAGACCTGGGGACTGTTCTGAAGTTTGCTGCTATGTCTTTTTTTACCTGATGCGACTTAAGCTTTTTATATAAATGACGATCAAAAATGTAAAAAATCCCATTGATTTACAATGGCTGAGCAAAAATGCCCCCTCTACTGGATCAATACGGTCTACAAGTAAAATCCCATTCACTTACATTGGCTGAGCAAAGAGGCTCCCTCTGCTGGTGTAACTCTGTCTACCAAATGCACTTTTACTGGAGAAATCTCTCTAATGGAGCAATTCTGTCTACTAGTGGGTGGAGCTCCCGACTTTCTCAGCCAGAAGAATTTTGCCTGCGTTTGCACAAAGGTATGTCAATTGTGTGTGTTTAATGCTCGACATTTGGAACATTCACGCGATTTTATACTATTCATCTCAACAGATGGTAAAACAACTCATATAAATGTTTTCGAGCAGTTTGTGTGAAACAGCGATAATCGTCGCGTCTAACGCACGAGCCCCGATGAGAGTTACTGCACAAGGTCAGTGAGATGTATTTTACTGCTTCCCAGTTTGAATATTCAAGCGATTTTACACTATTCAACTCAACAAATGGCAAAACAACTCAAATAAATGTTTGTGATCAGTTTTGTGTGAAACCGCGAGATGCTTCGCGTCTAACGCACGAGCCCCGATGAGAGTTACTGCACAAATAAGGTCAGTGAGATGTGTTTTACTACTTCCCAGTTTGAATATTCAAGCGATTTTACACTATTCAACTCAACAAATGGCAAAACAACTCAAATAAATGTTTGTGATCAGTTTTGTGTGAAACCGCGAGATGCTTCGCGTCTAACGCACGAGCCCCGATGAGAGTTACTGCACAAATAAGGTCAGTGAGATGTGTTTTACTACTTCCCAGTTTGAATATTCAAGCGATTTTACACTATTCAACTCAACAAATGGCATACAACTCAAATAAATCTTTGCGAGGAGTTTGAAATCGGGAATCATTATTGAATTCTGGCATTATTACGGGGGTCAACAATGGCGCTGTAATGTCCTTTCAGATGCATTGTTCTAAACAGCGGAAAAAACTTAAACAAAATACTGCGTCATTTTTGCCCATTCAGATACATGGAAGAGATCATTACAAACTATAAAAGGTCTACTTTTATTTGTGTACACTTACAATACAACAAAACCTTGAGCTTTTGTAAAATAACGAAAATAAACAGGGTAAATCGAATCTGTCTTTGCGATAATCTGTCTGATACACGTCAGAAAAATCAAGTGAAACTCCGCGAACACTTATCACACAAACATGAAACATATGTCTAAAGAAAGAAGGGATGGACGGATCGATCCTAAAGTATCAATACTTCCGAGAATGATGTTTCATCTGCGTGTTTACTGACAGCACGCGATAGTGACGCGATCTCATTTTTACTCGCGTCTTCAATGCGAGCAATGTTTGTCTGTTGTATGTGTTTTTAACACTTTCCTGTTTGAACTTTCAAGCGATTTTACACCATTCAACTCAACAAATGGCAAAACAACTCAAATAAATATTTGTGTGAAACAGCGAGCAGCGTCACGTCTAACTCACGAGCCCCGATGAGAGATCGCATTCGCTTCTTCTTGCGTTTGAACGGACACTTTCATACAACCATACATGATATATTGTCTGTTTTGTCTCAAGTGAACTAAACAGTTGATGAAGAAATCGCGAATCTAAATCTAGTATCAACACTTCCGAGAATGATTATCAGCGTTGTGTCTGACAGCGCGAGGCATCTCATTTTTACTCGCATCTTCATGGAGGTTTGTCGGTTGTATGTAGTTTCACAATCTCAATCAATTAATCTCTGAAATGAATACAGATGTAACAGCACGAAAATAATGAGACTTCACAGTTCTCTAAAGATTAAACTCAATGAAACAAGCCGCACAGACTGTGCCTTGAATGAAATGCGTTTAAAATCCTCTTAAAGAGACAGTAACAATTTTCCAAGTAAATAAAAAGTAGCCTACAAATGGTTTTTACCCCAAAAATAAATTTCTCTCATCGTATACTCACCCTCATTCCATCCCAGATGTGTATTATTTCCTTTCTTCTGGTGAACACAAATTAATCTTTTTAGAAGATTATCTCAACCCTGTTGGACCTTTCAATGACTTGAATGGTGATCAGAACTCAGAAGCTACAAAAATCACATAAATGCAGCATAAAAGTAATCCATACCACTCCAGTGGTTTAATCCATGCCTTCAGAAGTGATATTATAGGTGTGGGTTAGAAACAGACCTATATATATATATATATATATATATATATATATATATATATATATATATATATATATATATATATATACTTCAAGATGACATCACTCTGAAGTACTGCGTAAAGAATATCCCACATTCTCCCTTAGGGGGCGCTACAGGCCAAGCCCAAAATTCCCATTTTCTGGTCAAAAATGTTCTAATTTTGTATATTGATACTACAGACCACCAGGAATCCACAAACCAAGAATGGCCCACATTCACCCTTAGGGGGCGCTACAGGCCACGCCCTAAATTCCCATTTGCTGGTCAAAAATGTTCTAATTTGGTACATTGATACTACAGGCCAACAGGAACCCACAAACAAATAATTGCCCATATTCGCCATTAGGGGGCGCTACAGGCTATGCCCAAAATTCCCATTTTATGGTCAAAAATGTTCTAATTTGGTATATTGACACTACAGGCCAACAGAAATCCACAAACCAAGAATGTCTCACATTCGCCCTTAGGGGGCGCTAAAGGCCATTCCCAAATTGCAATTTTTTTTTTGTCAAAAACTTTCAAATTTGGTACATTGATACTACAGGCCAACAGGAACTCACAAACCAAGATTGGCCCACATTCACCCTTAGGGGGCGCTATAGGCCATGTCAAAAATTCCCATTTTCTGGTCAAAAATGTTCTAATGTGGTACATTGATACTGCACGCCAACAGGAACCCACAAACCAAGAATTGCCCATATTCATCATTAGGGGGCGCTACAGGCTATGCCTTAAAGTCCTATTTTTTTGGTCAAACATTTTCAAATTTGGTACATTGATACTACAGGCCAACGGGAACCCACAAACCAAGAATGGCCGACATTCACCCTTAGGGGGCGATATAGGCCATGTCCAAAATTCCCATTTTCTGGTCAATAATGTTCTAATTTGGTACATTGATACTACAGGCCAACAGGAACTCACAAACCAAGAATTGCCCGTATTCACCATTAGGGGGCGCTACAGGCTATGCCCCAATGTCCCACATTGAAAGTGATGGCATTTCCACCCCATTTTTTCAGTTCTTCTGAAACTTAATGTACATAACTCATTTCTCATTGTAAACAAAAAAGCCTCCAGGATCCATAAGATCCCAGCATCATGGACTTTCCTGTACACTGAAAATGTTTAGTTTAGGATTCAGACAGAAAGACACGTTTTTTGAATTTCTTCATTGGGAGAGTTTAACCCCAACCCTCTACTGAACAATTTTAAATGATTTGCCATTTTGAGGAGGAATCGCATTGCTGCTTGCAGCTATATTTTAGTTAGTTATTATTGGATTATTAAAAACTTTTACGTCAATGTTCAATTTTTGGTTAAGAGCTAATGATTAATCATTGCAATTATCGCCCGAATAGTCGAATGATCGTTCAAATAATCATTAGATTATTCGATTATCAAAATAATCGTTAGTTGCAGCCCTATTTAGGAGTTATATTTGATTCCAAATTATCCTTTGAAAATATAATTTTCATTGTTTGTTGAACAGCTTTCTTCCACCTCAGAAATATTGCTAAGTTACTAAACATGCTCTGTTACTGATGCCAAAAAACGAATTCATGCATTCATGACATCAAGACTAGATTATTGTAATGCATTACTGGGAGGATGTCCTGCAAGTTCAATAAATAGACACATTACACCAGTGTTTCCCAAATAAACGACACACTAGTGACAAAGATTCTCAGGTTTGCCGTGAAAAATTATCAAATTCCACAAAATAAATAAAAGCATGAAAAAAATTATAATTTCAGGGATCAAACTCACCTTTCAGACAAATTCACAGTTTTGAAACCATTTATTTATAACTTTTATTTATACCCATTAAGGGTCTTCCACATGACTCGCGTCAGTGCTGCAGAATACATTGAAGTCTATGAAGTGACGTCACTTACACCAAAGTGTTTTTCACACACATTTTTGCTTCAACAATAATGTCTTTGAGAGTACTGAATTACAAGAAATATTTAAAAACTGTCCAAATTTGTGAAGAGACATTGATTGTCTCATAACTTTTTTTAATTAAATATGACCTTATCGTTTACGAATTTCAGAGACCCCAGTAATTGAACTAATTTAAATTCACCAAGAAAACGCTTAGACCTGATCATAAACGAGTCCTTTTATTACTTTCTGCTATCAAAGCAACTACAAGCATTTTTCTCTCTTCCAAATTCATGTTTTCAATGTTTATTGTGCACACGTCCCGCTATTTTATTTGGCAAACTCATAAAATCCCCCCTCTGTGATGCTTTCTGCAACTCTTGTCATGTGGCACATGACACTGGTGTTGAATACAGCATGGACGCCTCGACTCAACTCATATGAAATGCACTTTACAATGACGAAAGAATATTATTGAAACTCAAAATTATTATTATTTGTCTATTATGGTGGTATTTTCTGATAAAAGTCATGCTAAGCAGTTTAAATAGGCTACTGTAGGAAAATGAGACCATAGATCTGCTTTGTGTTTATAATTCTTCTCTTCTCTAAGGCCTGTAGATTCAACCTGTTTCAGTACGTCTTCCGCTTTTATGGCCTACCTGAAGACATTGTCTCTGACAGTGGCCCCCAATTCACCTCCCGAGTCTGGTCTGCATTCTTCAAATTGCTCAATGTCAATGTGAGTCTAACCTCTGGCTATCACCCTCAATCCAATGGACAAGCTGAATGCCTTAATCAGGACCTAGCTAAATTCCTCTGGGCTTATTGTCAAGTTAATCAGCACGACTGGAGCCGTTTCCATCCCTGGGCCAAATATGCTTAAATCTCCCTGTTCAAACCAGCCACCAGAACCACCCCTTTCAAGTGCATCCTAGGTTTTCAACCCCCACTCTTTCCCTTTCAAATGACACAAGCCCTTCAACACATCTGCTTATCCAGACCCTGTATAGTCTACTGGTATTTTACTTTGGATTCAACTTTTAATCAACATGCCAAATTTTTGACTGTAAGTTGGCATACAATATAACTTCCGTGATGTTGGAACACAAGTCTGAAACAATGAGATGGCAGAGTTCATTTGGCATCCCAGTTCACATCAATAAATTAGTATGTTTAAGTGTAATTGATCAATGCGCTGCACTTATAAAAGCGAGAATCTAACACTTCTCTTAGAAGAATATTTCACCTCTGTATGTCCTCACAATGCAAGTAAATGGTGGCCAGAAATTTGAAGCTCCAAAACCCACTTAAAGGCAGAATAAAAGTAATCCATAAGACTCCAGTTGTTAAATCCATGTCTTCGGAAGTGATATGATAGATGTGGGTGAGAAACAGATCAATATTTAAGTCTTTTTTTACTATAAATTCTCCTCCCTGCCTAGAAGAACAAAAGAAAATGATAGTGGAGATTTATAGTAAAAACGTACTTAAATATTGATCTGTTTCTCACTCACACTTATCATACAGCGCATCCGGAAAGTATTCACAGCGCTTCAATTTTTCCACATTTTGTTATGTTACAGCCTTATTCCAAAATGGATTAAATTCATTATTGTCCTCAAAATTCTACAAACAATACCCCATAATGACAACGTGAAAGAAGTTTGTTTGAAATCTTTGCAAATTTATAAAAAAAAAAAAAATGAAAAAAAAAAATTACATGTGCGTAAGTATTCACTTAATTATATATAGTGTTTAGTCTCCCATTTAGCTGATGAAAACACATTGCGTGTGTAATGGGAGCCAGCTGGTAGATAGCTATGCAGTGTGTAAACCTGACCCCAAGAGGTGCACTAGCGACTGATGCTAGAGGCTGTAGCCGTTAGCTTCCTTGTTAGCACACCCAGCTCACTCGAGTCCCTTTCGGAGCGGGCCGACCAGGGCCGGTTACACATGATCAGGGGGAAGTATTACATCAAGATGTAGACTGGAATGCACGTGCAAAAAAACCATCATGTAAATAAAATAGCCTGCTCCTCTCTTGCTGATTACAATGACATATAAGATCAATTTAATATTCCAGACAATTTCATGATCAGTAATCAAATAAGCAAATTTGTGATTTGCTTATTTTGTACAAAGGACAGAGTTTCACTCTAAATGTTATGCTGATAATATAATTTGTTATGAAAAACAAACATTTTCACAAGTGGACTCATACTTCGGGAAACCGCATACGTTTGCATGTTTGCATGGGACGTCGGCACAGCCATCGACCAGGAAAATAAAAAATGGCACTCTTGCAAAACTGTTTTGTTGATTTAAAACTCGAAATCCTAATTTGTTTGGGGGAATATTTTAATCTGCTTTTAGCGCCACGCGGAGTATATTTCACCTCAGAACTGCTGTAATACATGTAACAACATTTTGCCAAAAGGTCGCCACAGTCATGTTATTTTCATGAGATCAGGCTCATTGCATGTTCATGAGCGCTATGAGGAAAGCTTGTTTTCAGCAACATGCTGTTTAGAGCTAAAACCGCAACCGATCTCACATGCCACTGTAAATTGAAAAAATGGTGGGGACTGGGGAGATCATCATCTTTTGTGTTCCACATAAGCAAGAAAGACATATGGGACATGGCAACACTGTCAGTGATGACTAGCAGCAGGTGTGTGGTTAACTAGAAATTAATTATTGGAACTGCAGTAATGTTTATTAGTACTGACATCTTAAAATAAGAGAATAGAATCATTTCTCCCACTTGGTATTTTTCTGATTCATGACAGAATAGACAGCTGCATATCTTCGCTGTCAATCAAAAAGTGAGATCTGCCAAAGCATGAGTGCATCTGACTTTAGAAGAGTGTAACCATGAATTATTAATGCGTTTCAGTATACCCAAGGCGCCGAATATGGGAAGGGCAATCATCTTCAAATTCGTCTTTAAATGCTTGTAGTGTATGATCTGCTTTGTCATCGTCCATTAGGCAACACAAATGTGATTTCATCTAATGCATTCTTTCAAAGATGATCTACTGGGAACGATGTTTTCAGATGCAAAGCCTCAGCCATTAACTAGATCCTCTCTGGGCTGACTCTTTACATAAAAAAAAATTGATTTAAGTATATCCACAAGGCTGAATTGAAATTTCTTTTAAAGCCATGGATAAACCAGAAACATAACTAACAATTCCAGGCCTTTTAAGGGGCTCCTTAGATTAGGATTTAACAATGAATTTAACTTAATTCACAAGGTGCAGTAGTAAACTCTGTGTCTCCCTGGCACAATAAATGTTCTGCTGGCAACATACTGTAATAGCGTTATCCCTCATTCTTATAGTATCATGGCAATATCAGTATAGCTATTAATAAAACATATTAATATAAATCTTACTATAATATGGTAATTCTGGTTTGCTGATTGGTCAATAAGGTTTTAGCTGTGCAAAAAGACACAAGGGACTCTTTTCACAGAAAGTGATGGCGTGGTTTATTGAGCAACATACTGTAAATCTAGCACATGCAATTTTAAAGGGGTCATGAAATGCTCTTTTTTTATATAGTTTTATAATCTTCCCTGAGGTCCACAAAACATTTTTGGGAATGTTTTTTTTTCATCATTTAGTAATATGAGATAATTTCCACCCTCTTTCTGGCCTTCTCTCTGTTTTGGCCTCAGCTCCTCCTTTAAACGTAAACACCCACTGTTCTGATTGGCTAACATCATGTAGCCCCTTAAATACAGCCATATTTAAAATCCAATAGGCAGAGAATGAACAAACCCACAATATTATAAAACTTCATTTCAGGGTTTACACATAACACAGATCCAACACATTGCATCCGAATATATTAAACTGTTCATCTCAAGCACAACTGTTAACACTTACACCCTGTTTACACCAGATGCCAGAGGCGTGTCGCATCAAAAGCAATAGAACCCATTATATTCTATTATGCTGTCCAACATGGAAGCATCACTTGCAGCACGTCATGCCAACAGTAAACAGGTGACCCATTCCATTTTGCGCTAGTGCTAATACTGCCAAAAGCACAAATAAACAGTTTAGAAAATATGTGTCGATGCGCCCGATGTAAACCACCATTGTGTCGTCTCACAGTCATGAAATTTGAAACATTCATGAATTGAACTGTTTACTTCAGTTTTTGATCGGGTCCAGTAGTGTTTTTAACTGCCTTATCCTTCAATGACAATTCCTTGGCAAAGCTTAAATCGTTTTTTGACTGGTTCACAAGCAATCCACACTGATCATATCTGTCATCATTTGGGTACCAAAATCAGGGAGACGGGTGAGTGGGGGGGTGTGGGGGGGTGCTTGATGGCAGAGGCAGGCTAAATACATACAAACTGTGCCATTGTGATTTAATGTGCTGAGTAATGTTATTTTTCCCACCGTGTCCGATATTAAAATCAGTGTGACACAATTTGCAAAAGGCGTGTGCATTGTCGATATGGCTTCGAGATATGAAATTAAATTCTTCCATCCAGCTGTTGTTAAATTTATGTGTATATTTAGTTTTTTCACCTGAGCACCACCTGAGTCTTCTCCCCCATCTACCAGTGATGCTTGATTCAACTTCCCTCGTGTACTACCTGCGCAGATATCCACAGCGCAACTGGGTTGTAGGTTGCCAGGTTGAGGTAACAAATAGTTGAAATTTCTATGATGTGTCAATTGTGTGAGTAGGATGAGCTTCATACAAGATCTGGCAACTGGACAACCTTGGAATAATATATTTATGTGATTATTCATATAACGAGATTTGGGCCATACAAATTACAGGAGTTTCCTGGGAGAAATAACAAAACGGGAGAGGGTCGGGAGGTGGGTGTGAAATATGGGAGACTCCCGGGAAAAACGGGAGTGTTGACAGGTATGACGCTGATATCAGTTGACAAAACATGCAATCCACGCTGAAATACACCACTGACACATCCACATTACACACATACATAGCCCAAAGCACTCTGAAGACACACACATCCAGATACCAGTATCATCCTGCACTGAAGTGCACATTGCCAGAAATGCATAAAAAAGGTGAAAGACGTCCATCTAGTGCGTTTAAATACACAAACAATTGAAAATAGCACAGTAAAAGAACAGTTTGCTGAGCAGTTTATGCACACAAAAAAACAAGAGGCAGAGCAGTACGCCTATATCCTGCTCTCTCACTCTCTCTTTACGAACTGACTCTCCAGTGGGCTGGGCCAAGTGTGCGATAATGTAAAGTAGTCGTTGATGTTTTTGCTGTAGAGGCTTACATGAATTAATGAGTATGCTTTGTGACATCACTAATATACAGATGTAGAGGTGGCATTTTGGCAGCTTGGTTTCAATTACTGCTTTTATTACAATGGGGATTAAGTTTTGAGTCCTGAAATGTACATGTTTTTATAGCATTATTCTTTTTTTTTTTATTATAATTTTTTTATTATTTATCCCTTTATCTCCCAATTTGGAATGCCCAATCCCCAATACTTAGTAAATCCTCGTGGTGGTATGGTTACTCACCTCAATCCGGGTGGTGGAGGACAAGTCTCAGTTGCCACTTCTGAGACAGTCAATCCGTGCATCTTATGATGTGGCTCATTGTGCATGACACCGTGGAGACTCCCAGCATGTGGAGGCTCATGTTACGCTCCGTGATCCATGCACAACTTACCACACGCCCCATTAAGAGCGAGAACCCCTAATCGCGACCACGAGGAGGTTACCCCATGAGACTCTACCCTCCCTGGCAACCGGGTCAATTTGGTTGCTTAAGAGACCTGGCTGGAGTCACTCGGCACATCCTGGATTCGAACTTAGGACTCCAGGCGTGGTAGTCAGCCTCAATAATCATTGAGTTACCCAGGCCTCCTAGCATTATTCTTTGTGTAATATTAACCTGACGTACAGCAGCTGAGGAGATGCTAGTAAATTTTAGCATCATTCTCTGTTTTTGAATGTCGTAATTCATCTCTATTTTTTCCTCTTTGGAAAGTCATGGAAAGATAATAGTAGATTTTTTATTTTGCTGTTGGAGCGAATGGGAACGCAAAAATAAGGTCTACTGTGGTTTCCAATTCAATGCTATAGAAGTTTACCCTGCTATAGTTTACTTCCGGGTTCCAAAATTTAAAATGTTAAAAGGGTCCGATTAGTTCTAGTTTCAGTCTTGGCTCCTCTCAAGGTGTCTTCCTCATCTCTTCATTTACTTCTACATTTTAAGGAGTTTTGTTCTTGCTACTGTCACTTTTTGTTTGCAACGCTCTATTCTTTGTAAAGCTGCTCTGGAACAATATACAATTGTGAAAAGCACTATCCAAATAAAGCAAACTGAATTTAAATTTAACACAATGCAAAACCAGTTAAATATATCATAGCACAGCACACATAGCCGGTTGTTATGTTTGTTGCATAGCAACATTCTTTAATGTCTAGTGGAAGAATGGCACTTTAACATATTTGTTCTAATCTAAATTTGTGTCTTTAATATTTTAATTATGTGTAATTAAGTATGAAGTGAATTAAAAGTTTTCATTTTATAAAAGAAATATTGCAGTCAAGGTCATGCTATATTGTGAATATAGGACATTGCATGTTGTGCCTAACAACACCCTACAGTGTGGCCTAAAAAAATTTATATATAAATACCACATGGCCAATATGTTTGATTTCTCATATCTTAATAACACATAAATGCGTTTACACGATTTTTGGCGTACTTCTACGACTTTTTGAAAACAACAAAATTATCGTGAGTGACAACTTGCTACAAATGAATTCAATAAATAAGTAAATCGTTTAGCTAAGTTTTCAATGGCTGCAAACTTAGATCCTTCTCTTTTGCCATGTGGCCCTGTTTTGTTTTTTTGGGCCAAACTAATTATTTATTTGTAGCAAGTTGTTGCTCACAATGATGCCACTGTGACGTTATTTAGTTCTTTACAAAAATTCATAGAAGTATGGCAAAAATCATGTAAATGCACGCCTTTATGCCTTTTCAAGATATGAGCAGTCAAACATAGTCGTCCCCATTTTTTTGGGGCCACCCTGTATATTCACATTATAGTATGGCCTCTCATACCTTAATTAAAGCTTTCATACAAAATGTAACATGTTTACTGTAAAATGTTCACTCAAAATCAGATAACTTCAAGTCAAGTAGCTGAAATATGCTGTAAGATTTATCTTGCCTTACTTTAGTCCTTCAGACCATTGAGTTAAATAAAATACAGTAAAGTATCACATGACCATCTCCAACCTTGCAAGTGCCCTTTGTGCTTTAAAGGTCTCGTGAGGATGATCTGAGAGAGAATCTCTTACACATCACTAAGATCTGATTTGCACTTCAAAGCACCAGAGGATGAAAATGAATGGAAACGATGAAGAACCTCCCAGACTGGGATCTTATTTAATTAAACCTGAAGAAAAATGGAAATCAATTGGAATGAAAGGCCTCTTTCCCTGTAGCCAAAGGCCTACTGGGTGCAGAGACGCATGCAGATCGTAGTCTTGTGCTCTACTGATTCATTAAAGATGAAGGTGATATTTTGGTGAACTTGTGCACCTCCACTTTGGGGTATCTCTCTGGGCAGCAAACATACAGTAAAACAATGTAATGCAACAATCTGTCCTTTAAACCATTGTTCTCCTCAGGAATGATAGAAAAAGGAGGTGTTTCAAATAGATATGATCATGTTTTGTTGGAGCTGTTTTTGATAACGTAGAGATTAATCACTATTTTGTGTGAATAGTCAGGCAAATTGGAAATTCTGTATATTGTGTTTGTATTGAGGGTGGGTAAATACACTGCCTGGCCAAAAAATACATTTGCATACTCTATTTCGTTGGACCACCAACAGCGTGCATTCGTCGTGGCATTGTTTCGACAACTTTATGCAACATCACAACCTTTATATCCATCCAGTGTTGCAAGCATTTTTGGCCAATATCTTGTATTGACGATGGGAGAATCAAACCACTCCATAAAGTCTTCTCCAATGTGTGATTCCTCATGCTCCCTAAACCACTCTTTCACAATTGAATCTTGGCATTGTCATCCTGGAATATACCCGTGCCGTCCATTGACGGGACAACCTGGCCATTCAGTAAGTTCAAGTAGTCAGCCGACTTAATTTTATTGCTGCATAACGTTGCTGAGCCTAGACCTGACCAACTGAATCAACTTTATTTGAACAATCCTGATAATGATCCTTAAATCCCAAAAGCAATGTGACAACCCTCTGCAATGTGAGTAAATCACTCACATATACTGCAAAATGTTGCACTAACTACCTGGAATTAGCCACTGGCTGCTACATATTTAGATTTCACTCACCAGTGGCAAAGAAGTTCAGCACTGAGATACTTTTAACCACGTGTTGAGATTAAAATGTACAATGTACAATGATGAGATCAACGCAATCCATTTTTCGTCGTATAAAATGTATTTTAATATCCTTTCTGCTCCTTATAGTCAGTTGATGATCAAAAACAAAAATAAAACATTGAATCGCACATAGAACTCTGGTATTCTTAAAGAGACAGTACAGTTTTTGCCCTTGTTTTACAATGTAAATGCTCGCAATTGTAACAAATGATGCATAATTGCATAATTAAATTCAGTATTCATTGGAGTGGTGGTGGCGTAGTGGTCTAAAGCACTGAACTGGTAATCAGAAGGTTGCTGGTTCGATCCCCACAGCCACCACCATTGTGTCCTTGAGCAGGGCACTTAACTCCAGGTTGCTCCGGGGGGGATTGTCCCTGTAATAAGGGCTCTGTAAGTCACTTTGGGTAAAAGCGTCTGCCAAATTCATAAATGTTAAATGTAAATGTAGATAATGGCAATACATTGATGTTGTTTGTGCAGTATCAGTGTCTATCCAAAGGTATGAAAATGTACAATGCTAGAAGCACACTAATGAGATAACATAAAAAAGATGCTGTACGCCATTGTAGAGCTTCCGCCAGACTAGACAAACACTAATTTCTAAAACAGATATGATATTTTAAGACACCTATTTCAGCGATATCTGTCACTTTTAGGCACATTTTATGTGTTCCATCCTTTCCAGAAAAAATAATAACTGCATTCTTTTATATATTTGTTCACACAGAACCACCCATTTATGCTAGTTTTACCACACGGTTTTGTCCTGAAGGATAAGAATCCACAGTCACCCGATTGTTGTTTGCCCTATGAAATGGATGTCTTCATTCATCAAAATAATATCATGGCTGCTGAGCCATTAAAGGTCTGGATTAATGTTGTACACGTTGTTCAGGGACTGTCACAGAATGAACAGTATTCAAAACAGGTTAATAACTCTTTTCGGGAGCCACGCTTCCATCAAGGAACATTGTGTTAACACAGAATGCCAAATGAAGTTACTGCTTTCCAGCATTACGGGCCATGTTTGTCACTCATTCTCCTTGGCTGGAAGCCAAAGAAAACACCATTAACCAATGAATCAGCAAGCAGTCTGTCTCATTTTTCAGGCACAGCTTAAGCCCTCAAGCAAAGAGCTGGATCTGTCTTTTCCATTTTCCTGTGACATTTGCAGTCTCGCTAAAACAACTTAGACACCTCATTTAAAACCCCACACTCTCAAGACCAAGACGAGCCAAGCAACCAAACAGAGAAATAGCACCCAAGGGGGATTATAACACATACAACCATGTCAACACGCTTATCGATGTCCACGGGGTGCAAAGATCTTGTGAGATTTTAATATCAAGACTCAGCACAGATATCTCTGAAAGAATCAACTGCAGCTGCAATGGTTTCTAACTCCAAAAACAGAATGTCACTTCATAGGCTAGTTGTCAAAAAAGGACTAGAAGGTTTTGAGTTAAGAGCCCAATGACACAAATGTGTGTTCCTTAGCAGTAGTTTTGCATGTTGGCTTCAAATACCTCCCAAAACCCTCTTGAAAGTGATACTGTGGCACGGTGGAGGGCGGGGCCGGGTCGTGACTCGACACGTCCCGTATTAGGCTAATCAAGCCACCGAGAGGGATAAAGGCCAACTGCAGAGGGTGGTGCGAGAGAGAGAGAGATCCTTACGGACATGTCCGTCGTCTTATGTTTTGGTCTTTTGAGTTTTCTATTAAAACTATAATTTATATGTTAAGCCGGTTTCTCGCCTCTTCCTTGCCCGTGAGCCAACAATATAATGAAGGTAGATTTTAAACGAAAGGTTCAACTATTGTGATAAGGTTTTATATTTTTTTAAATGTCAGGTTGGGGCAAGTTGTCCCAAGTTTCCATATGTGTTTTAAATACGTATTGATTAAAAAAATTGTATTACAATATTTATTGGCCAAAATAATGATCTGCCTTTTTGTATGCAGCTTTTCGATGTTTCTTAAATTGTTAAGCTATTTACATTTGTCTATAATGGGCTGTTTAGGTTCCATTCCCCCTAAAGTATACTTCGATTTTGTATACGTGAATGCTCAGCGTCTACGTACAGTCGAATGCGAGCCTGTCAAAGTATACTACATTTGACATGTGCGGTGTATGCACAGGCAGTTGGCGCAAACGCACTACGACTGCTATAAGACGCCGGACAATTTCTCTTCAGGAGTTTAGACCCAAAAAAGATGTGTTTATATTACTTCAGACTCGATTTATACAACTGCAGGCATCTCCTGACCTCCTCATAAATCTACTGTTGTTTTTACCTTAGTCTCTTGTTATTTACTGGCGATTACGTCTTCTAGCATTTGTTTGTGACAGCAATGGCTCAAATGTGAGTATCGCCATGTTGTGGACCCAGTAATTCGTGCAAATATTTCCAGGCACATGCGCAGTCACGCGCGGTTAGAAAAATTGGGCTATGCGCGTTCTGTGCTCGAGCACTCTGCTGAAGACTTTTGCATCACACATCTGACCAAAGTATACTTTTGGGTTCAAACGATCAACGTGTGTACAATGAACTGCATCTTTTTCTTTCCTGTGCAAAAATAGTGAAAATGTTCAGTTGTTGGTTTACTGTTTGTGCCTACACAAAATCTAACATATAATCCCTGTCTTCCCTACATCTCATCCCTCGTACCTTTCCGTTGAGAATTTTAATGCTTTGTTATATCTGTCCATTTTGTTCAATTCATGCAGTGAAATAATGACTCCTTTGTGATAAAAATATATTGATTTAGTTCTGAATGATTTTGGAAGCAGACCATCCTTTCATTAATGTGAGTGGTCCTTTTTAGATGCTCAGTGACGTACTGCAAGCCAATGTCTTTCACTCCGAGCTTAAGCATTTCATTATTTCAGGATGCACGGGGCAAGAATGCTTCTAAAGCCTTTTCATCTGTAATGGAGGGAGGCATGACATTTATTGTTTTTAGTGACTTCCTTGCCAATTCGGTAATAATTCAATGGCCCATTTTTCTCCATTTTGAAAAGGTTTGAAAGTGCAGCAGCTCTGTTCATTATCTTGCGTTATTCCTCTGCTCACGTAATGGACCAATTAAAACCTTCCAAGCCTCTGTGCAATTTGGTCTTTTTACAGCTAAAATTGGGGTCAGACTGTTACTGTGTGTCTATTTCATGGTCACTGACTCTTACTACCCTGCTGGGCTGCAGACATTCCTGTGAATCGAATGGTCAGCAGTAGACTTAATTCCCTTCTAAAACCATTATGCCAATGGATTTTCTCCTGTCTGATTTGTCCATTTGAAATCATGGAGGTAACACAACCCAGAAGACGTGTATTTAGGTTTAAAGGTGTGTTATAACACTTTGTTCCTGTGAGAAGTGCACTGAAAGTCTTTTTAAAATCGCATGCTGAATGACAAATCCGAGAAAAACACGAGAACTGGAAAATATGGAACCGTTTTCCTGGTTTGCTTCAGGAAATGGAACAAGTTTGTAAAAATGTCATGTGGAAAGCAAAAGCATGCCCTTGGATAAAATGAAGGCATTTCTGAACTACAGCAGGGAGGAAAGGAAATAAATTGAGTGTGGGTGGGAGATTCAAAGCCTTAACCTCTGTTGACCCTTGCTTACAAGTATCCGAGCACAGAATCTGCTGATGAAAAATTCAGCTGGAAGTTCTACAGATTTCCAGAGTTTGAATGGCCATCATTAAAACTTCTAGATATTTGTATTGCTTTGTTTTCCCCCTTACTTTACAGTAATTGACTCTTTGCGACCATCGCCTGCTCTGACAAGCTTTGGAGAACATTCCATAGTATTGATTGGGAGATTGCTGTGCAGTTTTTGGAAAAATGATCTCGTAAACCGAATGGACAGTATACTTACATAGGCTGGAATGAAGAGTGATATTGCAATTTTATATAAGCATATATGGAGACTGTGAAGGCAAACAATTATCTCCTGAATAAAAGAGAAAAGTGTAATTCAATACCGATTACATTGTGATACCACTGGTGTAAGTAAACAGAACAGCTCATAACGTCACATAACTTATTATGATGCTGTGAACGTTTTCTTAAAACAAAATGATTATTATGGGGATTTGCTCCAGTATTTAAATGGTTGCCACTCCCGAAATGTTGCAGTGTGTTGACGGCCATAGAGGAGCTACAGTTGCTGTGCTCCATACACTGACTTGGCATGTCACAAAGCAGGTCTGGAGAATACAGGAGGCTGATGCAGCCATCTAAACAGACCAGCCAAGGATCTATTGAGCGGTGTGACATGCCTCATGTTGCTGTCAGAGTCACACCTACCGAGAAACACTGTGCTCCAGGCGACATTGTACTCTGGAAGAGTATTACAGAGCAGATCTCTCACTGAGCCGACATACCTGATCAGCTGCAGTGTCCAGTGAGCGTCAGAGTTGAGGCCAGTCCAAGGTCAGGACACTGTCAGAGCAGAAGCTGGAACATATGATCTGCAATGGACCTTAGGGGAGATGACAAAGTAATTTGACACAAATAAAAGCAAAGCTCCAAGGGATGGATGTTCTGTTGTGTAGCACTCACCCAAAAATTTCCAGTGGACAAATAACTATGGGTTTTGGGTTCAGTCCAGGTAAAGCTTGACAGCATTTGTGGAATAATGTTGATTATCGCAGAAAATAATCCTGATTCATCCCTGGTTCATTATATAAAGAAAATAAAAATCTGTTACAGTAAGGTACTTACAATGGAAGCGAATGGGGCCATCCATAAACTTTAAAATACACACTGTATCAAAAGTATAGCTACAAGATATAAACATGGTAACATGATCTAGTGTGATGACCAGCATACTGTAACGTCATCATGACAACAAAGTTGTTAAATTGAATGTATTGATTTTACACACAACGTTACCTCACATAACTTTTTGTAACACTGAAATCATATTACAGTTACACTGTTTGCGTCACGTGGCTACACTTTTGAAACTGTGTGTATTTTGATGTTTTTGAAATGGCCCCATTCACTTCCATTGTAAGTGCCATACTGCAACCCAGTTTTTACTCTTTTTTTATTATTATTTTGTTTATTTAATAAACAATAGAGTCAAAATTATTTTCAAAATGAGAAAGACAGAGAAAGACGCTTGCAGTTAATGTGTCTGCCAATAGCAAAAATGTTCAGAGAGTTTTGGCTCATTAAGCAGAGGAATCACAGAGGAAAATGAAAAGTATAACACCGAACAGTAAGCACACAGAGTGCTCAGAGACAGAGTCAAAATGTCATGGCAGAAGCCAAAGATTATTAAATCAATATGCTCTGATTTGAATATTTAAAACAAAGAAATGACTGGCATAGTTGCAGGATGCATGAGAGTTTGACAGACTTTTCAAAAGTTTGATTATATCCCTAAACTTTACAAGGGATTGGGTTGTGAATTTAGTGTTACCTTCTAGACAGCCGGTAGCCGCATAATTCCCCACATCAGGGAACTGCTACCGACTCATGTCAAAAGAGTCCTGCATAGAGAATAAAACAGATCAAATGTACAATATATAAATTTAACAAGCAAACAGCTAAAATAAATACTATAAAAGACGTTTATTTGCAAATACTTCCAGGCCTATTTTCCGTCTTAGAAAGCATCTCTTTCAAGACTTTTCAAGACTCTCTGTTCTCATTATTAAAATATTTTTGGTCTATGTAAAGGTTTTGTCCCTTGTACTTGAAATATGAGCTGACCCTGTGAGGTATAACTACGCTTTTTCATTTCCTGCTGGCCCACACATTACAGGAACCATCTCAATGGCCAGCACATATAAAAGGGCGACTTTTAAGAAACTGCTTGTACAGAAGTAATTATCACAAATTGGCCATGTGTATTCAGCATTACCTGAACTATCTACTACCTGAATGTATTGTAAGGCCACTCAAATTATTATTTGATCAAACTGTTGTTTAGTTTTACATCTTGAGTGGAAGGTTAATGTGAGAATATATATGTGCCAAGGAGGAAGTGAGTCATCGTAGAAAAGACGGTCATTCTTAATTTCATGATTACAGCATGAAGAAATACTTTCAATGTAATAATACTCATTAGACTGCACTTGACACATTATGCAGACGGCACTTCATGTTTAAAACAGCAATTGTTGGAGCATGACGACTTTGGCTGATTGCATCACCTAGTATTAAAACTGGAACTAAAACTGAAAGGCTACCAATTATCCATGGAGGTCAGACATTCATTTATTTCTTATCAACTATGATAACGATCAGATTAACTGCATACACTGCCGAAAAGACAAACATTTATTAAGTATCTGTCTGGACCTTGAGCAGTAAAAGGCACATAGTTACCAGAGAAAGGCAGTGAAACCATCCAATAAAGAAAAAACACAAATGAGATCCCAGAGTTTTGCCCATTACCCCGATTTAGCATTGCATGTAAAACATTTACCGGCTAACCAATGTGTGCAAGTGTTGTGCGCATGAATATCATGTAAATGAACTTTGAATCATGCCAGAACTTTGAATCATGCCAGAACTTTGAATCTACAAAAAGCACATAAATGCAACATAAAAGTTAATCTAAGACTCCAGTAGTTAAATCCATATCTTCTGAAGCAATATGAAAGGTGTGGGTGAGAATAAGATCAATATTTAAATATTTCTTTTTACTATAAATCTCCAATTTCAATTCCACATTCTTCCTCTTTTGTTTTTTGCAGATTCTCATTCTTTGTGCATATCACCACCTATTGGTCAGGCTGGACAAAGGTGGAGATTTGTAGTAAAAAAGGACTCACCAACACCTATCATATTTCTTCAGGATTACTTTTATGTTGCCTTTATGTGATTTTTTGTGTGTGCAGGGGACAGTTTTGATGCCAATAAGAGCGTTGGGGGAGATTACGGTGGGGCGGCAGTGGCTGCCAGTTGGTAGAGCGGGTCGGCCACCAATCGTAGGGTTGGTGGTTCGAATCGTGGCCCACATGACTCTACGTGCCGAAGTGTCCTTGGGCAAGACACTGAACCCCAGGTTGCTCCTGATGGCAGGCTAGCACCTTGCATGGCAGCTCTGCTGTCATTGGTGTGTGAATGTGTGTGTGAATGGGATGAATGAGTCAACAGTGTAAAACGCTTTGAATACCGATAAGGTTAAAAAAGCGCTATATAAGTGCAGACCATTTACCATTACGTGACGGCTGGTTGTGCTGGCTATGAGGCACACAGAGGTCTGCCCTTCTCGCAATGCCAGTCCAGGTAACACAGTTCAGTTAGTCGTGGTGTTTTGTATTGGGACCCCTAGTGTCACTACATTGACACAACGTCGAGAGAGTGACAGAAGGGGAACGGCTCGGTTACTATTGTAACCTCCGTTCCCTGATGGAAGGAATGAGACGTTGTGTCCCTCCTGCCACAACACTGAACTACCCGCTGAAATGACCGGGACCTTGTCTCGGTTCCTCAGCACAAAACCTGAATGAGTGGTTGTATTCCAGCTTGGGCTGGGTATGACGTAAGACAGAGAGAGACACACGGCGATGCAGAAACAATACAAAGCCACGTGCTGTGAAACATCAGCTACAAAAATGTATGAAATAGCATAGGCTTAATCATGGCCAGTGTTAACATATCTGACATATTTCATACTGTAGTCCGTACTACAGATGGTGTACTAGTGTAGTGTGTGACTGTTTTTGAATGTTTCAGATCATTTCATGATGATCATCAGGGCCGAATTAAGACCCCTTAGTCCCAGCTAACAATTTTATGTTCTGGGAACGTTCTGGGAACGTTCCCAAGAACGTTCCCAAGAACGTTCCCTATTGGTGATCCAGGAAAGTTTTCGTAACGTAAATAGAATGTTCCCTTAAGGTTAGGGGAACGTTCTGGAAACTTTATGGGAATGTAAAAAAAGACTTTGCCAATCAATGAGCGCTCTCTACTGCCTGATAATGGTCATGTAATTAATTTGATCACTGCTGTTAAAGCAAACATTTGCAACCTTTTAATTTGTTTAAGAAAAATAGAACCTAAAATAACCTACAGGGAACATTCCCAGAACGTTCCTGTTTGGTTCCCAAAAAAATAACCAAATGGGAACCATACGGGAACATTAGGGGAACGTTCTGTGTTTGCTGGGGTACCCCTTGACATGAAGAAATAGTTTTCTTATAGAAGATATATTTTTTCTTCTTCTTTAGTGACTCAAATGCTATTTTCAATGTTTTCTAAAGTCATACAATTGCTGTGTGTGAGGAACCGAAATTGCAAAACTGTTACCTTTGAGACACAAAACGTTCTTCCTCCAGGGGGCGCTTGATGGCACAGAAAACCAAATCCTACATATGTATGCATTCAAACCTCAGTACGTTTTTATATCTAATTGGAGACATGTTTAAATTTGATATATTTATACCTGTGGGTAGTAATTAATTTATACCTGTGGGTGGAATCCCGCCACAGAACTGTCTATACAGTAATTTCTAAAACTACTCATACATCCAGTAATAAAAACGACTGTGATTGGTCAATCTTGAGCACCACTAAAAAAAAGTAACATGTGAAAAATGACAGCTCTATCAATGTACTGCTTTAGCAGTGGTCTGGACCACTGGACAGTAATTTACAGCCGATTAACGATATAAATAGTTTTTTGAATATTTATCAATTTACAAATCTGAAAATTGCAATGATAAACGATTGTGACATCCTGACCATTGCTGATAAATGTAGCAGGTGCCACGTGCCATGTATGTGCTGTGTGCCACGTACCATGTATGTGTTCAATACACTGCACTCTATCGTGAACTGGTCTGTCTGAAGTTACCTAAGGCAATTCAATCATGTAGTCATGTGTTGTTCAGTATATAGCTTCAAATGTTCTTTTTGAATATGAAAAATGTACAGAGGTCTGCACCTCAGTGACCTCATAGCTGGTTACGGACATGATTAGAGAGCTGTCTCACAATGTTGGGGATTATTCCTGCTTCTACAGACTTTCAGATGCACAGCAAGATTTTGTGTTCTTATACGCATAATAGGAAATTAGATCTGGCTGAAGTCAGAGACTCAGAGACTGTGTCTGGTGTCCGAAACCTATGCACAAAGTTTATAACTTTTCACATAATTTGTCAAATCCTATTACTGTCCACTGCAACATGGCAACACCAGGCTAGCTAATATTAACCAAAGAAAAAAAAATACTGTCAAGTCAGCTCCCCAGGCATTTTATGCAATGCCAAATCTGTTTTGTGTATTCGTTCCACTCCATGACAATGGCAATTCTTCAAGCCAAGTCTGAATGTCAAAGTAAAGGCATTCTTTCTCATATAGGGTGAACAAAGTTGAACAAAGTTTAAATGCCAGGCAGCACCATTTCTGATGAGTACTTCCCATCCCATCTGTCGCAGTCTCTTATTTTTATCGTTACACTGCCTTTTATTTTACAAAGAGAGAATACTGGCTAAATGTTACATTATCCTTTTTTGGTCTTGAACAGAGTTCAGCTCAATCAACCATCTGTCTTGATTGATGTGGCTCCAGAAAGGCTGGTTTATGTGTCAGAATTTCAAAGTTAATAAGACTCAGTATATGCAGAGAACTTACACAACAGAAGAAGCCAGCAAGACTGACAGCACTCTGGGCGGCTTCACTAAGAGATAAGCTCTATCAGGCAATTACAACTAGAAGCATGTGGTTTAAGGTCCTTCTTCAACACTTACATTCTCATTTTCGACTGCAGCTGAGTCAATAATCCTAAAGGAAACCAATCTTGACATAAGGCTTGAGGGGATGCAGGATTAGTGGAGTGAGAATAACCATAGTTCCAGGGAGATTCTGCTCTCAAGATGCTGCAAGATATTGAGTAGGTCGTCCCTGTTGAAAAATACAGCTTAAAACAAACCTTTCTGGACTAAGCTGTTTAAACTGGTCTCCCAGCAGAGTTTTTCATCTGGTCTCCCAGCTTGGCTAAACTGGTGTTTAGTTGTTTTTGCTGGTGTCCCATACTAATCAGCTGACAAGTGCCCAAAACTCATCTAAACCATCAAAACAGACCAGCTAACCATTTTAGGCTGGTTTAAGATGGGCTTTTTTTTTTTTCATCAATGCTCCCAACAACTTGATTCAAAAGTGCTCACAAGGAAGAGAGAAGTCAAATAATTAAACTCCATTCTGTATGTGTACAACACTTAACATTGTATCGTGTAATTGCTACTAAACTGTACAATTGCCTATTGTCCCAGGCAACAAATGACCTATTTAGCCATTAATATGCAGTTTCTTTCTTGTCACATTTAGTTTTTCTGAACTTCTTAAACATATCTCCAAACTGAGGCCGATCCTCTCAAAACAATGACTACAGCATCTGAACACTTTTATTTCCCTTAACGTATTGAAGATTTTCACTGATTTAATAGACATGACAAATTTGCCAAAGTGTAACATTTTCTCAAGCACTACACACAAATTTCTACAATCCAAGGTTCATGCTTTCAAAATGACAACTGAATAAAGCCATATCCTCAAATGCACACAGCATGTTATCAAATTGCATCATAGTTATATCTGCTGGGTCAGCAATGCACACAGCACAATAAGTATAATTTACCAAACTTTTCAAAGAGCAATTGTGACTTTACTTTATTTGACATACTGTATGTGGAAATCCAGAGAAACAATGAGGACCCTTGAGAAATAGTGAGTAGAACAAAAAGTGGAGAGAATGGTAGGAAGGGTTGAAGAGGAAAGGGAAGATGGAGATAGACAGGAGGCCATTGAAAGAATTGATGAAAGAGAAAAAGGAGATGAAGTAGAGGAGAGTGGAGGGAAAGGACACTGGAGAGGCTCAAATGAGAGGAGAGCCACACTAATTGACCATGTTTTGGATCATGAGGTCTGTTCCAAAACTTAGTGAGCTGCCTCACTGTCTTCTTCCTACACAGGCAGCTGTCTTCTATAACAGCATCCTTACTGAAATTATGCCTCATAAGAGAGCAATTTGTAACACTTGTCATAGGCAGCAACTCCAAGCATCCTCTAATGAGCATAATGCGCATGGACACACTTAGTGTAAAATAGTTCCCCTTCTGTCACTCACTCAACATTGTAGTGACACAAGGGGTCTCTTCTGAGAGCCTCGCGTACCTCTGAACTTGAACTTGAGAAAAGGCCAATGTCAAGTTGGCAGACAGAATTTGCATGCCCCACCCTTGACATACGGGTATAAAGGGAGCGGGCGAGCGAATGCCAGACAAATTTTTTCACAACGGTTGTGTGATCAGCGAGCTGTGTGACACATGACTGCTTCACCCACCTCTGCAAGAGAGCTTACTGTTGGATCTGACGGCGCATTCCAGTGGCTTTCTCCTCTCTGCACGTTGTGCAGACTCTGCCCCTGGGCGCTTTGACAGCGCTTCTCTTATAAAAGAGTTGACTTCTCTGAAAGAGTTTATTTTCCTCTAAAAGAGTTTGATTCTGGTAAAGGAGCAACATACACAAGCGAATGTTGAAAATCCTTTTTAGGACGCGTCTTTTAAAGATGCCCTTTCGCCGCTGTGTAGGTCCTGGATTCAGTCGATTTCTCTCCACTTCTGACGGTCATAAAAGCTGTCTCGTGTGCCTGGGCTGCGATCACATGCAGACAGCATTTTATGAATGGTTTATATTCTCAGTGCGAGAACACAGCTATGGCAACAAGCATCACAGCGGCATCTGATGCTGATGACTTGCCTGGGCTGCCACTTTCGGGTCCGCTCGCAGTCTGAGGCTGAGGCATGGATGTCCGCTATGCTTTCCCTTTTTTCACAAAAACCTCCGTCCCCCCCCTCACGGCTACTCGATCGGTTCCGCGGGCCAGGGCGCCGCTCATAGCCACACCCCTCAGTATCTTTCTTCCTGGAAGTGCATGACAAGCTGACGAGTTCATGGAGGGCACCTTTTACTGCCCGGAACCGACCTCCTCCCTCATCCGCTCTCACTACTCTGGACGGTGGGGCGGTCCACGGGCACACGGAGGTCCCTCAGGTGGACAGAGCGGTTGCAATCCACCTGTGGCCCGAGAACGCCGCATCTGGCAGGACCGTCCGGAACTCCCCTCCAAGGCCTGTAGGACAACGTCGTCACTGACTGCCTACAGCCTACAGCGCCACTGGACAGGCCACCTCCGCCTTGCATGCCATGGCTCTCCTGCAAGTACATCAAGCCAAGGCACTCAAAGATCTGCACCTGGGTAGTCCCAATCATGACATGCTACAGGAACTGCGCTCTGCCACCGACCTCACTCTCAGAGCTACGAAGGTCACAGCAGAGCTACGAAGGTCGTGGTCCAGGAACGCCATCTATGGCTGAACTTGTTCGAGATGCGCAACGTTGACAAAGGCGGCTTCCCCAACGCCTCCGTCTCCCAGTTTGGTCTCTTTGGTGACACCGTCGATGACTTCGGCCAGAAGTTCTCGGGGGTGAAGAAACAGACAGAGGCCATCTCCCACATTACGCCGCGCCGTCGTAGCACAGGCTGTCCCCCGTCTGTTTGCTGTGGAAGTCCCCCTGTGACAAAGCCAATGGCAGCTCTGCCTTCAACCTGGGAACAGCTCTCAGCCCCAGCGTCGAGCGTCCTGCAGGTGGCTTATGCCCCCCCTGTCTCCAGGGCCCCCTCTAGGGCCCCTAAAACCCCTAAGCATTCCTGAGGCGGTGCACCCAGGAAGCCAGACGTTTGCTCCGGAGCTGGTAGCAAGACCACTCCATCCCCCGGTGGAGGGCCGGGAGGAGAATCCTCAGTTTCGCATCCCCCTTCGGGCTTCGGACCCCAAATAGTCAAAGAGCAATTCCCTCACTTCCTTGGTCATCAGACCATCGCGCGCCGTTCTCACGGCACCCCGGCACCAAAACCTTGCAGTCCCAGCTCCCCGGACGAGGCCATCTCACCTCTGGACACAAGACTGCCCAGCAGTGCTGACAAGTCTCGAGGACGTCCCTGCAGGACCCCCTCCTCTGTCTATAACCCGCCCCTGCCAGGGTTGCGGAGCAAGGTAAGGGCTTTTCAGTTTTTTCTCAGCACTCAAGCCTCAGGATAGGCCTTTGCCTCCCAACGCACTTACCTGCTCCACCCCGCCGGTCCATTATAGAATTAATTTGAGATTTTACTGTTTTTAAGTCATTAAATGTGCTAGCACCATCCTATCTTTCAGACCTCTTGCATGTACACAAGCCACCAAGATCTCTTACAGTAGGTCTTACAGATCAAAGGATTTTGACTGTCCCAAAGTCCAGACTTAAGCCGAGGTGTCACCATGCCTTTGCTCTGGAATAGTTTGCCCCTGCACATTAGAACAGCTCCAACATTGTTATCTTTTAAATCTCATTTAAAAACCATTTTTTTCTCCCAGGCTTTTAGCTAAACCATGAGTTGAGAATTGTTTGTCCCCCTGTTATTTTGTTGATTTATGTATAAGTATTTATCCTTTTTAATACTTTCTATGTCTTTTCATTTGTTCATTTAAGGAATATTCCAGGTTCTGGAGGGCCTGGGTAGCTCAGCGATTAAGATGCTGACTATACTGAGTCATATACTGCGCTGCTTTGTGGTCCGTTCTGCATAACGCGGTGGCATAACGCGGTGGCACACTTGGTTCTCCTGATGGCCTATCCTCTCCTGAATGACCCCAAAGAGCCATGATGATGTAATGTTAGCAAAGCCTAAACCCCCTAATATGACTGTAAAAATTTCAATTTAATCAACTTTAGAGCTTAAATTAAATACAGGTTTTAACAGAAGAATTAATGCAAGTGCTTTTATAAAATTATAAGCCTCACATTTCTGTTTAATCTCTCCAAAAATTGGCCCCATTCACTTCCACTATAAGTGCTTCACTGTAACCTCGATTTTTGCTTTTTTCAAAGAAAAGGATGAACGAGTTATCGACATTATGCCACAAATGCTGTCGATTGAGCTTAACTTGTACTGAACCCGGAACAGTCCTTTAATGTATTGCACATTGATCAACTGTCCGTTGTTTTTAATTGTGCATTATAAATAAATTGCCTTGGCTTTCCTTGAGAGAGAGGGAAAATCAACCAATAAATGGCTTACATTTGCTTGTCTCTGCATATTACGATGGGATAGGAGAAAGTATTTTAACATTGAAAAAATGACGCGTCAGCTTTAAATTATTAATAAAAAAATTAAATCAATTCACACATATGATGTTTGTGGATAAAACATTTTTTATTTCTGTTGGATTGCATGAGTGGCTTATTAAGCACTTTTTTTTTTTTTCGAATTGCCTTTATTTTCTTTATTACCTTTATTCAGGTAACCAGTGGAGGACTAGATGCAACGATGACAGTTTTCTCAGTCCTTCAGCTCTGCGTGGCCGCCAGTTTCTGCACTTTGACTGTGAAAGAATTGTTTAAGACTGAAGGAATGACTAAGGTATGACCTCATTACCACAATCAAACACACAAACAAACAAACATACCAAACAGTGATTATAAAGGTTTCGTAATGCTACTCAGTGTACTCATGTTTGTGTTTTGGTTTTGCTGTCTGTGGAGGAGCCTCAACTTCACAAGTCACTCCTGAAAGAGGCCAGTGTCAGTTCTGAAAGAGACAAGACACATACTCATAAAGAGCTAAATATTCATTGTTTTTTGAACATGTTCCAATTGTTCTCTCTTGTAGCATAATGGCAGATATCTTCTATCTGCAACACATCCGTCATCAAGTTATATGTTAATTTGTGTTATTTTTTTAAGGGGAACGTAACAATCTGTAAAATGTTACCAAGTTTAGCTTTATAAAGGAATAGTTCAAACAAAAATGAAAATTCTGTCATCTTTTATTCACCCTCTGGCTGTCCTAAACTAATATTTTTATTTTTTATTATATTTTTATCTGGTGAAAGACAAACGTAGATATCTTGCAGCATTAAATGTTATAGATAAGAAAAGTTATACAGTATATTACTTTTTTTTTTTTTTTTTTTTTTTTTTTTTTTGGCCCCAGTCATGCTTCTGAACACTGTGCATAAAAATAAACCCCCTTGCAATTCTGGGCAGAGACGTTATTTATTTTAATTAAAGGGCCTGTTATCATATTCCCTCACATGTTCTAGGATCAGAATGGCATCACACAAAACGTCTGTTTGGAATACAGATATTTAGTTTTGCTTTGCATTGCATCGTTGTCTAATGAACAATATAGAATAGACGCTCGGATGTACGAATATTAAACAACTACATGATTAGAAAACCATGGGCCCGTTCTTCGACCATGGCGTTATTTGGATTTCACTGTTGACTATCTGACACAATCCTGGGTTTTTACATTCTTCAAAGTTTATTATGGAGTTGTTGTCATAGCAACAGTATAATAGAAAAATAACTGGTGTAAAATAGATTCAAATTTGTTGATTGTATATATGTTGTGTTGGTTTTGATGTAAGGTAGGCTGCATTTTAATCAAGAATATCCATCTCATTATAGGCTGCATAATAACATAAACATTCTTCATTAATAATAATAATAAAAACTGTTGCCTGACTAACATGTCATTTTGTGATTGATGTGGCTATTGGTGCTTGTGTGAGTCATATACTGTATATATAATCATTTCACTTATTAGCTCTGTGTCATTTAGCTCCCAGATGTGGTAATTACATCAGAACTTTCCTCAGCTCTACCCACCTATTTTTCCGAACTTTGTTTTACAAGTTACTGATCCGTTCTTGATCGTCCTTCAACGATTTAAAAGCTCTTTTTTCACAAATGCAAAGAATATCCTACTATATTTTCTGTTACACCTGGTTTGACATGAAACGGCAATGTTTGTCATGTGTGTTGTTAGAATATTTTCTTCGATTTTCAACGTAAATGCTGGTCTGTTCCTCATTCTAAACTTTTAGAATACTTGGAATCAGGGGCGGATCTAGAAAAGTTTTCATGGGGTGGCATAAAAACTATTAGGGGTGGCAACACTAAAGCAAGCGCCCATGCCTAGTTCTTATGCACTGTAAAAACAACAAATCATAATTTTCATGGTAAAAGACTGTAAAAATACCACAGCAAAAAATGTTAATTGGTTAACGGGTAGTTATCTTAAAATATAGGTAAAACATTTTTATATATTTAAAAAGGCAATACCTGTAGCTTTACGGCAAAAGTTTGAAAACATATATTTTTTTATGTAAAAAGTATGAATTTCTGTATAATTAACAGTATACATTTACATGATGTTTATCAAGAAAGTACATGTACCTTTACTAATCGGGCATTCCCAGAATTCCCTGCGTGGCCCAGTTCATTTCATAATATTTTATTGGAATAGTTATTTTTCTTCTTACTGTATTTTTAATACCAGTTACTTACATTGGGGTGTTCTGTGTTATATTTGATGTAGTTTAATTAATGTTTATTACATTTTTTATTTCACCTGTTACCACTGATGGTGTTTAGTGTTTGTGTGAGTGACACTGAGCTCTGTCTCTACATGTTTATTGGTCATTGCTCCTAGGAGGGCCACTATTGATGAACTTTATGTCATCACGCCCTTCTGTAATTACTACAGTGATTAATAATACGTTATAGAGTGAAAAGTAGAATTTTACAGTTTCAGAAGGTTAATATATCAAGATTATTATTTTATAATATAGTAAAGCCTGAAACATGGATACCATATTTTTAAGGTCAATTTCTGGCAACCACATCTGCCATTTTTTTACTGTAAATTGAACAGGATTTTTTTACAGTGTGGATTAAAGTTCCAATCTCTATTAAATCACTAATGTTCCTTAGCTTGACATATAGAACAGGCAGTCTGAACTAAAAGTCACTTTATGCAGGCCAAATTGTTTTATTTTGTTACCTCCATCAAAGACATTTACATAAAACACTGTATCCGCAAAGCAACCAGCATTGTGGACAACCCACACACCCCTCACACAAACTCTTTACCCTCCTGCCATCTGGCAAGAGGTACCGAAGCATTCGGGCCCTCACGACCAGACTGTGTAACAGCTTCTTCCCCCAAGCCATCAGACTCCTCAATACTCAGAGACTGGTTTGACACACACACACACACACACACACACACACACACACACACACGTGTCCTGAGTTCCACTTTAATAACTGCCACTTTATAACTGGCTGCTACCTCAATAACTGCTATGTGCATAGAACACTATCTCATAGTATGTTATGTTTACATTTGGCATTTTTAGAAACTGTCGTCTTTTTGAACTACTGTGTACTGGTCGGCGCTGCACTGTCTCTTACTGTGTCTATTGTCCTGTTCATTGTTAGTAATTTATTGTACTGTCCCATACTTTTGTACACGTTTTTGCACGTGCACTTTATATAGGTATGTTATTCAGTCTGTGTAGTCTCATGTGGTTCTGTGTTTGTCCTATGTTGTTTTATGTACCACCATGGTCCTGGAGGAACGTTGTCTCGTTTCACTGTGTACTGTACTAACTGTATATGGTTGAAACGACAATAAAAACCACTTGACTTGACTTGGAAAAAGTGTACCCATGGATGGAAAGTGCATGCATACAGTATACCATGTTATTCTGCATATAAAGTCCTGTAGACCTATAACCTTTGTAACAGCTGGAATAAGCCATTTGAAAGTGAACATTAACACAAAGTTAGGCCTAATAAAAAAAAAAAAAACTATGACAATTGTACTGTGGGGGGCAGTGCTGCAAAACTGGGGGTAATACAGCAAGTGTGAAGCCTGGTGACTCCACTGAAAAGTGATGTTCTGCCTTACTCACATTAAAAGACCCCCACACAGAATGAATTTCAAGAACTAATATTTGTTTACTGTGTCACTCTGCTCAACAACGCAATGTATCAACAACAGAATTACAGGTATTTCAGGTTAAACTAAATATGTTGAGTTTAGACACTTATGTTAAATATTAGCTACCTTACAGCTTGATGAATGCACACTTTTAATAAAAAGGTGTTTACTAGGCGATAACATAATGGTTGATGTTTTTTTTTCCATCCAATCAGTTCATATACAAAAAAAGCACTTATAATTTTGCCCTCAGTTGTCAAACTACAACGCACATTTCCATGGCAACCTATAGGACCCTACACACAGTCTAGCAGGCTATCTGATGCCTGATGACATTTTTGTTATGTTGATTTGTTTGTAATACATATAATTTCACCCAGATATAACTTTTTATATATAATAAACCAAGATTGCATCTGTACATCAGAGGTGTGGAACACATTTTCTTTTCTATTCCACAGGAAAAGAGCAGGAAAAACTGCTGACAGTAAACAACACTAATAACAGCCGCAACAACACTCATCATAACATTCAAAATAACACATTCAAACACCAGATTGCCAGTCAAAACACACACAGATTAGATGAAATAGAAACTCCTACTCAAGAACTGGAGATGTTTCAACTGGATTATACACATACCTCATGAAAGCGATTTCAGAAAGTGTTGAGGACATGTCTCATCCATCTGCACCCATAATTAAAAGTGATGTATCTAATAATCATTCAGTGATGACTTGAAACAACTGAGATAATCATCTTTTACCTCTTTTTTCCATGTAATCATTGTTGTGGTGTGACCCATGGCGTGAGTGCTCAAACACTGTATATGCACTGCAACAGCACAGCATGTCCATGATTGGCCGCTGATGTAATCTATCATGCGATTGGCCGCTGATGTAATCTATCATGCGATTGGCCGCTGATGTAATCTATCATGCAATTGGCTGCTAATGTAATCTATCATGCGATTGGCTGCTGATGTAATCTATCATGCGATTGGCCGCTGATGTAATCTATCATGCGATTGGCCGCTGATGTAATCTATCATGCGATTGGCCGCTAATGTAATTTATCATGAGATTGGCCGCTGATGTAATCTATCATGCGATTGGCCGCTGAAGTAATCTATCATGCGATTGTCCGCTAATGTAATCTATCATGCGATTGGCCGCTAATGTAATCTATCATGCGATTGGCCGCTGATGTAATCTATCATGCGATTGGCTGCTGATGTAATCTATCATGCGACTGGCCGCTGATGTGGTCACTCACACAATAGGTATGTGATGTGGGCTTGGTTAAAACAGTTTGAAATTATTAAACTCCTACACTGTACATTTAGTTTTTATACATCAGAATACTAAAAAGCAATGCTTTTTCTTAGGGTGGCATTTGCCACCCAATGCCACACTTTAGGTCTGCCCCAGCTTGGAATATAGCACATATTCTTCTTTAAATTATCCTTTAATGGTGTAATTTTTGTCCTCTATGAAGCTTGACCGATGTGGTCATTATACATGAACTGCCATTGTATGAAAAGAGCAGTGAGAAGATTCGTCAAAAACTGTCCATTTATGTACCTCTGAAGAACAAAACTGCATATGAGTTTGGAATGACATGATGGTTAATAATCACAGAGCTGGGTGAACTATTCTTTAAAGAGTTTCTATACAATGTGTAATGTGTATATGTTTCTTTAAATCAATTGACTATAAATTATATGTTCACATAAATTGTATTTCACATTATCCTCCTGCATCAACTTGAAATGTATTCTGCTATTCTAACTTTACTTATGCTGTGTGAAATGCTCCCAGGGAGCTAGAGCAGAGTCAAATCCCTATGGAGAAACATAAAAAGGGAGAATCATGCTGTGCACAGTGAATCTCACAGACTGAACCCCACAGAACCCCTCTACACATCACATGAGTCTGCTTTAAACATGCTGATCTTTCAGATATATTCAGCAGTTCACATCTTAATGCTGTGAAAAATGTACAACAAAAACAGAAGCTTTCCTTTCAGCTTTGAAAACCACAGACACATGGAATAGGAAGTTATTCAAAATGAGTGGTTATTTATGTTCTGAAAATTAAAGTGACTGCTGCTCTCAGATAACATCAGTCTGTTGAGTGAGGCTAAAGTTCAGTGTAACCATTCTTATGATAAATACAAAATTGAATAGTTTAACTTATTTAAAAAATGAGTATGTATACTTTCTTAATACGCATTACTTGTCTATTTGCGCATGATTCTTGGGTGTACGTTATTCCAATAAAATAAATAAATAAAAGTTGTATTTGTAATCTTTTATCAAAATGCAATAACTTGCTTTTTTTTTTCTCCTGCCATCACCAATCACTCCACATTATTCCCATCAAGCCACATACAGACCACTTTTCATAAACCAATTGTTATTATTTGAAGTGGTCTCATGAAATGCCCTTTGGAATGTGCTGAATGTTAATGGATTTTATGTTGATTTCTTTGTGTATTTAATCTATGTGTTCCCTAGTGATGGCATACACGAAGCTTTCCGAAACTTCGAGTCAATTGAGACAATTGCATCGCAAAATGATTCTCTTTTTCGAAATGCTCGAAAAGCCGCACGCTGAGGACATCTGCTGGTCAAAGCCGTGGAAATGCAATAAGAAGACTCGAGTCAGCTACAATGACTCAATGCATTAAATTCATTTACTGCCCTGCTGTATGTCATATATTTTTCATGGTTGTCTACAAAATCCTGGAATAAACATATCTGAATGTTTTCAGAATATGATGACCTTATATAAGTTGGCCTTTTTAATGATTGCTGTTTTGTTTTGTTATAATTTTTTCAAAACATTCATGCATTGACATTTGAAAAAGAAACACTATTGTAATAAGTTTCAGTTTGAGACTTAAACTAGCACATCAAGTGTTTAGAAACACAAGACAAGTACATTTACCACTACTCTATGCAGTATTCCTAGTGTGTGCACTAAATAAAACAAAAGAAAGTGAAGGCACATTATCATGTACAATAGTTGAAATTCCAGATTTACTTTTTGTAAAACAAACAAGTTTCTCTTTAATTTATTTCTAAAAACAACACAACATTTAGATTTTCTTCCTTTGGGAACACAGCTCAAGGGGATCTTCGGGGAAATTAAAATGACAGTATTCAAATC
This sequence comes from Moxostoma hubbsi, assembly GCA_032164185.1. NCBI lineage: Eukaryota > Metazoa > Chordata > Actinopteri > Cypriniformes > Catostomidae > Moxostoma > Moxostoma hubbsi. The sequence continues at coordinate 12,470,031 of JAVLUX010000002.1, forward strand.
AGCAACTCTTCTTTGAATCTGTCCGATTTTATAGACCTAATATATTGCTGAGCTGACTCGAGTTCAGTTACAGCCTATATTTAACTCTGGTTCACGGTTTCACTGTAGGATTAACAGCCTCTAGCATAACCACAAAACCTTTTGAAATGTAACAAAACCTAGTTTGCTGAAATCATGTAACTTGATCATCATGTGAATTTGATACACACTCCGAAGCATTGGTTCGAAACAAATTATTTGTAAAGGTTTCGAAGCTTTATGAAGCAGTGTTTCGAAAGCTTCCATCACTAGTAGTGTTTGTAGGCTGTAGTATTTGTTGTGTTCAGGTTTCTTGAGATACCTATATTTCTTGACATTTTGGGTTTATTTTGAGTTTTTATTAAACGCTGCAATTAGATCCACCTCTCTCAATTTGGCATTCATTATAGAAGACCCACCATGGATCTAGCAGCCGTAGAACTCATGACTCTTCAGCAGGGAACTAATTCCATTGAGGAATATGTGGAATTGTTTTGTGCGCTAGCTAGAATGCTAAATTGGGGAGACAGAGCTTCAGGGCATTTTTTGTTTCTGGCTCAATGAGCCTATTAAATCAGGTATGCCAGGAGGCAGATGTGAACTCTCCTCGATTACGCATTAAGGCTCAGCTTCTCCTCCAACACAGTGGGCTATGACAGTACTTCCACTGTGGCATCCAACACTTTCTTGCCGGAGACAGTACCCAGTGCTCTCTCGCCAAAAGCACCCTGCTACAGAGATCCCTCTGTCTCCAACCCCAGTGGTCTCAGCTTCTGGAACCTCTGAGCCCTCTGAGTCACCAACTGCTCTCACTTCTGAGCTCTCTGAGTCTCCTATTGCCTAGACCCTGCCAGCTTCTAATGGCCATCCGTCGGGTTCCATGACCACATCTGCTATGCTGCCTGGTCCGCCTTGATCTCCTGGTTGTCTGCCTGGTCCACCATGGTCTCCTGGCCATCCGCCTGGTCTATCCTGGTCTCCTGGCCATCTGCCTGGTCCACACTGGCCTCCTGGCCATCCGCCTGGTCCACCCTAGTCTCCTGGCTATCTACCTGGTCTGCCATGGTCTCCTGACTGTCCATCTGGTCTGCCATGGTCTCCTGACTGTCCACCTAGTCCACCCTGGTCTCCTGGCTATCCACCTTGTCTGCCCTGGTCTCCTGGCTATCCACCTGGTCTGCCATAGTCTCCTGACTGTCCACCTATTCCACCCTGGTGTCCTGGACATCTGCCAGCTCAGTCCTGGTCTCCTGGTCCGCCGCCATTCCACCCTGGTGTCCAGGCCCTCCGCCGATACTGCCCTGGTCTCCTGGCCATCCGCCTGGTCCACCCTAGTCTCCTGGCCATCCGACTGGTCCGCCCTGGTCTCCTGGCTATCCACGTGGTCTGCCATAGTCTCCTGACTGTCCACTTGGTCTGCCATGGTCTCCTGACTGTCCACCTAGTCCACCCTGGTCTCCTGGCTATCCACCTGGTCCGCCATGGTCTCCTGGCTATCCACCTGGTCTGCCATGGTCTTCTGACTGTCCACTTAGTCCATCCTGGTCTCCTGGACATCTGCCAGCTCAGCCCTGGTCTCCTGGTCCGCCGCCGATCCACCCTGGTCTCCAGGCTCTCTGCCAACTCGGCCTTGGTCTCCTGGCCAACTGCCTGGTCTATCCTGGTCTCCTGGCCATCTGCCTGGTCCACCCTGGTCTCCTGGCTATCCACCTGGTCCGCCCAGATCTCCTGGCCATCCACCTGCTCCGCCATAGTCTCCTGACCATCCACCTGGTCCGCCCTGGTCTCCTGGATATCCTCCTGGTCTGCCATGGTCTTCTGACTGTCCACCTAGTCCACCCTGGTCTCCTGGACATCTGCCAGCTCAGCCCTGGTCTCCTGGTCCGCCGCCGATCCACCCTGGTCTCCAGGCCCTCCGCCGACTCTGCCCTGGTCTCTTGGCCAACATCCTGGTCTATCCTGGTCTCCTGACCATATTCCCGGTCCACACTGGTCTCCTGGCCATCCCCCTGGTCCACCCTGGTCTCCTGGCCATCCGCCTGGTCTGCCCTGGTCTCCTGGCCATCCACCTGCTCCGCCATAGTCTTCTGATCATCCACCTGGTCCGCCCTGGTCTCCTGGATATCCACCTGGTCTGCCATGGTCTTCTGACTGTCCACCTAGTCCACCCTGGTCTCCTGGCCATCTGCCTGGTCTGCCCTGGTCTCCTGGCCATCCACCTGCTCCGCCATAGACTCCGGACCATCCATCTTGTCCACCCTGGTCTCCTGGCAATCTGACAGCTCAGCCCTTTCCGTGGTCTTTGTTCATTGGTTCTTGTGCTTATTAGTGCCAGGTGTTCCTTGTTTTGTCTTCAGTTCTTTGTGTATTTAGTCCCTGTGTTCCCATGCATGCTTTGTCATTTCTTTTCCTTTGTAGACTGTAGTGTTTGTTGTGTTCCGGTTTCTTGAGTCTCCTGTATTTCTTGACATTTTGGGTTTGTTTTGTGTTTTTATTAAATGCTGTGTTTAGATCCACCACTCTCACCTTGGCATTCATTGCAATAATATAATATAATTTTGCAGCAGAATGTTTTATTTTACAAAGGAATTCTAAAAAACAAGAGTTGTATAGTAATCTCTAAACAAAAGCTCATCTCATTGGAGCTAAATAAATTAAACGTGACAGTTTTCGGTCCATTTATATGTATTACTCAACTTAGTAAATATTTACATGCTGTCCCACTCTTCAAATGAAGTGAAAATTAATGAATTCTCTTCATTCTAAAATATTTGAATAGGTGGCTTGAGTTAAAAAAAAATCTTAATTGACATTCAGAACTGGGCTTTGTGTTTATTTTGTTTTGTTTTTCCTAGCTTTCAAATCATACATCTCTTGTGTACCAGAGAGCTGCGTATCCTGAACAAAGCCAGATATGTCCTGCATGGATTGTAAATATAAAAAAAAAAAGCCATGACATATTCACCTTTATTCTATAATGAAATAAACCTAAATCCTTAAGGCACTTTTCATATTTTATAAAGAGCCTGTGATCTCTTTAATGACTAGGGAGAAAAAAGAGAGAGGCATTTTAAAATTTGTCAACTGAGGGCTGCCCTGAACCTCACTGCTTTTATTAGAGTGCTTATTCAACTGTATTTCTATCCATCAGTCTAAATATCCTCTTAAACCCAGTATTCTGAGTGGATGCCACACAGGGTTAGCACAAATAATTAAGAATGAAGTGTTTCGATTTCTGTTGAGCACCGTGCACATCCCATTCTATACATTTGTAGAAGTCAAAGCACTCAGACTCTTCCACCCCATTGCTGTACTGTGTCTCCTGATTAATGAAAGTAATGTTTTCATAGCAAGGTTATGGCTTCTGATATCTTGTCATTCATGACACTGAATTGAATCTAGCTTTGTTAAGTGTAACATTGGTAGCCAGAAGGCAGCCAGAAGGAAAAATGGTCGAATTGCAATCCTCAATGTCTCCGAACCGTCCGTTTTGAGTGAAAAATATATCCGTATAAATATTCGTTGTTCATGCCCAAAAGGGTTTTTAAGCGGGGGGGGGATCACCAAACTAGATCGCGCAGCCTTAAAGCCCAGGGCACCCCAGGGCCCCCTGGTAATCAAGGGCCCCTGGGCACTGGCCCCATTGGCCCAGTCAGTAATCCATCCCTAGATCCTGTCCCGTGCATGCCTGTACAACCAGTGCTCTTCTGCTGGACCACATACTAATAGTTATCTAAAATTGTAAAAACATAGTTTACTCAACTTAAGCTTAGTTTTTTACTATTCTTACTAGTTTTAATTAAGTTGTCATTACTCTATAAACCCTAAAGTTGTCATTAATAAAAACATTTAGGTGGTCCTAATTAAAGAGTACTTTTAATGTCACATTTTCAAATAATAACTCAATATATATGCATACATTTTTAACTTTGGCTTCAAGCACTATTAAATCAAATTTATCAAGTACAAAATTGCAGCTGTATGAATTTTACATAAACAATTTGCACTTGAATCAATTATGTATGTTTGGACGAAACAAGGGAACTTATGTAGAAAAATAACTGTTATATAAAAATGTATATTACACAGATTTCTTTTTTTTTTATGTATTTCTTATTTTTGTTGTGGCTGATTGATTATGTGATTTGTGTGAAGTCATTACGGTGATTAGAGTTACCTCTGGTGAACTTGGAGACTTTTATATTTAAGCCATTCTTCTTTCCTCAATTGAACTTTACAAAAGTGCAAATTTATGTGCACTAATAAATACTGAGTAGAATCCAATGTGCCAAGTAGCTAACCGAGATTCCAGTCACAATTTCCCTTACACTGTATAAGACGTGCTATAACTCAATTTAATTAATTAAATAAAAACAACGATACTTTAATCACAGATGAGTTAAGTTAATTTGTAGCAAGTTAACGTTACTTAAGAAATTTAAGTTCAGCTTACTTGAGACAAATAAGTATGTATACTTAGAAAATGCATGCAAACCAAATGCCTTCAAAAATCTAAGTAAGGTCAATTAAATTTTACAGTGTATTCTTAAACCATACCATCATGATCTATTGCTACTCATTTTCGTAACTAGTTCATCTGATCTCGTCAGCTGGGATTTACAAACAGTGTGTCGCCTTGGAAATTTCACATCACCCTCGATATGTTAATCGTGGATCGCGCCATAAACTGTGCACTGCAAGGATCGCTGACACTTCTGTTGGATCTCATATATTGGCAGTCTCTCCCTCTTGCTTTTTCCATGCTAGATCAAGTGTTGGGAATGGCGTGTTAATTTAGACAATCTATGGTCTTTGGAATGTTCACCAAGTAACACTCGGCCTGACTCTGACACAGCATCAATTTGAAACTCTCCAGTCAAGATGGCTTTAACAAATGCAAGATTGTTTTCCAACAAATCTTATAATTTAAAGGACTTTTTTACATCTTGTGTGTTGGACTTTTTATTTGTGATGAAATCCTGGTTTAACGTTGATGATTTTACTACAGTTGTTGAACTGTAACCCTCGGAGAGCTTGTTTTTTAGTTCTCCAAGGACTATAGGTCGTGGAAGTGGATTAGCCACAATTTTAAAAACAAGTTAAATTGCAGACTTTGCATCAAGCTTTGAGGTACAACTCTTTAATCAACCTTAAGTGCTGGTTTATAGTACTCCAAAATTTCATAGAGATTTCATTCAAGAATTTTCTGGGGGGCTTTGTCCTCTCTGGTATCTCGCTCTGACGGACATTTGATTTTGGGAGATATGAACATACATGTTTGCTGCCCATTAAAACCCTTGGTAAATGCAATCAGTATCAGGTCCCACACACCTGAAGACCACACTCTTGATTTAGTCTTATCATTTGGTTTCTGTGTTGCTAACTATGACATATGTAATATTGGTATTTCTGACTAAAGCCCAGATGTTTGAATCCGGACTGTCATGTCCTCTGCCCGTTCCACACTGGCCTCTGTGTTATTCTTTGTTTTTCTTCATCACTGCCGCATATACAGTTAACCATTTGCCCCATGTAACTAATGCCCTCTCCTTCTGCTCTGATCCTGATGAGTTGGTCTGTCTCTTTAATGCTTCATGAACTAATACTCTGGACTCTGTCATTTCCTTTACGCCAAGAAGACCCAGGGCGAAAGATAAAGTTCAACCTTGGCTTAATGGGTCCACTCGCGCTGTCAGGCAGGAGTGTAGGCACGCAGAGCAAAAGTGGAAGCAAGATAAAATTCAGGTGTCATATGAAATTCTTGGAGGCTGTCTGAGACTATATCAAAGTTTTGTCAGGGAAGCCAAAACCAAATATTTTTCCGATTTAATTGTGCTCAGAGGCTTAAGGTACTATTCAGTGCAATTAATGCAATTCTGAATCCCATTGGCAGTCCTTTTCATGATAATTCTGAACTGTGTGAGCAATTAAGTTTTTTGTTGGTAAGGTTGAGAATATCAGGTCCCACATTCCAGCTTCTTTGTCTGTTTTTGCTGATACAACATCCCCTTTTAGCTCCTTGTATCTTTGTAGCTTTCTGATATTGTTTCTCATATTAAGTCTACAAACTGTTCCTCAGATGTGTTGTTACCTTCATGCCTTTTAAAGAGGTTTTCTACATTGTTAGCCCAGTTGTAATGGCTATTATTCAAGCTATAGCTCTCTAGCAAATGGAGCTGTCCCAGCCACTTTAAAACATGCTTTAGCCCAGCCATTGTTGAAAAAGCCCATCTAGATCTGAATGGCCTTAATTATTACAACCCATATCAAAATGGACATTTATTTCTAAGATCATGGAAAAGGTTGTTTTCTCTCAGCTTTCATCCTACTAGAATATTTTAGCATCTTTGATGTTTTCCAGTCTGGTTTACTAATGGAAAGTTACTAATGATATTTTTCTTTCATTTGACTCTGGATCATGCTGCATTTTAATGTTGTAGGATTAAAGTGCTGCATGCGACACAGTAGATCATGACATCCTTCTAAAAGATCTTAATTATATGGTCAGCTTTCAGGGACCTGTGTTAAAGTGGTTTGCCTCTTTAACTCAAGGAGAGAATTCTTTCTTGTAGCATGCACCTTTTCCATATGTCGTACCTCAGGGTTCAGTTTTAGGGCCGCTTTATTTTCTCTATATATGCTTCCCCTTGGCTCTATAATTTAGAGAAAAAAATAATTCTTATTATAGTTACAATGACAATACACATCTTTACCTTCCAGTTAAATCAGATAATAGCAGCTCCCTGGTCAATCTTTTCATTTGCCTTAATGACATAAAATGTTGTATGAATACGAACTTCCTTCAGCTTAATGATAAGAAAACAGAAGTAATTATTTATTCATATTTAGATATTGTGAATCTGTGTCATTATAGATTCCTCTTTGAATTTTGTTAAGCAGATTGGTGCTGCCATAAAGGGCAGCTTTTTCTAGCTTCTAAATATTTCCAAAATAAAAAACAGATGCTCCCAAGGAATGACCTAGAAACAGTTATTCATGCATTTATGTTTGCTAGAACCACACTTTATGTAAGATTACATACGAGTTCTGATGTGAGCCAGAGCCATAATCTTTTCCAACTCAATTATCAAACTTTGTAAGATACAGCGCCAATCATCCAGATAGGCTTTGGACACTTTTTCAGTGGCCTGTGTTGGATCAAGTATTCACAGCAGAAATTAAGGAATGGTGGATCAAGTGCACAGATTAAGCCTAGTCCTTGACTAAAATACAAAATCAATGCTCAATAATGAGTCACCTTTAAAAACACTTTTGGCTGTTTTGTTCTGTATGGGAAACTTGTGATGAGAGCCTGACTTTGGTCCAAGGTCAAAATCTTCTTTCACTCTATGACATGAATTAGTTAATTGTAAACCCAAATACTCACTAGCAAGGGCCCTTATGCACTACACATTGAGACCCTGATTACTCCATTATCTGTGACATGATTACCTGATGCTCACTGGTTTTTATGGTAAATTCATAAATTGAATGCATCAGGATTCACTGGAATGCACTGGAAGGATTTTGACAATGAGAGAGGCACAGAAATGCTTTTCAGCTGATATTGCCAGCTGGTTTTTGGTGGTCTCCCAGCCTGGTCATGTTGAACTGTTGGCTGGTATAAAAGAGGTTTTGGGCACTTTTCAGCTGTTCAGGATAGGAGATCAGTTGGCTGACCAGCTAAACCAGCTGAGCACCAGCTTGGCAGGCTGGAAGACCAGTAGGCCAGTTAAAACCAGCTAAGACCCGTAAACCGGCATAAGCTGGTTTAAGCCGTTTCTGTTTTAGTAGGGTATAAGAGAAGCCAGAAAAAAAAATTAGCTCCATCACTCACTTTTACTATACCCATTTTCAGGCACGAATAAAAAACCTTTGCACCGATTGCAAATGTATTTAAGGATGTTGATACTGCACTCAGTAATGTCTTTACAGTTTCTGGAAATTGAAGCTGCACATGAGGCCCTTGGGGGCACGTCAGACACAGTGTGATCCCTTTTCAGAATGAATCAATTGAAGCCAAGTTGCCTGCTTGCTTTTACAAATAGCTCAGAACTATAAAGGGATATTTGCCTTTGCATCTGATGAATACATTAATTTGAGATGCAGGTTTTCTCTGATCCTCCTGAACAATAAAATGGTACATAAATTGCTTCATTCAAATTTTAGGACTTTTTCAAGGGCAGAATAGTGATTATATTATAGGCATGCTTTGCATACTAATGGTTCCCAAATTTAGTGCCATTTGTTTTTGGTGCTCATGTTTTGATTCATGCAATTGTTTGGTGCTAGCGTAAATGTTCTACCATTGTTTACTGCATTCATTTATTATGGTGAGGTGTGTTGATTTCCAGAATAGTTAACTGAAAGCTGCAACACTACTAATTTAACTACATTTTTCAGAAGCATGACAGTACATATTTTCACAATACTTTTCCAGTAACAAGCTACAGTAGTGTTGAGTAGTAGTGGTGTCACAAAACATTACATTTGTCAAATTGTATTGCAAACACAGCTATGGAGCCAAAGGAGTGACCAAATGTGCTCGCCTAACCTCACTCGAAGGTGCGCTCAATCATTTTTATGAATATGTCATCTTGGACTTACACTGACATCTAGGAGCATGGATGCAGCATTATTCAAACACAATCCTTTTTAGTGCAATTGTTGAAATGTACTATTCTCAGACTGCCAGTATTCATTTAATCCTTGAATGAAAGTGAAAATTTTATTTAGATTAAGTGAGTATTATTTGATGGTCATGTGATCCGAACATGGCAGTCCCATGAGGGAACCCTCTCCACGTAAAAATTAATGTTTCTGACTGGAGTCTACATCTCATGTGAGTGGTCATGATTTTATACATATGTTTCAAAATTACAATATATTACTTTAGAAGTGAAACTTTTTAAATGAGGAAAAAATTGCGATCAATGCTATTTAAATACTAACATAAAGAACAGGAGCATCACTTCAAGTTTATTGTGTTTATATAGAGTCTCAAAGTCATCGTTGAAGTCATCAAAGTCAACCACTACTCCTAAAAGTAACCCTAATCTTCCTTTACAAAAATTAACATTGGTTCTAAACAGTAAACATCATATCACCATGGTATTTTGTAGGACAATAATAGTCAGTAAAATCGCCACAAAATTACTGTTATTAAATTATGGTTACTATATTAACTCATAACATATTACTGAATTAACACCATAGTTAATTGCATTAAAACTATGGCTTTTGCCAAAAAAAAAAAAAAAAAAACTCCCCGATCATCACCATGACCAAAGGAAATATTAAGAGTGGAGACAGGAAACGAGATGGGAACAACTTTGTGGCAAAAGAGGAAAATGAATCTAGTTTGTCCGCACAACGAAAGCACATCCATGCCGTCTTTACACACCACACCAATGGAGTGACACATGGTGGTTTATAGGGTTGGGAACCAAGAACCAGTTCTTGTTCAGAACCAGTTCCATTCAAAATACCGGAATCGTATGATCTTTGCGACTTTCGGTTCCGTTAATGGTTCTCGAGTGTGCAATTTTCTGCCAATGCGGATCCGGATGCGGGATCTGTCTGGAACACCCTCCTGAAATACTTTGACAATGGGTCTGTTCCAAAACTTAGTGAGCTGCCTCGCTGTCTCCTTCCTACATAGGCAACTGTCTTCTATGGCAGCATCCTTACTGAAAAGATGCCCCTTAGAGCACTTCTCATAAAGAGTAGGGGTGTAACTCCGGTGTCCTGACTAAATTTCCCCCATTGGCTTTTCTCAATCGTGGTCTCCTAATAATCTCCATCCACTTATTGGCTCTATCACTCTACTCTCTCCTCTCCACCAATAGCTGGTGTGTGCTGAGCGTACCAGGTGGATGCTGTAAACTGGTGAGGGTTGAGGAGAGTCCCCTGTTCACTGTGTAAAGCGCTTTGAGTGTAGTGACAGAAAAGCGCTATATAAATGCAAGATTCATTCATTCATTCATTCATAAGAGAACGATTTGGAACGCTCTACATAGGCGGCATCTCCGCACATAATTCGAATAGCGCTCCTCACGCACATTGACACTTGATTCGCAACTGATTTCAATACAGGTGACGCAAGAGAAACGATGCGGTCCTCTAATAAGCCTAAATACGTATGGCACACACACATTTTGGGTAAAATAGTCAGTTTTGTGTTATTCAATACTTTTCAGTATTGAATGGATAATATGTATATTTATCATCTCAATTCGCTTCGTCCGCTATCTTTGTTTTAATTTTCCACCGAGCTCATCACTGTGCATTCTGGGATTGCCCACCTGGGGAAGGATGCATACGATGCTACCATAGAATTTGGTCAAAACAAGATATCTTAAAAGGCAGCATAATTAAGAAACCTACTTTTTGGATCTGCCTTTACATTTCCATTAAAATGCTACCTCCGGAGGACACTCACTAGGTTTTTGAGACCCAATGTTATAAGCAGCGCATCTCTGCAGCAGCGCTGCTCTCTACTGAGCCCCATGGGGGTAAACATTTGTAATGGCTTGGCAAAAATATCATGTTATCGTGATAGCAAGTCATTGAAGTCTAAGCTAACTGAAAAACACAAACAATGACACATATTTAATTTCACAATCTATAACTTCAGTTATATACTATTATGTGTAACGCTTTTGAATCTGCAGCACGAAACATACATGCTTCCGGTATAGTTCGATTCCCGAGAGAACCATTCAAAGGAGCTGGTTCTTTTGAATCTACAGCGTAAAACAAAAGTAATCTCAGGACGTTTTCAGACCTGTAGAGGTTTGTTCCGAAAAATGGGACATTTTCTTCTTGGGTCAGTTTGCTTACACAAGGCAACATTTCAAAATGGACCAAAACCATGTCAATAAAAGTCACATGTGAGAAAGCTGTCCCCTTATTGGTCACTATGTTTGCTCGCTGTTCCAGGGAAGCTCATCCATTGATATACTGGTTAAGTTATATGCCTGTAAAAGATCTGTCAACCATTACAACATTTTTTTAGCATTCACTTCGGCAGTTTGAAGTTGTGCTCCAAATACAAATTATCCACCACTCGAATGGATATGAGTTGTAAAGTTTCCGTCATGGATATTTTTATCTGTCATTAGTTGCTTTTGCGTTATTTCTCCATTGAAACGTACTGTTCTCACAGATCTCTCTCTCCCTCCCTCTCTCGCTCGTACACACACACACACACACACACACACACACACACACATAAACAGCAGAGTAAAGCCGCTTAAAAAAAAAATTTATTTGTCAAAAAGTTGCTAACACCATCCTACCCGCATTCTGCCACTATCCAAAAGAGATAAATGATCGTACTAAAATTACCTCAGGAATTATAAAACAGCTCCTATTTTAAACGTGCAATTATATCTAATATAGTTGCCAAAAGCTATATCCACGTTTTGAAGATGAATTCTGCAATCACCTCTCTGATTGAGGAATTAAATCATATAATCCGACTGATATTTATCTAAACATATTTTCTTCTCTAAATAGGTTTAATGTAATTTGCTACATTTTGTTAGTAGTGCTTTTTGTAAAAAAAAGTTGCTTGACTGTATTTTAATTACTTTAGGTTATAATTGTGAAAAATATTACCTGTTTTTCTGATGAGCATAACATTTACATAAAATCTAGATCTCATTGGAATGCCACCAAAGATATGTGTGACTCAGCATCATGTCCTACAAGTTTCAGGATTACAGTATTGTATCCCAACAGGGGCAGGGCCAGAGGGGTGGCATGGAATGGCAGGTGCCACCCTAAAAATGAGCTTTGCCACCCCACTTGCCACCCCAATTTGAACCCCACTTGAGTATTGGAGATGGTGCGCAATGGCTTAACCCAACCGTGTCGTGCATGGTCCATTAGAAAGTTCTGGCAAACACCCCAACCTTTGCAACCCCAGGCAAAAAATCCTGGGCACACCCCTGATCCCAAGACTCTTTCTTTTGAAGAGACATTGAATTTCCTGCCATTTTTTCATCCTCCTTTCTTCCAGCAATCCTCCTCACTGCAGCTCAGCCACTTCTGACATTCTAAGCATCTAAGAAAATAAATTGTCTTGCATATTTATGCTTTATTATGCAGTGAGATATACAGTGCCCCACACATCACACATTCATTTTCAGATTCAGCAGTCTGGAGGCATCACCCACCAAACAGATTTACGGCTGACTGATTTATGAGACGATTCTGAATGTGTGCTTGGACTTGAGCACGTAGTGGCATATTTTTTTTTAGCGATGTTTGCAGAGACTTGCTTTGTCCTATCATGTTTCTACAAAAGGAGTCGCAGACATGATTCTGTCTTTTTTTTTTTTTTAGGTTGTGTAAACTTGACAAAATGCATAAGTTTGATTTACACATTAGTTTCAAGTTGTCATAATGTAATTGAATCGCCTGTTTTTAATGCATGCAAATTACAATCCAAAAATAGTCCAATTCCAAAACAATCCAAAATATTTTATAGTAACATCTTTAAGAAAACTTCTTGCATATTTTTCTCCAGTTTAATTGTACTTATACAGAAGGTAATTGCTCTACTCATGAAGATGTAAAACATCATTAATTAATGAATGACAACAGGAAGAAGACACAAATAGGAAACAGAGAAACCCAGACACATTTTCATCAGTGATTGTTGTTCACGTTTATATTGTGTTTATCTTTGTTCAGATCAATGCCAATTCTTGTTAAATACACATTTCCGCACTAGACTGAATTTGTAACGGGATAGGCCTACAGGGAGGTGCCTTTTGTACCTAATTAATATTTTGTATGAGAGATTACACTGTAAAAAGTGGAAACATACAGAAGCTATTTCTACAGACTTTTATTGCAGGTTAATTCCGTTACATAATATTATGACTTGAATGAAACCAGTTACATTAGATGTAACCAAACCATTCAGATTTTCACATTACCTGACAACATACGTGTAATGGGTAAAATGCTAAATTAATCTCACATTTTGCATTGGATTTGGTTTTAATTCACTAATAAATGCAATTTAATGCCGTTTGACAACAATTACATGCTAACAAAGTCTCTATGTGGCTAAATATTCCAATGCATCATATGCTGATATTACATATTCCATATTCCATATTATATCTGCTCAGCAAAACAGAGGGAAATTTTCAACTATATGCTATATCTCCTCCATTCATCAGAGTCTTTTGTCTGTTTAAATTTGGTTAGGCACACAAAATGATAAAAAATAAATAAATAAATAAATAAAAGAATGGATGAATTAACTAATTTTCTACTGTTCTCCATTTTTATCTGCCGATTGACTTTTTGGTGCTTAATGCATTTCTGTCTCAGCAAGAAAATCAGCAAGAAACATAATTATTTTTAAATTATTAAATTTGTGCAAGATAAGAATGGAGTTATGTCTGACAGTGCTGTGGGGTATAACTAAGGAACACGGCATGGAATAAATCTTTGTACTGGGTTGTAAGAAATAATCAACTTACAGCTAGAAAGAAAGGACTATGTATTTGTTGTAATTTTAAAAAAAACTGAGTGCAGAGACAATTAAAATTCTGGTAGGCCTTAACATAATGAAATTTGACAAATGATGCCCATTTGCATAACTCATACTGATTAGATGGCACACATGCCCTGCTGGCTTATCCTCGGCTTAAACATCAATTCATATCTGCTGAATTATTTTATGCTTTGCCACACCACAGAATAGAATCAAAATATGCCTTTTACTTCAAAAGATGTAATGACAGCTCAGTGAACTGATCCTCTAAAATCTTGAGTCTGCATCTCCTTTGAATACTGAAATGAAGTGTCAGTTTGAAACAGGGAAGATTCACATGTAAACCCGACTCTATAATGCATGTGGGCTAGGTGTTATTACAGGAAGAGTTCAACCCATCATGAAAATTACTCATCACTGTCACCACGTACTCACCCTCTTGTCGCTCCAAATTCATTCTTTCATTCTTCAGGGTCAAAATGAGACCTTGGTTGCTCGTTTCTATATAAAGCAAGTGAAAAGGGCTTGGGGCTGCCAACCTCCAAAATAAAAAAAATAAAAAAAGGAACCATAAAAGTAGCACATATGAAATTTTTCGAGTGCGAAAATCCGACTTCTGAAACGCACTCACCATAGTTTATGACATGAACGTGATATACTTCCTGATTTCCGTGGGACCAGAACCCGCATCTCTACATGAACGCAATTTCTTCCTGGTTTCCAAAGCACGCAGTCTACATCATGTACATTCGGAAGCAGCTTGTCGATTTCCCGTGAGTTTATGTTGTTTCAGGAGACTTGGAATATAGTGCATAAGTCAAATGGACACCCGTTGAGATACTTTTATTATGCTTTTATGGCACTTTATCATTTTGGAGCTCTCCCATTTCATTTTATGAGTTTGGAACAAGATGAGGGTGAGTAAATCATGACAGAAAACACATTTTTAGGTGAAATTTAAGGCAGACATTGAGCACGTTTCCATGCACGTGCACCGATTATGCTTAATGAGCTGACAGCGGTATGGTCATGTAAATGCATTAAACAGCGTTCCTTTATCAGCGTATGGTCATAAACGGCATAAGAATAAACCGAGGTAGATTTATTGACAAATTACGCCGATTTCACTTTGCATGTAAACACCTTAACCGGCACTCTAGCCGTTTTTTTCAATGTGTGTACATGTTGTGCCCATGCCTTTTCATGCTTTGACGGCAAAAGCAGGGAATAACACAATTATTTCAAATGTCATGCAAACACAGATTTCTTGCTTTGTCTGATTTTTAAATAAGATGGTTTTTGGGAGTAGTCAGAACATTTGGTGTGCATGTAAATGGGCTTAGTGTCAGTTCTCCTTCCACATATGGTGAAATGAGCTGGCACAGCCTACTGGATTTGTCATTCTGCTGCCTCTCACAGAGAGAGTGTAGGGAATATCATCCATTACAAGGATCGTTTCATGGCCAAGACCTTTATCAGAGTGGATTCACATTTAAGGTGAAGCTTTTAGGCTCTGACATGAAGCTCAGATGATGGATTGTGGAGCGAAAAAAGCCTGAACTTCAGTCTTCAATCACAGCAAAGGATAATGATTCAAAATGTCTACATGTTCACACTCGATGATACAGTATGTTGTGAGTGTTGATGTTTACCACCCAGGCACTTTCATTTTGCAAACAATATCCTTATATTACTTGTCACTGTGTACATTAACGATCATCAGGGAGTGACCCAGAACCAGAACCTCACTGAACCTCAAATATAGTTGACTAAATGTAAATCTCACTTAACTTTCTTCCATCCGTGGAACACAAAAGGAAAATATGTAAAGAATGTTATTACACATCTCTCTGGAATACTCAATTCTGTCTGGTCAATGGCGCCATCTAGTGGTCTGACATTTCTTAGTAACAACCGCACATCCATGTATCAGACCCCTCATGCAGGTTTTGTGAGCCATATTTCCTGCTACTTGGATCATCTCTAGTCTTACAAGTAGTCTTGTAATAAGCTGGAAATGAGCAGTCAGACAATGATTTTCACAAAATAAATACCAACAAACCTGTAATTTAATCCGGAGGTGGATATCAGCTTTTCAGCCATTTCTATCATGTCATATAATTACATGTTTCCAATGAGAACCAGTATTTTATGTCCATGTATTTATTTGGTTAGTAGCAATGTAATAAGCAGGATAATGTACAGTCAGCCAATTGTTATTGCAAAGTAAACCCCTTCAGGCTGGTACATTACATTTACATTTATGCATTTGGCTGACGCTTTTATCCAAAGCAACTTACAGTGCACTTATTACAGGGACAATCCCCCCAGAGCAACCTGGAGTTAAGTGCCTTGCTCAAGGACACAATGGTGGTGGCGAACCAACAACCTTCTGATTTACAGTTATGTGCTTTAGCCCACTACACCACCACCACTCCATATGGTACCATGGTCCAACACCCGACACGCCTGATCTCCCTGTCAGGGTTTATTTAGCTATAACAACTGGCTGACTGTACATGATTTCTGATCCCTTACATAATTTTTAATGGATCATTATTGATGTGCATTCAAATGTCATGATAATTATAACAGCAAATGTAAGATTAAACAACGAGGTTAGGTAAAGTAGCTGACCTGGAACACTTTATAACTTTTTACTTTAGTTTTGTTTTTGATCAAGAGTAAGTTTTTGTTTTTTGCTCTTAGTTAATTGATCATTCAAATGAGCTCAGATCATTTTAATTGTCTTAAGATTTGTATACGTTTATATTACTGCTTTTTGTTTTACTAAATGCATTTTTTCACTGACATTTTTATGTTTTCTGATGGCTCCTTGGATTCAAATTTAAAGTTGTATCAACTAATTATCTGTTAAGCATTAAATAAAGTTCTCATGACATATTAATGAAAGTCATGCCAAAACACAGGCTAATATGCTTTTGTCAAGTTGCTAATTTAATGCAGAATATACATCTTTCCTCACATGTTTCCATCACATGACCTGAGATAAGACCCTCTGATGCAGAAACAACCCCAAATACTGGATGTCAAGTAACAATAAATGAATCACAGACCACAACTCAGTCTCCCTCCATCAATAACAAGAGCTTCAGCTATAATATGCAGTCTGTGACCTATATTGATCTAGTGCTGCTTTATGAGCCATGCAGCATGGTGGCAAAAACTCAAACATTTGTCTCAGAGATAGCATTAGTGCTTTTTATTGAATAAGAAAATCAATGCAAATGATAAGCATGACATTTTGTATTTTGTGCAGCTAGTAGGCAACGATGCTCAGCAATTATATATCACCACACATGCAAAATACATACGTGGAGCCAACTGAACAAAAATGTTTACATGCAGGACAGCTATTAGTTTTTAAACTGTACAGCGCAGCCATCAATTTGAGTTTTTCTTGGCACCCTTGATACACAGATTGATTTTACACTCACTCTGCATGTGCATCAGCTTCAAACTCATGAGCAAATTGTTCATGACTCACTCTAGTTTCCTACATAGTTCATACTTATTTAAAAGTGGCCTTCCCTTTAAAAACTTCTCATAAAAGAATTTTCTTACACTCTTAATTCCGTTTTGGGTAATAGATACTGTAGTTCCCCTCTTTTAACCTCTCAAATGGTAAATGGTCTGCTCTTATATAGCGCCTATTTAACCTTAGCAGTATTCAAAGCGCTTTACACTGCATCTCATTCACACATTCACACACCAATGACAGCAGAGCTGCCATGCAAGGCGCTAGCCTGCCGTTGTGAGCAACTTGAGGTTCAGTGTCTTGCCCAAGGACACTTCGGCATGTGGAGTCGTGTGGGCTGGGAATCGAACCGCCAACCCGCTCTACCACCTGAGCCACAGCCGCCCCTGTCATAGGAGTTCTCTCTGCTGCTTTAACCAGAGCATCATTATAGTGAGAAAAGAGACTGAAGCAAAGTTCTGCAGTTCAACGGTTCATACACACTGTAAATAGTGAAGAGCATTTGTTACCTAAAAGCTGATGTGTAAGTTTATCGTTCCAAGCAGGTCTCCATCCATGTACTGGTTTGTGGCTCTTTCAGCATAGAGCTCCGTCTACTCATTTTTCAGGTCATTGGAAATAATATTTGACCAGGTATAGGATTTAACGTTTTATCCATACAGTCGAGGATGAAGTATTTATAATAGCAAGCTTTTGAAGTGAGTATGCGAATTCTTGCAAGCAGCTGTGAATACAGTCTATGTTTGCATAGGAGAGAAATAACTGTGCACATTGAGTCTCCACCAAGACTCATTTACCTGGATATGAGCTCTTTTGTCCCCTGCTTTGACACAAATCCATTAAACCCTTGTGTCTAATTGCATTTCTGGGCTTGTAATAGCATCTTTCTGCTTGAATTAAAGGGAGGGTCACTTTGTAAGCCTGTTGACAGAACACTACAGTAGAGATAGATGGCCCATCTCATTGAATACCAGCTATCCATCAATCATCAGTCCTTGAATCTCTTGAAAGCCCTTGAAGGCCAAAACAATCATTCAAAACAAAATCTAAGCTTCCATTATTCTGATATTCTGTCCTCCTCAAACAGTTACCGTGTAATTCATACAAATGAAGTTTAGATAAACCGTGTATTTAGATTGTCTTCACTGGTGCAATTGATAGAGATTTCAGCCCAAATAAGAATGGCTGATCAACATCACACTGATTCTCTAAAAGCATCTTAATATAACATATTTACAATTTTTCCTCCTAATTTGATTCATATAAAAAAAGCAGCAGACCATTTTTGAAGTGTCGCTCGCCATGCTAGCTAATGATGATACTACTTCTTCCATACTCCATTAATGGGATTGTTTCAGGATTTTTAAAACTTATATAAAAATATATATTATGATGTCAAATTAATAGTAAATAGTGAATATTCTGCACATTTTCCAGGTAAAATAAGCACCTTCGTGGCATTGACCATGTCAAGCCATTTTCGCAGTTGAACTCAGGCTTTTGAACCCAGCTGTAAATATGGAGAATGTTTGGTATCACTTTCTATGAAGCCCGTATTTATAATGCTTTGTAAAGGCATTGTAAGGGTGACGTAGGATGAGCGGATATTTATTGGAAGGTCGAACAAACCATTCAAACAGTATTCCTTCCCATACGCATTTGGGATGGCATGAGTGAGTAAATGATGGGCACTACCAATCAAATACGTTTCCATGGGTTTAATGAATTGTTCCATCATTTATGCAATTTACTTGTACTTTTGATACTTAAGTAAATGTACTATCAGTTACTTTAACACTTTTAATTAAGTCGTTTTCTCATGGGCTACTTTAACTTTTACTTGAGTCAATTTCCATTAAGGTATCTTTACTTTTACTCAAGTATGACACATGGATACTTATACAACACTGCGTAAGCGCACTGGCATGTTCAAATGAAAGTAAAACCAAGCTGCACTTCTGTTTGTATCATGCCAGTTCTAGCATGAACATGCCAATGTCCCTATATGCTACGCGAGAGGCAGCGTGAACTGGTTGCCCTCATGGATGCATTGTAGAGCGACCGAAAGTAAACCAATAGCAGAAATGTACTCGGAAATTATTTTCATTTCAATGGCACATCTAGTCAGTTTGCATTAAATCCATGTATTGAATCTAACTACTCAAGTGGTTTGCAAAGAATCAGACTTCAGAGAAAAGAGCATCATTGTGCCCTTTTGAGGATAATATAATGATGCAATAGAGAAGTGCAATCACATCAAAGGGAGAAAATGAAAATCTTAGCAGATGTGATCTGTAAATATGCCATGCATGGTCCGTCAGCGAGGAAATAATCCACGGACGATCTCTGATTAAAATGATTTCCCCTGCGCTTTTGGATTCGCTGCCCACATCTTCTTATCCACAATACATTTCAGTCATTTCAAATCAGTGTCATTTATTACTGCAGTGGTTACAGTCGGCTGTATTGGCAATGTCATGCGCAATACAAATGAAAACAGAGGAGCTAAATTGTTAACTAATTTGTTATAACTACATTAGATTAGGAGGGAGATTTCCATTAAAATGATTATCAAGTAGGCTATGCACGCTGACTGAATTTGTAAAAAGGCATTTATTCTTGGCATGTTCGCAAATTGTGATATACTGCACAGCATCTTTAATCAAGAAGCACATATTCCTGGATCAACATACTGTTAATCTCCTGAATCCTTAAATCAGATCCTAATCTAACAAACCCATAAAATGAGAGGCAAATGATTAGTTTAAAAAATGTTGTTCAGGCGTTTTACTCCTGCCCTAAACCAAACACTAAAATCTGATTGGTTGATAAGAATGTGGATCCAGGACCAACAATGATGTTGATGCAGGAACATGTCCTATATCATGTACTTGATTTGCACTGTACATAACATACTGTATTTTTGTACTTTGATTTGCACTACGTATGTGTGTGTCTGTGTGTATGTACGTATATGTATAATTTTATATATATATATATATATATATATATATATATATATATATATATATATATATATATATATATATTATTATTATTAATATTATTATTATTATCTAAGTCTTGCTGCTGCTTTTGTATTGTTGTGCACTGGAAGCTCCTGTCACCAAGACAAATTCCTTGTCTGTGCAAGCTTGGCAATAAAGTTGATTCTGATTATTGTAGTTGTACTTGCTTGTTTTGATTATTGGTAATTAAATCAAACAAAAATGCTAACAAATGCCTTCCAGGTAATCTCGTATAGGTGTGATTGACATCCATTTTTTTTTTTTTTTATTTGCTTCATTGAATCTGCAGCGAAACTTGATGATGACGTCACATCCCGCAAGTTTAACGTTTCCAGCAAATAAAGATGCGACTGGTCGTGACGTCAGATCAGAGTTCTCCTCCTTACCGGTGCGGACAGTGTTACCTCAAGGCGCACTGTTCTGCAAGCACATCCTTGTTAACAGTATTCACTGAAAAAAATCACCTTCTTTTCTCACCTTTTTCTCTTCTCGTGTGGTACCTAAAAACAATCAGAGCTGAAGTGCTTTTAGAAAAGGTAAGATTATTCTTATCTTACTTAGATTAGCCAGTGGACTACTGTAAAATGGCTCCAATTGCTCGCATGTTCTTGCATTATACTGTTTACTGAGAATCCCGAACATTTTACAGCCCGTTATCCTAACTGGCGTTACACAGTTATAACCAGAGGACTAATGTTGTTTCTAAAACAGTGTGGGGTTATATGTTGATGCTGAGGGTGGACTTGCTGTATGCTCCTTTATGAGAAAATGGCGTCTGGATATTAGATCAGCTGTTCGTTATATCCAGTCATGCAAGTGCAGCTTCTATCTACTTGAATGGAGAAAGACCACCATCTCATAAACGGTTGGTCAATATTAGTATCAAAGAACATATTTCAAATCGGCAGTAAAATATGACAATACTGGAATCATTAATTGTGATTCTTTACCTACTGTTACGCTAAAAAGAAAATCGCAATTGAGCTAATACGCATGCGTGTTCTAAAGTTGATTGACAGTTCATGTCTGTGTCTAAAAGGTGATTGGCTATTTTAACTGTAAGGCGGGACTTCCTTTCTACATCTGTTGTGCGGTCTAATTTCTACCAATATTTTTTATAGAATTGACCCGTCTCTGCTAAATAATCTCTGGTCGCGCCGCTCTGCCGGTAAATCGCACGTTTGACCACAATAAGACGAATATCAATCAGCCAAGTAGCCCGTTATGAAGTTCGATCTCTGATTTTTGTGTTTTACTTGCTTAGTTAGCTTGATAAAAATGTTAAATGTTCTGATTACGGTTGTTTTCTTGTGTCGGTTAATTAGCCAGAATGCTAATGCATGAGAAGAGCTCTAAAGCAACAAATGAGTGTGTGAGATCATTGCACATTATTTTGCCAAAAATAACCCACTTTCTAGTCTGGGTAGATGCTGACTCCGTCATTTACTCTGAACCTTAAAATAAATGCATTATATATATATATATATATATATATATATATATATATATATATATATATATATATATACACACACACTCACCTAAAGGATTATTAGGAACACCATACTAATACTGTGTTTGACCCCTTTCGCCTTCAGAACTGCCTTAATTCTACGTGGCATTGATTCAACAAGGTGCTGAAAGCATTCTTTAGAAATGTTGGCCCATATTGATAGGATAGCATCTTGCAGTTGATGGAGATTTGTGGGATGCACATTCAGGGCACGAAGCTCCCGTTCCACCACATCCCAAAGATGCTCTATTGGGTTGAGATCTGGTGACTGTGGGGGCCATTTTAGTACAGTGAACTCATTGTCATGTTCAAGAAACCAATTTGAAATGATTCGAGCTTTGTGACATGGTGCATTATCCTGCTGGAAGTAGCCATCAGAGGATGGGTACATGGTGGCCATAAAGGGAAGGACATGGTCAGAAACAATGCTCAGGTAGGCCGTGGCATTTAAACGATGCCCAATTGGCACTAAGGGTCCTAAAGTGTGCCAAGAAAACATCCCCCACACCATTACACCACCACCACCAGCCTGCACAGTGGTAACAAGGCATGATGGATCCATGTTCTCATTCTGTTTACGCCAAATTCTGACTCTACCATCTGAATGTCTCAACAGAAATCGAGACTCATCAGACCAGGCAACATTTTTCCAGTCTTCAACTGTCCAATTTTGGTGAGCTCTTGCAAATTGTAGCCTCTTTTTCCTATTTGTAGTGGAGATGAGTGGTACCCGGTGGGGTCTTCTGCTGTTGTAGCCCATCCGCCTCAAGGTTGTGCGTGTTGTGGCTTCACAAATGCTTTGCTGCATACCTCGGTTATAACGAGTGGTTATTTCAGTCAAAGTTGCTCTTCTATCAGCTTGAATCAGTCGGCCCATTCTCCTCTGACCTCTAGCATCAATAAGGCATTTTCGCCCACAGGACTGCCGCATACTGGATGTTTTTCCCTTTTCACACCATTCTTTGTAAACCCTAGAAATGTTTGTGCGTGAAAATCCCAGTAACTGAGCAGATTGTGAAATACTCAGACCGGCCCGTCTGGCACCAACATCCATGCCACGCTCAAAATTGCTTAAATCACCTTTCTTTCCCATTCTGACATTCAGTTTGGAGTTCAGGAGATTGTCTTGACCAGGACCACACCCCTAAATGCATTGAAGCAACTGCCATGTGATTGGTTGATTAGATAATTGCATTAATGAGAAATTGAACAGGTGTTCCTAATAATCCTTTAGGTGAGTGTATATATATATTAGAGCTGTCAATCGATTCAAATTTGTAATCGAATTAATTACCGATTAATTAATTGCATATATTTGCTGTGAAAGCCCCCATATGACAATAATTCAATATATAATGATTAAATAATTATACATTATTGATTGATTTATTATTATTATTATTATTATTATTATTATTATTATTTTTCTATTATTCTTAATGATTGAGATTGTGAGATTTTTAATGTCTTTTTCCTCTTCTCTCTTAGGCCGTGTTTCTACACCCCCACCCTTTCAGTCTCTTTCTTTTCAGGGATCTTTCATTGTCAAGCCGCCAAAGTGGAGAGTGTGATTGCAGAGGGGGGTGCTTCTCGTTTCAGGTATACTTTTGATTTTATTTACACATTACCAAACACATTTTTGCTGGACGTTAGGCCATTTGAGGAGGTCATCGTATTCCATTGAGGTGAAATTGATGGCACACGTGTTTGTGAGCCTTTTTAATGACTTTGTCAAATTAGGCGTAGGTCTGAAATAACACTTTTTGCGTATATAGGTTTTGTCATTTGGGAGGATGTGTGGGATCTAGTTTTGGCAAGGTTTTTCAGTATGTTTGGCCGTCAAAATCCCATCCAGTGGCCTAATCGAAAATCAAGTTTTTGGGGTTTTTGAAGTGCTTCTTTGGGCGGAGGAGGTCTGGGTGCACCTCAGCACTATCCCAAGTCTGTCGGCAACAGGTAGCTTATGTTTCGAGAGAACTTGATTTTTTCCGAAGGGTTTTTGCTTGTGTTTATTAAGTCGTTCTTATAATGTTCCACCTGTGGCTGGCAGATTAAGCAAGCATATGCCTAAATGCACAAATGTCATATTAACAGATGTAAGTTAGATATATTGTATTGAATGTAATCTTGAGAAATATGATAAATTGACCCTTTTGTTATAAATCTGAATTGATAAAGTGGACGGTACATGCCAAATGGTTGATGGGAAAGGGTTTTAATGTAAGGGTTTTGTGATGTCATCCTAAAATTAAAGTTGTTTTTGAGGTGGAGCAAGTTATTACATGTCCATTAAAAAAATAAAAAATGAATGAGGCCAATTTTGATTTCATGTGACCGTGAGTTTGGGTGTCTTAGAGTGGTGGCAAAATCCTTTGTTATAATAAAACATAGGTATTGAAATATTTAAGTGACTGACATGAGTGGGCAGAGCTCTGGACTTTGACTAAATAGGACAAAAAAAAAATATTTCCACAAAAATGTAAAATCTAGTCACCATTGATGACTGTCCTGAACACTGACTCGGTGTCCGAAACCACTTATTGTCACAGTGTGTACTGATATGATGAAGGCCACATTTCTCGGCCATTAAAACAGTACGTTCTTGAGGTATGCAGACAAGGATTATGACTAGATTCTGTGCATCATCCAGGGACGTGAACCATGTCCCAACCCCCGAATATATGATGCATAACAACCGTGGAAATAATCCGCTCTGTTTTTATTAAACAAGCACCGTTTAAGCACAAAGAACAGCTTCATTGGTAAATATAAACACATTACTTGCCGTTAAAAAGTGCTGTCCGACTCATGGTTACGCTTATGGGATCGTAAAATGTTCAGTTGATCCACACTTTAGAATTTCGACCAGAAATAATGGGTCATTTTTTTCACCAATAATGGGATATTTCTCGCTTCTTAAATACTGAGGATTCGGATGTACTACTCCACTGGCATACTAGATATATTAAAGAAGTATGGATATTCGAATGCAGCATTTGTGTGCGCTAATATGCGGTTATGTCACATATCATCTTGCATCGTTTTTCAACCTTTCCGCTGAGATGAGCCTGCAACAACAAACACAGGTTTGTGGAGAAATGACTGTTTTGAGCAGGGTCTGTTTTAATGAATCACCCAAAAAGATTCACAAAACAGGTTTGATCTCAGGTTAGCCGTTTGAATTCGAGTCACTTTTTCAGTGAATCAGCCATCAGTGAGTTCACACGTGGGAGCACCTGGGAGTACAGACATTTCAAAATAAGAGTCCCCGGTGTATGGGCTTGTCCGTAATTAAAATGTTTAAGTCCCACGTTATGTATCAAATCTTGTTTTTGTTATTTTATATATAGCGAGTTCCTGGGGAAAACCACAGGGCCTGGCGTTCAGAGATGGGTTCCTTCACGAAGCACTAGACGAGATGTCAACTCCTCCAATGAGAACGAACGACACGATGCAATCTTTAGGAAAGTGAGAGGGTAAGGACCTGACATTAACTAGCAGGTTTAACTTTCAACTTGATTACTTTATTTTAGTTTAAATAAACAAACTTTGACTGAGCATAGCTGTTGTTGAAGCTATATTCCGGAGTGGTGGTGGTGTAGTGGACTAAAGCACATAACTGGTAATCAGAAGGTTGCTGGTTCGGTCCCCACGGCCACCACCATTGTGTCCTTGAGCAAGGCACTTAACTCCAGGTTGCTCCGGGGGGATTGTCCCTGTAATAAGTGCTCTGTAAGTCGCTTTGCTTAAAAGCGTCTGCCAAATGCACAAATGTAAATGTAAATTTGTTTTCTTTTTTGCCCTTCTAGCATACTGAATAAACTGACCCCTGAGAAGTTTGACAAGCTATGCCTTGAGCTCCTGAATGTGGGCGTAGATTCAAAGCTCGTCCTTACAGGAATCATCTTGCTGGTCAGGATTTTGTTCACAATATTCATGCAGACATGCACTTGCTGCTTGCTTGAGGAAATACGCTTTTCATTGTGCCGAATGTTTGATTTGTCCCATGTGCGCTTTCTCTTCAACCAGATTGTAGACAAGGCCCTCGAAGAACCCAAGTATAGCTCGCTATATGCTCAGCTGTGTCTGCGTTTGGCAGAGGATTCTCCGAACTTTAATGGCCCATCAACAGAGTTCCAATCATCACAAAAGCAGAGCACTGTAAGATTTCCATTTCAAATTTTCCAGTGATTCATTCACAAAAAGCTCAATTATACAATACTTGGTGTCGGTGGATTTGACATGCTCTTGTACCATATTCTTGACAGACATTCAGGAGACTTTTGATATCCAAGCTTCAAGATGAATTTGAAAACCGTGCCAGAAATGTTGACCGTAAGTAGACCGTGAAAAATGCAAATGTAATTAATATGCCTGTAACAAATTGCGAGATGTTTACTCGTATGCTTTTCTCTTTTTATTAGTCTATGATAAAAATGACAGCCCTCTCACCTCTGAGGAGGAAGAGCAACGTGCCATTGCCAAGATCAAAATGCTGGGCAACATCAAATTCATTGGAGAACTTGGCAAACTCGATCTCATTCATGAGTCTATCCTTCATAAATGCATCAAAACAGTGAGTTATTAATGCATCCATCTAGGGGTGGGTGGCACGATCAAAATCGTATACAGTATGGGTAATTTTATATTGCAGTAGTGGGAGAGACTTCATTATTCATGTCAAATTGAGTCTGGCATCAATGTAAAACAGCTTTGCATAATGTGACATTTGATTTGAAAAGAGTAAAAACCGTGATTGAAACATAACGCTTCTCATCTGTCTGGATTATCCACTTTCAAATGTGTAAATACATATGCCACATTACAAGGTGTATAACAGTCTCCACGGATACGATCAGAACACATAGCCCTATGTGTTTAAATATTGACTTTGTGGTAAGTGCTCAGCGGGCCTCCTAATATTTTCTTTAATCGTTAAAGCTTCTGGAAAAGAAGAAAAGTGTCCAACTCGAGGATATGGGGGAGGATTTGGAGTGCCTCTGTCAGATAATGAGTACTGTGGGGCCAAGACTTGATCATGAGAAAGCTATGGTAAGCTGCTCTATGATTGCCACTGGGATTTTAAATGCGTTAAGGCACAAGGGTGTTTCCTAACACCCCCTTCTCTTGCAGTCTTTAATGGATCAGTACTTTGGTCGTATGCGATCCTTAATGAACAACAAGGACTTGCCTGCTAGGATTCGTTTCCTGCTTCAGGATACCGTGGAGTTGCGCAAGAACAACTGGGTGCCTCGGAAAGCTTTTATCGATAATGGACCGAAGACTATCAACCAGATCCATCAAGATGCAGTAAAGGTAAGACCCCCAATTGGAATGGGTCACAATGATCAAATAGTCGGTTGGTGAGGTAGACTAGTTTGTCAAATGCGTTAAAGCATCAACGCTACAGCCAAGCACGTACAGACGGGTGTGTTTGGCCATTGCGCCACATCTCAGCGGTCAAAGATGTCCGTCTAGCACGTTTACAGGAAAACAATCAAATAAAATCAAACGGACTGATGCAAGAATGCATTTGTTGTGAACTGCCCCTTAAAGAAAGTCCAACTTTTAAGAAAGTGTCTTGAGACCCCGTCCATTCTCTACCATTTTGTGTGCCGTCTAACTGAATAAGGTGTTTTAGAAACGCTCCCTATTCATCTGATTGGGGTTGGGTGAACCCAGTTTTATTAAACAAACAAACAAACTTCCTTAATTTTTGTTACCCCCATGTGTGGCTGCTTTGCTCATATGAGATATGTAAATCTATAGGCTTTTATCTGCATTTTTCTTTACAGGATTTAGGTGTTTTTATTCCACCAATGACTCAAGGAATAAGGACTGACTTCTTTCAAGAAAACGCTTTCTTGCCAACGAGACTTAAACCTGATCGAGAAACTCTTGGGGGATTAGCTGATATGTTTGGGCAGATGCTAGGTATGTCCTGAAGTGCACTGACATTTCTGGGACTGGTGGTGCATGGCTGAAATTGCACTACGGTTCATTGCCGGCCATATGAACTCTCTTGTTTGGTTGCAGGTAGTGGGATTGGAACTGGTCCTGGGGTCATTCAGGACAGGTATTCCCCCACCATGGGCCGTCGCACAAACCCAATTTTTAACGGACATGGTGGGCACATGGCACCTGCACCTCAGCCTTTCATTAAATCCAACCAGGTAAATGCCAACTGCCCAAGAGTATTGCTTTTTTAAGCCATTGAAATTACTTGAATTACATGGATTAATGTGTATCATTTTTCAAAAGGGGCAGAATCTGCTTTTTCAGAACCAGACTCCATCTCAACAGCAAGCTCAGTCCAAGGATATGCAGCCATGTTTTATAAAGAAAGGACTGCTCAATGCTGATGAGGTATGAACTCTTCGGATATTGAACACATTAGTTCTGGTCAAATCTTTAACATCGTCAGGCTAATTCCTTTAATGTTTGTTCAGATCACATGGGATTAACTGAGTGCTGAAACAGTCTTAAACACTGGCATGAAGTTAATCTTTACAATGTATGTGAGGGGAAATATATTTATTAGGTCTGTCGATTTAATCAATAAATTAGTGCAATTATCTGAAAAATTATTTATTATGCCTCTGATTTGGATGTACATTCCGTAAAAAGGAATGTTTCTCCCATCGGAACAATTCAAGCTTGATGTTCCACCTTGATGCAGTAGGGGGCAGTCAGTGCGACTCCATCTGCACAGGCAACACGCCTCGTCAAACCAACAAGCAGGCAGCTCAGTCTTCCACAGATGACGCACTATGCACTCAAAGACACCTGGACCGAGCACAACAGAATGCAGAGATGTCGATACAGGTTTTTCAAATTTCAAACTAAGTTTAACTGATATAGGTTCTTAAAAACACAGAGCTTATGACTAGAGGCGCCGAAAACTAGTGAGACGTGATGCAACCAAAATGAGATGCTCCAAAATCGTCCGACTGACGTGCAGTTTCGTAGACCAACAATGAAAAATAAAACGGAGCTGGCCAATAATAGTTATGTGGAATAATATGAATATAAAATGGGCAAGTATGTGATTCTTCCGGATTAATCTAAAATATATTTTTCGGACCTAAAAATGTGACCCACGTGAATTGTGTAAGAAATTGTGTTCAAGTTTCATCAGGGGTTCATATGTTATCGACAATGCCCTGTCTGGTGCGTTCTCGATCAGCATTTTTCACCCAAATAAGTGTGCAAACTTCCCTCAGAACAACTTCACTCACTTAAACTTCACTGCCGCTTCTGCGTCACGCACACACTTTAAGAACGTGCGAGACACAGGCTCCTGATTTTCGCCATCACGACTTCAAGTAAGACAGGTTTATTTTAATTTTTCAAGACAAATAAAATGGTCGGATATAAAACTGGTTTGAACCATAGCGTTACTGACGTGATATTTGCAGTGAAGTCGTGAAATTTATTTTCCACGTATGAAGTGTTCGTTGCCAGTATCTCAAACCGTTTATATGTATAATCATAAAATCCTATTTTAACCCCCTTTTAGATCGGACAATGAACTTGGCTTACGGATGTAATAAAAATGGACGTGAGTTTTTGGGAGAGAATTCTGAATTTAAATGCACAATCCAGACATAATGCTAGCCACACAATGAAGAGGGGTCGGCACTCCTAAGAACATGTAATATTACATTTTTATTCATTGTTATTTTCACATTAATGTGGAAAAATCAGCATGACAATTGCAAGAGCAGCACTTACAGTAAGTACATGTTGGGGGAAATCTCTTTAAAATCTTCAAACTCTTGAGACACTGGTATGATATTTGTTAATGGAGCATTATGGATTTATTTAAGATTGATACTGCGATATGGCCTTGCGTGATTAGTAATCAATGAATACTAAGCTGTGTTTAAAACGGTCATTGCATTGAACGCTTCATTCAGCAAAGCATGAGCTAGTGGCTCCATCTAGCGGCTGTGTGCGGGAGTACACACATGACAGCATCAACATGAGATCATATTACAATCCAAATCATGAAACTTGACAAAATGATTCCTTCCCAAATGTTGGCAATAGATTACATAATGAGCTCTATTTGGGTGGTTTTGTGCTGATCAACAATAGCTATGTGATTGTTTACATTTATTGGTAACACTTCACAATAAGCTTATATTTGTTAACATTAATTATTGCATCAGTTATCATGAATTAACAATATGTGTGTGTGTGTGTGTGTGTGTGTGTGTGTGTGTGTGTGTGTATGTGTATATATATATATATATATATATATATATATATATATATATATATACACACACACACACACACACACATGTAGATATATACACACACACATATAGAGATATAGATATAGATTATATATATACATACACACACACACACACACATATATATATATATATATCAACAAATGATCACCAACAAAAGAATGAAAATCTTGCTGATAAATGGTCATGAAAACTAAAATGAGACTATTCTGCACAAAACTTTACTAACATAAGTGAACCTCAGGGGGAAATAATGTAAGGAAAATGTTTATTTTATTTGTATTATTAAGTTAATAAAATTCTCCCTTCATCTTTCAGATAAGCCTGAGACCGGCTCAGTCATTTATTCTGAACAAAAACCAAATGCCAAAGTTGCAGCCACAGATACCTACCATGATTCCTCCCAGTGCCCAGCCTCCATGCACATCCACACCACCTCTGGGACAGGTACAGACAGCTATATTTATCAAGTTTTCCTTTCATTTTTAATGGCTTTTAATACTATTTGTGTGTAGCCACCGCAGCTTGGTCTGAAAACCAACCCGCCTCCCATCCACGAGAAGCCACAGAAGATTAGTAAGAAACCACCTCCCGCTAAAGAAGAACTGCTTAAGATGACCGTGCGTACCAAAGTCTCTCAAAGTCTGTTATTTGTGTTGGAGTGACTTTGCGCTTATAAAGATTTGTCTTTCAGGAAACCACCGTGGCCACTTACCTGAGCAGCAAGAACATGAACGATGCTGTGAACGGAGTGAGGGAGATGAGACCTCCTAAACACCTCCTGCCTGAGATGTTGTGTAAGATGATCATGTGCTCACTGGAGAGTCCAGATGATGACCGTGAGCATGTCAGCACTCTGATCAACACACTCCGTATGGAGGGGCTGGTCACAGGGGAAAACTTCATGCAGGTGTGTGTGTGTGTGTGTGTGTGTGTGTGTGCGCATGTTTCGGCCCAGTGAAATTGACCCTGCTGCATCTGCTCAAATCGCGACTCATCACCTTCAATTTCACAGGCTTTCCTTAATGTTCTGGACCAGTGTCCCAAGATCGAGGTGGACATTCCATTAGTGAAGTCCTACCTGGCTCAGTTTGCTGCCCGGGCAGTAATTGCTGACCTCGTGAGCATGGCAGAGTTGGCCCACCCGCTGGAGAACGGCACCCACTTCCCTCTTTTCCTCCTCTGCTTGCAGCAAATGGCCAAACTGAAAGATCGGGAGTGGTTGACCGACGTGTTCCAACAGAGCAAGGTCAACATGCAGAAGATGCTTCCAGGTATTCTGTCAGACAAATGTGTTTTTACATTTCAAGTTAATATCTCAAGCTTAAAGGAATATTCCGGGTTCAATACAAGTTAAGCTCAATCGACGACATTTGTGGTATGATTTTGATTATCACAAATTCATTTGGACTCATTCAGAAATGGAGGTTACTTTAAATGGAAGTGAATGGGGCCAGTTTTTGGAGGGTTTAAAGGCAGAAATTTGAAGCTTATAATTGATAAAAGCACTCGTCACTGTTTTGTTTCATCATCAGAAAGGTCCTGCGACTTACAGTTAATTTTTGGGTTGTGTAACCGGCCGCTGGTTACACACAAGTAGTGTGTAACCAGCTTTAGTAGTGTTTTAAAGTGGTCTATTCATAGTAATATTCCTTTACAAAGTGCATATGTCTCCAGTTTAAATATTCTGTCCATCATAACATTATTGTTGTAACAAGACTGCTGTCAAATGCAACTCCTCACATGCCCATAAATTGTTTCAACACACTCGTAGTAAAAACATTAATGTCAGTGAACAGGATGGGTCATACTGTAGCAAAGATTATTGCAAATATCAGAAATGGCCACAGATAGACTGTCTCTAACATTAATGAATAAATCGAATAAATCAGGTGCACTATTTTACTCTTACTAAAAGCTGTTTATTTGTGCAAATAAATTTGATGACTAAACAGAAATCTGAAGAAACTGCTATCTACGATTTAAAAATACAATTTTATAATTTTTTTCTATTTCTGTATGAAATTTTGTAAATATAGTGCTAAATAAAGTTTATTATTATTGTTATTTCTTTTATTTTTTTTTAGCTATATTATTTTTTTGTTTACTATATTACATTGTGTTGTATCGGCCTATGGGCCACCCTGCTCTTTTGATTATCAGCCATTTAAAAAAAAAACATATCAGTCAACCACTAATCTGTAAGAATTATGCCATATATATATATATATATAATGTATATGTGTGTGTATATGTGTATTGTGGAGGGTGGGGCCAGGCCGTGAATCTGCACCCTAGTTAGTCTAATTAAGCCCTAGAGGGATAAAGGTGAACGGAGACGGCAGTACGACAGAGAGAGAGTTACGGGCAGCTGCCGGACAGCTGTGTGTGTTTGCTGACTGGAACTCTAATTTTTGCTTCTTTTTTTAAAGAAAAGGGCAAGTCAAAATAAATATTTGTGGTAAGCCATATTATTATAAATTAATTTTAAAGGGACATGTCACCCAAAAATGAAAATACTCTCCCTCATACCATCCCAGATGTGAATTAATTTCTTCTGTTGAACAAGAATATTTCAGCTCTGTAGGTGTGATAGGTAATCATACAGCTCCAGTGGGTAAATCAGTGTCTTCGGAAGAAATATGATTGGTGTTGGTGAGAAACAGATCCATATTTAAGTCCTTTTTTCTATACATTTTCCTCCCTACCCAGTAGGTGGCGATATACACGAATAATGCAAATTGCCAAAGACAAAAGAAGAATGTTAAAGTTGAGATTTATAGATTTATATTTATAAAAAATATTGAATATTGATCTGTTTCTCACCACACCAATCATATCTTTTCAGAAGACATTCATTAAATCACTTGAGTTGTATAGATTATTTTTAATGCTGTCTTTTATGTGCTTTTTGGACCTTCAAAATTCTGGCCACCATTCACTTGCATTGTATGGACCCACATAGCTGAGATATTCTTCTAAAAATCTGCATTTGTGCTCTGCAAAAGAAAGTCATACACCTCTGGGATGGCATGAGGGTGAGTAAATGATGAGAGAATTTTCATTTTTGTGGTGAACTATCCCATCCCAATATTGTTGGCACAAAATTATGCCTTCAGAAAGGTCACTGGGTTGGCTAATTTAGTTGAAATTGGACAAATGGTCACTTGCCATATCCCTGCCTTCGCCCACAGAAATCGATCAGAATAAGGACCGCATGTTGGAGATTCTGGAGGGAAAGGGCCTGAGCTTTTTATTCCCCCTTATGAAGCTGGAGAAGGAGCTGCTGACGCAGATTAAAGCTGATCCGGCCCCACAAACCATCTACAAGTGGATCAAGGACAATATTTCTCCAAAACTTCACACTGATAAGGGTTTCGTTAACATTCTAATGACCAGGTACGGAAATGGACCAGCTGTCTGCCACATTCTTTTAACGTCTTCCTCTTACTTACTTAAACTTCTCCCAAACAACTGTAGCTTTTTGCAGTACATTTTCCATGAGATGTATTCCACCGCGGAAGAAGACCAATTATCTGCACCAACGAAAGAACAGCTCGACCAGGAGAAGCAGCTGCTGCTCGCCTTCAAACTGGTGATGCAAAAGTTCCTGCATGATCACGTAGAACTGCAAGTCGGTGCGCTGTATGCGCTTCAAGTTCACTGCAACGCCCATGCTTTTCCCAAAGGTATGTTTAAAAAAAAAAAAATGCAGTCAAGACTACTTAAATCCTGTCTGAAATTCTGGACGTTTCCACCTGGTATTAAGATTAGGTTTTCGGTGAATCTATCACATGGGGTAGGCCGAGACATTCCCGTTTCCAACTGGTATTTCCTTGCATCTCAAATGCATCTGCTGTGACCACTTGTGTTCGGATTTTGAGGAGAGGGTCTCTGATTTCTTTATTATTATTTTATTTTTGTTTTTACCTAAGCACAAACGCAACATTTCGAGCAGAATTCTCCATTATTTTTGTGTTCACCTGAGTTTCAGATGTGTGTGCTCGTAATCTGTCTCTCTGCATGCTGATATCAGACACACTGAAGAAGTTCCCTGAAGTTCTCGCACATAACCGGAATAGATTAAACTCTTTAGTGCAGTGGATGATTGACGGGTGAGGGGTGGAGTTGTGCTGCTGTTCAGAACAGATTGCTTTTCACACCTCAAACACAATGTGGGTCACATCATGCGTTTTTGAATACCTCCGTATGTGGTTTCAGTGATACGATCACAAATAGTTTTGGACCATGTTTCCAACTGCTAAAACGCATCTTAAAAGAAAAGTTCTCTCATTTACTCACCCTCGTGTCATCCCATATATGTATGACTTTCTTCATTCTGCAGAACACAAAAGAAGATTTTAAGACTATCTCAGCTGTGAAGGTCTTTTTAAAGGAAGTGAATGGTGACCAAAACGTTTATGCTTTTTGTATGCTTTTTGGAGCTTCCATAAGACTCCAGTAGTTAAATCCAGACCTTCTGAAGTGATATAATAGGTGTGGATGAGAAACAGATCTATATTTGTCATTTTTTTCACTCTACAACTCTGCTTTCAATTCCACATTCTTTTGTTTTTTGGTGATTTGTATTCTTAGTGCATATCGCCACCTACTGGTTGTCGCTGGTCATTGGTGGAGATTTACTGTAAAAGGACTTAATTATTGATCTGTTTCTCACCCACACCTATCATATCACTTCTGAAGACATGGATTAAACCCTTGGAGTCATATGGATTTCTTTGAAGCTCCAAAAAGCACACAAAAGGCAGCATAAAAGTTTTGATCATTTACTTGCACTGTATGGACCTACAGAGCTGAGATACTGGGTGCTTCGCATTTATGAAATTGTCCATCCTCGTTTCCTTTCTGCTTCCTTTTCTTTGCTCCACCCTCTTAGGTAACGAGGAAAGGATGGAAGGAAGATGTATTTGTAAAATGAAATGTCCTGTTCACTCACGCGTCACTTTAGAGCTGCAATACATCGGTGCACTTTCCAATATGTTGTTGAAACTTGATACATTTCATATTCAGATATTATTTTCATATTAAAACCTAATAATTCAAGATCCACAGTTAAAGTATGTGACAATTACGGTTTATTTAAACCACAAAGGTGAAGCATGTATTAAAACTGCTGTGTCAGATGTGAAGGGGGAGTTGAATGTGTGTGAGCGTCATGTGATTCGACCAAAAAGACTTCTGCGTAGGTAGCTCCGGTGTTTCCTCACTCAAGATTCCTCGGGAAGCTTCCTCGATCCTCGCCTCCTCGCGGCGCATTTTGCTCGAGGACGGAGGAGAGAGGAAACGAGTAAGCAGAATTTTGGAAATAAGAAGCACTCCTCCTAATCTTTGTTTGTTTTCTGCTGAAGATCCTCATGCTATCCCAGATGTGTATGACTGAGTAAATTATGAGAGAATTAATTTTTTGGGGTGAACTATTCCTTTTAATTCCAGGTGGAAACTTAAGAATCTGGGTTCTCACAGTCATGGAAAATATGGAAATGTCAGGGAATTGTGATATCCAGGCCTGGAAAAGTTATGGGGGAAAAAATTACATTTCACTATAGAAACTTCCATACAGTTTTCCATGATTAATTTTTTGTTTATTTATTTATTTTCGTTGGCTAAATGTTGCTCTGTGCATTCATTCTCTCTAAAAACGATTTTAAAAGTCCTTATCCCAGTAATCACAAAGGAGTGGGAAAATCGTTTACATTGATGGGTCAAAAGGTATGGGAATGTTTACTTTAAATGGAAGTAATTAGAGGAAATATCAGGGGTGTCATGTCCAGGATTGCAAAAGTCATGGAAATTTTAAAGCATGGTTTTCTCGATATAATCATGAAAGACTGGTAAATTCAAAAGGTTTGGGAACACTGGAGTTTTCTTACTGAGACTGAGATGAAAGTGATTAGAGAAAATGATTGTTTTCCTGTTTTAATCCTCCCTTATCTCCTTAGGAATGTTATTACGCTACTTTGTCAACTTTTACGATATGGAAATAATTGAAGAAGAGGCCTTCCTAGCATGGAAGGAAAATATTTCCCAGGAATTTCCAGGGAAAGGAAAAGCATTATTCCAGGTAATGTGCAGAATGATTCATTTAAATGCAGTAAACAAATATGGACCCTTTCCTTGGAAATCGCCTCATTTACGTAAGGATTTGGATATTTTCTTCATTATTTAGGTGAACCAGTGGCTCACCTGGCTGGAGACGGCAGAAGAGGAGGAGTCTGAGGAAGAAGCTGACTAAAGAACCAGCCAAAGCCTTCACGTACTCAACTCTGTCATTTCTCCAGTTTTAATTTCACCAGATCTCACCACCGTTCACGTGTGTTCTCAAACTCTGCACTTCATTCCGTACTGTTTTCTGCAATGTCGAGCCAACGTATTATTTCAAGCTTCTCTTTGGCC
Source organism: Moxostoma hubbsi (assembly GCA_032164185.1). Lineage (NCBI taxonomy): Eukaryota > Metazoa > Chordata > Actinopteri > Cypriniformes > Catostomidae > Moxostoma > Moxostoma hubbsi. Next base: position 12,506,287 of record JAVLUX010000002.1, read on the forward strand.
TCATTGTTTAAAGCGTGTAATGTCTCACATCTGTTAAGATCAATGGTATTAGCAGCTTGGAACTTCATTCGTTTTTATTTTTTTAAAATATAGATATTTCGCTTTTAATATGTATTCGCAGGGGTCTTTCCTGCTGCTGTTCATTTCAGCACAAAACTATTGAAATGCACTTTGCTCCGTGTCATATTGAGTTGCTGCAATACATTATTTTGTTAGAAAAAATCCTCAATTATAATCGTTTGATACCATAGCGTTTTTAGTTGTCGCATTTGTTTATACCCCACAGTTGTAGACGTAGAATGCCGGGTAATCTAGTCCTTCACGATGACAACTCCAGAGGTGCTCGAGTCTGAAAAATGGGAAAGATTGTTTATCTGATTGTAAGACTTCAACCTCCAACTTCTGTACTTTTATATTTCCCTCCTGTCTTTTGTAACGATGAACAAAGCCATGTGGGCGAGATGAAATCATGCGGCCTTTTCTTATCCATTTCCGCAGCCCGTATATGCCCCCTCCTTGATTTGATGAGCCGATACTTTCATTTTTTTTCTTTACAGCATGTTCAGGGATTCGCAAACATGGTGCAACTATTCATTTATTTTTTACATTTTAATTGGTCAAATAAAGTTGAAACAAGTTGATATGAATCTTCAGTTTACAAATCATTGTTTTATAACCTAACAGTGTGCTTTCCAATAATGTCTATTATGGATATACTAGATATTTATTGAATCATGAGGGGAAAACAAGGCTTTGTTGATAGCTTGGACAAAAGGTGACTCATTCGTGTGGTATCCTGTACAATGACTTGCTATTTAAAGTGTTACTATAAAGGTGTATGAGCTTGGAAGGTGCAGTGTACCACTGTTGCTTTCAATAAAGCTACACACCAGTGTTTATTTGGCCTTTATTTAATGTGTGTATGGAGAGCGTATTAGTGAGTTTCAGCAAATATGTACTGTTATGAATTTAATGCCTCCAGCAGTTTGTCACTGTTCATTACAGGCCGACACCTTTACTGGGTATGGTAATCATGCATTGAATTGCATTTTTAATAAGGAAATTAATTTCAATAAATTCATGGCATGAAACTTTTGCATTTTATCTGGAATTTGATGATATATAGACTTGATTAGATTTTTTTTTAATTATGCAGATTTTTGATCAAATAAAAATTTTCTAATAATTTAACTTCATTAATACGACAATTTAAGAAAATGTCAGGCTTTTGCAGAGTTTGCTGCCATCTGGTGAAAAAGAAAATTCATGACATGAAATAAAACTTCGAGCCAGTAGGTGGCGATACTGATCCATTGATTTAGATGGTCTTAGTCTAAATAATCCAATGTTGAAACAAACTTTGTTTTGAATTTGTGTGTATATATATATATATATATATATATATATATATATATATATATAGACATTATCAAAGACTTTTTGTCAAAGTTTTGTTTTTAAACCACTTTTTTTTTTTTGTGTCAGTTCTTGCAATAATGTTACATTATGCATAGTGTCAAACCTGATGTAGTATTCTGAAGAGAAGTCACACAGCATTTGTTTCCTATTAGTTATTTCAGATTTCAGATATCAAAAATCAATAACAAGAGTAAATTAATACAAAAAAAGTCAATAAAACATACTGTAATAAACAGATAGGAACAGTGATAATAGAATTTGTGTACAAAACAAGTAAATTCTAGTTGGTGACATGAACAGCAATAATGTGGGGTCAGACTGTGACCATGATCTCTCTTGCTCTCTCTCTGTGTGTGTGTGTGTGTGTGTGTGTGTGTTCTGCATGTGGATGTGCTAGAGTGTCACCCCATAATTGCTGTGTGTTTTGCATTGTGATTGATTTAAGTTGATCAATAATAATGATAAAAAAAAATTAAAAAAAGCTCTGTGTTTTAGTCTCACCCATCCTATATCAGGTCAAATTTGACCTGGAACAGTAAGCAACCACTTAGACTCATCAAATCCATTTTTTCCCCTGTGTGTGTGTGTGTGTGTGTGTGTGTGTGTGTTCATTCAGATGGCAAGTGGAGGAAAAGTCACAAAGTCTTGTACCGCTCCGATGAAGGAAACCATTTTTAATTTTAAACAGTAGCTAACTGAGGGTTAAACCATGATAAACGAACAATGTACGTTTTTTTTTGTTCTAGTTAAATTTAGTCAATATTTCATTTCATAGTCATTAATTTGAGTCACTTTTACTAAATGGCATGTAATTATTTCTATAATTAAAAAACAAAACGTTTTAATTGATGATGTGCAAAATGGCAAAAACCTGTATCAAATGATAACTGAGCAAACCTGAACCAAATATTCAAATAATTTGAAAAATGTATACAAATGATTTAGTGCATTGGTAATGTCCTGCAATATTGTTTTTTTTTTATATTGTCAACAATGTTTTAAAACTGTTTGATTCTTGTCAATGATGCGTCGTTTTCATCTCATCTTCGTTTAAATCAAAGTTAAAGACTTTACGCCTGTTTCTATTTGTTTGTTATAATGTACTTTTTTTTTTTTTATCAAACGTTACTTGAAATAAAAAGTGTCCATTTAATTTCCCCTATTTTGTCATTTTATTTTATTTCTTGCAAGTAAACTGGCTGGCACTGAATCGACGCAGTGATCTGTTCTGCGTCCTGCAGCTTCTGCATAATATTAACCTTTATAATAAATGGTTCCTCATATATTATTCACCCATAATCAGAATCAGCTTTATTTTCTTTTTGTGTTGTTCTTATATCTCATTTGTATTTGTGCCTTTCCATCATAGGTAGGATGATTATGGTTTTATTGATGCCATGACATGAAAAATATGAAGGGTAAGTAATTATTTTAAAGAGTCTAAAACAGTTCTTATACACCAATCAGCCACAACATTAAAACCACCTGCCTAATATTGTGTAGGTCCCCCTCATGCCACCAAAACAGTGCCAACCCACATATCAGAACAGCATTCTGAGATTATATTCTTCTCACCACAATTGTACAGAGTGGTTATCTGAGTTACTGTAGACTGTCAATTCGAACTAGTCTGGCCATTCTCTGTTGATCTCTCTCATCAACAATCATGCCACGGTCCAAATCACTGAGATAAAAAACATTTTCCCCCATTCTGATGGTTGATGTGAAAATTAACTGACGCTCCTGACCCGTATGTGTATGATTTTATACACTGCTGCCACGTGATTTGCTGATTAGATAATCACATGGATGTTTGTTGGCGCCAGATGGGCTGGTTTGAGTATTTCTGTAACTGCTGATCTCCTGGGATTTTCACACACAACAGTCTCTAGAATTTACTCAGAATGGTGCCAAAAAACATCCAGTGAGGGCAGTTCTGTGGGCTGAAATGTCTTGTTGATAAGAGAGGTCAACAGAGAATGACCAGACTGGTTTGAACTGACAAAGTCTACGGTAACTCAGATAACCGCTCTGTACAATTGCGGTGAGAAGAATATAATCTCGGAATGAGGCACAAGGGGTACCTACACAATATTAGGCAAGTGGTTTTAATGTTGTGGCTGATCGGTGTGTATGTTCTATCCACAAAATCTACTATTATTAATGAGGTTTTTGCTCTGCCCTGGATGTGAACAATTACTTTAATCCTTTCAGATGAGCTGAACAAATCACAAAATGGTAAAAAACTTAAGCCATGATTCAGTACAAACTCCATGAGAAAACCGATTCAAAATACTTTTAATTCAAAAGGTTATTTTATAATGTACACAACTCATCACAGCTTGAAATAACCCCCATAAGACTACTGTGTTTTATGTTCATGTTGTAATGATCAACAAAATGCTTAAGCAAAAAAGGTTTTGAACATTTTATACTCAAAAGACCGAACATAAAACACCGTTCTCATTTTCGGATAAATAAAAAAAAAAAAACATCCTGGAGAATATGAGAAACATATCCAGGAAGACACATAATTCCATACGCAATGAGGAAACATAACAAGTAGACAAACGCTTCTCTTTTTTCCAGATATGACATAGTACATTTAGTCACTATCATCATCAGAGCCTCTGTTAGAAGCTTCATTGTTGGACCCCTCAGGCTCAGAATCATTATCAGACCTCTGTGGAGACCCCTCATTGTCTGAGCCCCGTTCTGACGCAGCGGCTGGAGATCTGGCCGGGGAATCATCGTCGGATCCTTCAGAGCGGCTCTTTTTGCTCTCATTGTCCGACTGTTCAGAGTCGGATTGCTGCTGCTGCGGTCTCCTCCTCTTCACTGGTCGTTCACTGCCAGAGTCATCGTCATCTGAGTTTCCGGAGCGCTGCGGGCTGCCGGGATCACTTCCAGACTGGTTCCGCTCCTCATAGGAATCACTGTCGGAAGCAATGCGTTTCCTGTGGCCTTCGTCATCGTCAGAACCTGATCCGCTGTCCCGGGGGTTTCTGGACACGAAAACGACAATGTTAACGAGAGAATCGGCACCTAAATAAACGTAAGCAAACTCGAGAGACATGTTTCACCTGTCTTCTGCTATTTTTAGGCCATCCTCGTCAGAGGAGGAATCGGAGGACGAAATGATTGCTTTGGATTTGATCTTTCCTTTAAGAGACGGCGGCATGCGCTCTGGCTTAGGCTGAAAAAAGGAGAAATGTAATTACAGTTAGCAATCGTCCAGGTAGTCTCTTTAAGACAACGAGTTTGACGCTCAAAACATCGGTACCTTCTCAATCTTCTTGCGCTCTCTGGGTTTGCGCTGTTTCTTGGGCCTGGAGCCTCCTTCTTCATCGTCTGAACCTTCATCCTCTCTTTTAGTCGGTCTGAGGAAACAAGAGAAACAGATCAGGCATCAACCAGACATCTGTCCACTAGGGTTAGTTAGCTTTTTTTGACAATAAAAAAGTGTTTTTTACCTTCTTCGTTTCTTGCGGGGTTTCTTCTCTCCCTCCTCTCCACCTTCATCATCAACTTCACTGCCGCTCCCAGCTTTCTTCTTCTTCTTCTTCTTGAGTGGTAGATCCTCATCGGAGTCATCATTGACAAAGTCATCAAAGTCACCTCCTTTCTTGCGCTAGTAAAACAAAGAATTAAAATATGAAATATATATATATATATATATATATATATATATATATATATATATTTATTATAATTTTTTTTTTTATTGTAGGTTGATTCCCCTGAAAAGTGTAAACACTGGCGCGATCAAAACATTGCTGTTTGAGCATCCCTTCTAGCCCCACACAGCAGCATTGTTTCAGCCAATGGCGTGAGTTTGGGATGGTACTATCCGTTTGATCAACCAATGGCGATGTGGGGAATGTTCGGGTTTTGCAATTCCTCTTTGTGATGCAAGATGCAAGGGGCGGCTGCCAAGATGCAGGGTTGGCGGTTCGAATCCCGGTCCACATGACTCCACATGCAGAAGTGTCCTTGGGCAAGACACTGAACCCCAAGTTGCTCCCAATGGCAGGCTAGCACCTTGCATGGCAGCTCTGCTTTCATTGGTGTATGAGTGTGAATGTGTGTGAATGGGTGATTGGGACACAGTGTAAAGCGCTTTGGTAACCTCTAAGGTTAAAAAGGCGCTATATAAGTGCAGACAATTTACCATTAACAAGTGGTGCAGAAAATACACACTTCAGCTTTATATTAAATGACTGAAACAGCCTGTGTTCTGGAGCTCATTGACATCCAAAAGTAATCTCAGACTCACTCTTCCACCTCCTCCTTTCTTCTTCTCTTTGTTTGCCTCTTTCATTCCCTCAGCGAAGGAGAGCAGGTTCTTGGTCTTCTCTACATACTGAGCTCTCTGCTCGAGGAGCTTCCTCTGCTCCTCAGCCTCCCTGTTCTTCTTCTCCTCTTGCTTTTTCATCATCTGTTGTCGCAGCAGGTCTCTCTCCTGCTCCTGTTTAGCACGGTGCTCCTTCTCCTCCTCATCTTGTTTACGAGCTCGTGCCACATGGTACTGAGCCTGGCTTTGCAAGTCAGAACACTGCCTAAGAAAGCAAAAGCATACAGATGAGTTTAATGTATATATGTACAACATAAGCATAACATGTGCAGGACTGTTTCTTAAAGGGATAGTTCACCCAAACATTTAAATTCTCATCATTTACTCACCCTAATGCCATCCCAGATGTGTATGATTTTCTGGAACTCATTAACAACTACAGTAATTACTACTAACCCTAAACGTAACCCATATTAAGTGCATGTAGTTACCTAATATTACTCAGTACTTTCTTGGGTAACTACACTGAGAGGGCAGGTACTGTAAAATAAAGTGCAATCGACTTTGTCTTTTTCATGACACAAAGATTTCTAGAAGAATATCTCAGTTCTGTTAGTCCATTTAACACAAATGAATGGTGGCCAAAACTTTAAGGTCCAAAAAGCACATAATGGCAGTGTAAAAGTAATCCATAAAATCCATGTCTTCTGAAGTAATCTAATTGGTTTTGGGTGAGAAAAAACCCAATATTTAAGTCCTATTTTACTATATATCAACAGCTTTGACCAATAGGTAGCGAAATGCACAAATAATGCAAATTGCCAAACAACAAAGACATTTACATTTATGCATTTGGCAGACATTGTTATCCAAAGCGACTTACAGTGCACTTATTACAGGGACAATCCCCCCGGAGCAACCTGGAGTTAAGTGACTTGCTCAAGGACACAATGGTGGTGGCCGTGGGGATCGAACCAGCAACCTTCTGATTAACAGTTATGTCCTTTAGCCCACTACACCACCACCAAGAAGAATATGGAGATTTTGATTAAAAAATACTTTAATATTGATCAGAAGACATGGATTTAACCGCTGGAGTCTTATGGATTACTTTTATGCTGCCTGGTTCTGGTCACCATTCATTTGCATTGTATGGACCTACAGAGCTGAAAAATTCTTCTAAAAATCTTTGTTTGTGTTCTGCAGAAGAAAGTCATACACGTCTGGGATGACATGAGGGTGAGTAAATGACAATTGAATTTTTTTTAGGGTGAACTATCCTTTAAAAGACCTCTTTAAAAGGCTTGACAAGTGTGGTTTTCTTTCCTGTGTTGATGTATTTCCTATTAAAATTGGGAGTTTGTGTGCGTCATATTGAAAGGGCATGTCCCGTTTTTATAAAAATAGCCACCAGGCTTTTGTTTATGCTATAGCTATGAACCATAATTTCCTACTTGCCTTTGCTAGTCAGAAGTAGGCAGTACGAGAGGGAGGGACGTTCTCATACTAGGAAGCATTTGATTGGACCAAAACGTTCAGTGACGTGACAAGAGCATCAACAAATAAATCCTCTCTCTTCCAAGCTTGGAAACCTTCCAAGGTTTTTTTTCATATCAGCTCCAACCTTCAGAAGTGTCAAGACATTTTGTTGCTCACTTGGGTTCCATTTCTGTCATGTCGCAATGAGAAGCTCCACCAGCCGTGAGATCCCATTGGTGCAAAATCCCACTTCACATTGGTATATATTTAACATGAAACAAGTTCTAATTGGCTGAGATTTTGTCACGTCATGCAGCATTTTCACATCCCACCTGGTAAAGGCAAGCTGTGTGAGGAAACATTCGAATGATGATTACAGATCTGGAGAAATTTACCTGGCTTCACCAGCAGCCAGCGCGAGGTCAAACCTCATTTTGTCTCCAGCCTTACTAAGGTAGCTGAAATACCTGTAATGCAATAACAGGAAGTTATGAAAGACACATCTGATAGTTTCAGGGTCTTTGCGTTATACTGCAGGCTTTAGTTCAATAGGAGGGTCATGAAGCTCACTCACCTGTGAGCCAACTCCAGCTCTTTCACTGCACTCAGCACAGCCTTTAGATTACTCTTTTCATCCTTCAACACAAGTGTGGCCAACCTCTGCAGCACCAGTGCCACGTTAAACATCAGCACTGTGTCACTGGGAGCCACGTGACGAGCCTGAGCATCCATAAAAAAGAATCAGAGGATGTGAAATAGGCTTAAATATTTATAATTAAAGGAATATTCCGGGCTCAATACAAGTTAAGCTCAATCGACTGCATTTGTGGCACAATGTTGAATACTACAAAATAATTTAAACTCATCCCTCCTTTTCTTACCGTAAAAACAAAAAGGTTACAGTGAGGTAATGAATGGTACAATGGAAGGTGGAGGGTTCAAGCCCCAATTGTTTTAGTGTTTAAAAGGTAGAAAGGTGAGCTTATAATTTATAAAAGCACTCATAAAATCATAAAACAAAGTGTTTATTCATTTAGCTGTAAAGGTTGTTTAAATCATTGCTTTTGCGGTTGTTTAAAAGGATACCAAGTATGCCATTTTTTACAAGATGTAATACAAGTCTCAGGTGTCCCCAGAATGTGTCTGTGAAGTTTCAGCTCAAAACACCCCATGGATCATTTATTATACCATGTTGTAAATGCCTCTTTTAAGGTGGAATCAAAAACACGCTGTTTTTGTGTGTGTCTCTTTAAATGCAAATGAGCTGCTGCTCCCCGCCCCGATTTGCAAACATTCACAAAATATAGTGTGATACTTATATGGGTTTAGATATAAAGCTGGAACATGAACAGTTGGTGCTGATCCATGCTTGATAATCACATTTTTTTTTAATCCTGCTCCATCCATTCATTTTGACACACTGTTTTTGATTAATAGAAATATAAGAAAGAGGAGTGGGTGGACTTTTAACATTGTAGGGTGGTTGTGTACACACACTGCCCACTCACATTTTTGTACAAACATAATTTTAAGCATAATAGGTCCCCTTTAATGTTTATGGCGTCAGTGCAACAAAGTTGTAAATTTGTACAGTACATAACTACACAGAAAAGTTTAGTAAGTGATTTTATCACACTAAAATCATGTTAACATGCATATTGTTTATATCTTGTGGCTATACTTTTCAAAAAGTGAGTATTTTATCATTTACTGATTGGCCCCCTATTCACTTCCATTGCAAGTGCCTCACTGGAACCCAGATTTTTATTTTTTTAAAGAAAAGGAGACAAATCTAAATTCATTTTTATGTTAATCTACATTATGCCACACATGCTGATGATTGAGCAAAACGATAGAGTATTGAACCTGGAATATTCCTTTAAGGCTGTCAACACACTAAAATAAACATTCATGGATAATAATGTTTTTGGTGTTAATCTAAAATTTTGCCACCAAGTATGTATGTGTATATATATATATATATATATATGTGTGTGTGTGTGTGTGTGTGTGTGTTTCTTTTCAAAAGGTTGCATATTCTGTTTTAATGCAATGGGTTCCTTTTATTATTATTTTTAAATAAACATGTAATATATATATGTATTATAATAAATGGTGGCTCAGCGGTAGAGGCTCTGGATTACTGACCAGATGGTGGTGGGTTCAAGCCCCAGCACCGCCAAGATGCCACTGTTGGGCCCTTGACCCTATCTGCTTCAGGGGCACCGTATCATGGCTGACCCCACGCTCTGACCCCAGTTTAGCTGGGATATGTGAAAAAAAGATTTTCACTGTATATGTTCAATATACATTTGTTCAGATTTATAAGCTGTGACAAAAATAAAGGCTTCTTCTTAACATGTTAACTTTGGCAGCCCTATTTATAAAAGAACAAGAACAAAAAAACAGAATTAATGGAGTAAAGAAATTGGGGAAAAAAACATGCCAGTGTTGCGTTCAAATGTCCTCACCCTCAGAAGAGTGTGTTTACACTCCTGCAGCTTGCCACATTTGAAGAGCGCTCGGGCCAGATACAACAGCACCTCTGTGTTCTGAAACTTGTAGAATTTCTTCAAGCAGTTTTCATACTGGATAAACAAAGACAAACATGCCATGAGTTCTGATCCAACAAAAACAATGAATGTCAGCAGAACATTTGAGTTTGTGCAATGTCTCACCATCTGCACCGCACTGATGTACTGCTTCTGCTCCACATAGATGTGTGCAAGGTTCAGCCAGACATCACTGATCTCTGCTGTGGCCTCTCTGACCTGAGCAAAGACATCTCTTGCCTCTCGGAAATAACCCTTATGTGCCAGTACAGCACCTGCGGCAGACAGAAGAGGAATACAAATAAAACCGATTATTTAACAATAATTTGACCCAACTTGCTCACTCAATACAATCTTTTTTTTTTTTAATAGTTCCTCCACCATGACAGTAAGTGACCAGAAAAAGAAAACTGCCCATAGCAGAAAACCATAGTCAAAAGTCTGGCTTTGAGAGACTAAATAAACAGCAGATTAGGCACCTATGCCATTGGCAGCATATAGATTTTTGGCATCGTTCCTCAGGACTTGTTTGTAGATCGCTAGTGCTCGATCCTGGTGCCTCTTTTCCTGCAAAAACAAGACTAGATCAGACAACAAATTCTGTGAGTGTAGAGTGTCGTTCTATTAACATCGCTTTAGGTTAGCAAACCTTTTCGCGATCTCTAGTGGGCTGATGCAGTGTCTGAAGCCACACGTTCCCTAGTGCCAGCATAGAGTAGGTGTCATTTTGAGTGGACGGCTGCTTAAGGATGCGTTCAAACTTCTTCTGGCCGGGACCCCATTCCTGCTTGGCCAGATGGAGGTTACCAATCAGCGACCAGGCATCAGGGTGATCCTACAAAACACACCTTTTATTAATAAGGCTCTAAGAGAATGAAAATAAATGTTGAGATAGTTGTGATGCAAGAACTACCCACCTGATTGATCTGTAGAGCTTCTTTAAACCAGTCAGAAGCTTCATAGAAATTTCCCTTGTCACGTGCCATTGCTCCAAGACGCAAATAACCTGTAACCAATTAAAATAAAAGTTAATGACGGTTCCAGGCAAAAGTCCACATAAACACACAATGAATATCCTGATGCATACAGTCCACGTAATTGGGATGCTCTCTCAGGATGTTCTTGTAGAGTTTCTCAGCCTCATGGAACTCGCACATGGCCTCATAGAGTCTAGCCAGGTTATAGGAGGTTGTGACAGAGATGGCGTTGTAGTAGTGCTCATCATGCTCGCCCTCAGCTTTGGCCCTCTCCAAAGCAGCCAGGAAGTATTTCTACAAAGAAACAGAAGGTGTATAAAACAATAATTAATTAATCTCAAATACATTCAGTTTTAATTTGAGATAAACACAACTTTCGCAACCCATTTTATCTCCATAAAGTGACACATTTTGAGATTTTTAACAATGAAAAGAAAGTGGAGAGGCTTTTTGCTTTTATAAAAGGCCAGCAACAGTAATATAATAAAAGACACCAATGTTCAATAAATAGTGACATTTATTTTAGAGCTGTTGATTTAATGTGTTGATTCAGTGCAGTTAATTACAATTAAAGGAATATTCCGGGTTCAATACAAGTTAAGCTCAATCAACAGCAGTTGTGGCATAATGTCGATGTAAAGGGATTAAAGGAAAGGAGGAGGTGAGAACCGGCTTGACGATATAAATAATAGTTTAATGAAGAACTAAACAAAAAGACAAACAGACAAAGGTGTCGGACAGCTCCCCGTAAATTTCTCTCTCTGTCCCACTGCAGTCTCCAGTCGGCCTTTATCCCTCTCTAAGGCTTGATTAGCCCGATTACGGGCCGGGTGTGTAGCATCACGACCCGGCCCTGCCCTCCACCCTGTCACAGTCGATTACCACAAAAATGTATTTCTACTCATTACTCCTTTTCTTTAGAAAAAAAGCAAAAATCGAGGGACACTTGGGACACTTACAATGGAAGTGAATGGGGCCAATTTTTGGAGCGTTTAACGGCAGAAATGTGAAGCATCGAATTTTATTAAAGCACTTACATTAATTCTTCTGTTAAAATGCATTATAGTTAAGTTTGGCTATAACATAAACATACAATTGGCTATAACTACACAGAAAAGGTTAGTAAGTGATTTTATCATCACACTAGAATCATGTTTACATGCATATCGTTTATGTCTTGTGGCTAAACTTTTGAGTATTTTAATGTTAAAAAATTGGCCCCCATTCACTTCCAGATTTTTCCTTTTTTTTAAAGGAGGGGGAAGTCAAAATACATTATAATACAATATAATCAATATTATGCCACAAATGCTGTCGATTGAGCGCAATTTTTATTATACCCGGAATATTCCTTTAATTACAAATCGCTATTTACCACGGACAATAGCTTCAATTCCACCCAAAACCTCATCGTCATCAACATAGAAGAGGTGAAAGAGGGACTAGCTGCAATGAAGAAAGAGAAGGCAGCTGGTAAAGATGGTATCACCCTCGGAATGTCTTCACCACCTGTGCCCTTTGGGGTTCCAGTGGCTAGCAAAACTTTATTCCAAGGCATTGGAATCTGGACACATCCCAGAAATATGGCAGGAGGTGATGATCTTTGACGCACTTAAACCTGGGAAGCCGACCCACAAAGCTCTAGGTACTTCTGTGCAGAACCTACATTATAAACTCCTGGGATGTATCATCCTCTGGAGAATAAGCCCTCTTGTCGAGTTGGTGATCCTTGGTGATTCCAACCGAATCGTAGGTGCTGCAACCAAGTTCTGGCCCTGACAATGGCCCTGTCCCCAAATGGGCCTAGACTGGACGATGCTGAGCAAAGGGTGATTGTGTGCACACCTGGGTGATAAAGCCTGCTACCCCCAATTCCTCCAAAATAGACTGTCACAAGGCGCAGTACTCGCACCACGTCTACACAAATTTGCATATGCGGATGATGTGGATCGATGCGGATAAAAGTAATCCATAAGATTCCAGTGGTTTAATCAATGTCTTCTAAAGCGATCCAATCGGTTTAGGGTGAAAGCCAAAATGTAACACTAATTTTTCACTATAAATCATGACAGCAGTCTCCTTGGCAATCTTGATTTCAAGCTCGATTACACTTCCTATAATGCCAACTAGCACTGCGTATGCGTCGAGCACTAGGAAGTGTAATCAAGCTTGAAATCACGACCGTGCATAGATACTACGATGGCAAAATGCACAGTGAAAAAGGAGTTATACTTTGGTTTGTTCTCACCCAAAAGCGATTGGACATTGATTAAACCATTGGAATCTTATGGATTACTTTTATGATACATTTATGTGATATTTGGACCTTCAGAGTTTTGGCCACAATTCACTTGCATTATGTGGACCTACAGTTCTGAGATCTTTGTTTGCGTTCTGAAAAAAAAAAAAAAAAGGCATACACATCTGGGATGGCAAGAGGGTGAGTAAAAGATGAGAGAATTTCAATTTTGGGTGAACTGTTACTTTAAGACCAAAAATGTGAATAAAACAGGGTAAAAGTAAAATAGGGTACATTTGGATTTGACTGGCTTTCAAAATTCCACTGTACCTTGGCCTCTCCTAGGTTTCCCAATCTGAAATGTAAAGCCCCCAAATTATTGAGGATCTCAGGAGGAACATCAGCTTGAACCTTTTCCTGGAGGATGCGAGTGGCGGTGCCATATGCAGACAGAGCACCCTGCAGGAAAGTTGGGCGATGGGGTTAGTTGTGCAAATTAAAATAGCTCCAAAATTGTCAGAACAATATAAGGCATATATTAAAAACACAGCTGTTACCTGAATGTCTGTTTGTTCCAAAATTTGGGCGAGCTCAATCCAGGCTTCCACATCATCGGAATACTGTACTGTGATTTTTTTGAGATGTTCCTATGAAATCAAAACAGAAAAGTCTTGAGATAGGGACTTAAAAAGGGTTATATCATCTATGTTAAGAATTTTGACTTTTTAAATGTTTTATTTACTAGGTCTTACTTTAGCAATGTCTCTCTTCTCCTGGTCATCCGATGTGGCATAAAGTGACCCAAGGATTTTCATGGTTTCATAATTATTGGGATATGCCTTCAAGACCTTTTCAAAGCACTGCGCAGCATTCTCCTTGTCTCTACGATACACATACATCTGGCCCAGACCAAAGAAGGGCAGTACAAAAGTAGATGAGGCAAACTGAGTGGCCTGATAGTAGTACTGGAAGGCTTGGTCGTAGTCCTCCTAAACAAATCAAAGTAACATGTTCTGGTTTTTGCCATTGAAGTTTTATAGAGCACAGGGAATTTTGAAATACTGAAAAATATATCAGCCAGGTGGATTCGGCCTGCTTTGTCTCATTACCTGTTCTCATATAAAGAGCAAATATTCATATAACTTAAGAAATTGTGTGTAATTGTGTGTAAACCTGTATGTAATCGTGAAATTGTATTTAATATATACTCACTTTCCAACATGTTGTGCAACCATCTGGAATATTTGATGACTTGAATGACCGCTAAACTGTACAATTGATCATTGTCCCAGGCATCGGATTTCCTATAAAGCTGCGATACTTTCATGTCTCTTGTATAACTCCATAATCAATTTCTTGTAACATTATGAAATCTTTAAACTCAAATTATTGTTTCATGTCCATTTATTTCTTCGTTTTTGTTTTTTTATTATTCCTTAACCACACATATACTGTATTTACTGTATAAACATGTCTTCTATCGGCCATCGTCCATCATACTCTCTAGTTATAAGCATCAGCCACTGAGAAGCCTGTATTGGTTTACCACTGATTCAATCAACAGATATATCTGCCTTACCTGGACATGGAAGGATCGAGCTAACTGATAGCAGCTCTCTGCTTGCATGGCTTCCACCTCTGTGTTGTGAAAAGCGTGAAGAGCCAGATGCTGCACTTTGCTATAATCCTGAAAAACATACAGCGATAAAGTACTCGGGCTCCAATTCTAAACTGTAGCTCTTAATCATGAGTAGGATGTAGATTTACCTTTTTGAAGAAGAAATGATTGGCGAGGTGATTGAGCACCATGGGGTTGCTGGGGTCAATGGTGTAGGCTCTGGACAGCAGCTGCACTCCGTTCTTGATGGAGTCGGCTTCTTTGTTGTTGAGCTCCAGCACAGCCAAACCCACCAAAGCCCCCACACATTTAGAGTTCAGCTCCAGGGCTCGGCCAAAAGCCAATCGGGCTTTCTCTAGTTTGTTAAGCCTGACAAAGCAGTGGCCCATGCCAAGCCTCACCTCGGCTAAAATGAGACAATTTACACCAAAATTAGCTCAGCAAGTCTTCATCAAAGTAAAAAATTAATGAATTAATCATAAAACATAAAAAATACAAAGAATTGTCAAGCTCACCTGGACAGCCAGGGTTAGTGCGAAGGGCTTTTTTGTAATACGCCAGTGCTCCCCTGTAATCCTTTTTGTTGAAGGAGATACATGCCTTACCTGTTTTACAATATGGACACGAATAACAATCCATAAAAAGACAATATCTATTAACACATAGTTCTTAAAAGTTAACATAAAAAGCATGAGACCCACGATGTAAATGCTGAAGCTCAAGGTTACCGTGAAGAGCATTGTGACAGACCCCGATGGCAACGCTTCTTTTTTTTGTTATTTGCTATTGTTGCCAAAACCTTTCTTGGATTAACTGGCATTATATTACTGTGCTAATGGAATAGTTCAACCAAAAATGAAAAGTCTCTCGTTATGCATCATGTGGAGGGCACTCAATGGTGCAAGGAAGCGTAATCAAGCTTGAAATCATACTGATGTCATGATTAAGTGAAAAATGAGTTACACTTTGGTCTGTTCTCACCTACATTTATTTACATTTATGCATTTGGCAGACGCTTTTATCCAAAGTGACTTACAGTGCCCTTATTAGAGGGACAATCCCCCCGGAGCAACCTGGAGTTAAGTGCCTTGCTCAAGGGCACAATGGTGGTGGCCGTAGGGTTCGAACCAGCGACGTTCTGATTAGCAGCCCTGTGCTCTAGCTACTGTGCCACCACCTACGCTTTTTGGTGCTTCAATATTTTGGTCACTGGAGATATTCTTCTATAAATCTTAATTTGTGTCATTCACATCTGGGATGGCATGACGGTGAGTAAATGAGGAGAGAATTTTAAATTTTGGGTGAACTATCCCTTTAATTTTAGAAAGGCTGAATTAACAGTAGCCTAAACAGCTATTTGATTATTGGTTGACAATAATCAATCAGTAGGCCTAGGTAAGTCTTTTTAGAAATTTTTATTTCCTCTGGAATAACATGCACCGCTGAATTGCACAAAATAAGACCGGGTATTAAGAAAGTAAAGAGTCAATTTTCATTTCACTATGACTTTAAATAAGTTGTTTTAGGCAAATGATTATATCTCTATTTGTTTACCCAAGAGTGCAGGTATGTTGTTTGTTGACTGGTTAAGTACAAACTGGAACTGAGCATCAGCCTGATCCATCTTATCTCCTTCCAGGAGACAAAAGCAAGCTCTTCCCAGCAGATGGTTCTGAGAAAGTGAGAAATAATCATAATAGTGTAACATCAATACAGTTAAAAAGATCTCCGTAAAAGTTACATTTCAGAGGCATTACAATATCTAATGTTCATTTACCTGATCATACATGATGATCTTGTCTGCCATGGTGTACAGGAGAGTGGACTGGTTGATGAGGTCCTTCTTTGTATCCTTGTTCTTCTCTTTACGAGCCTGTTGGACATAGTAAGCAGCTAAAGTGTCCAGACAGGTCATCTGGTCCTTCTCATGGTCTCTGTAATCCAGGTTTCCATCAATGCGTGCCGCCTCCAGCAACTTGACGAAATCTTCGGTCTTTCCTTGCTTGTAGTACTCCAACTGAATCGAAACATTGTCAAATAGTTCGTTTGAAACAATTAACTCCTATTAAGAAATTTTAGCAGAGATCACACCCTGCGTCGGAAGTTAACTTTTCCATAAAGGGGCAATAATTGCCCCCCTGGATGTAACTTTCAGTGGCATTGTTAGCATTTATAAGGGCATTTTGCTTTCTAAATACAGTATATGTAAAAAAACCATTGTCATTCTTATATTTGAATACTTTAAAGTATCTCAATATGAATAACTAGATTGAGAATATACCGTTTAATAGTTCCTGCCTGTAACATTTTATAAATATCAAATCATATTTTCTGTTATAATAGCTAATTACTAAGCTTTAAAAAGAATATTAAGACGTATATCAGCTGTCATTAAAAAAAAAAATCAAAACAGGGGCATTTTTTAGCCCCCACATTTTTAATTTCAAGAGCATTTTTTCACTTTTTGAGGCATTTTTGCCACAAACCCTCCTTTATTTCTGACCATGATCCACCCCATAATGAAACTAGGGTCAAAAATTAACAATCTTGCCAAGTGCAAGTAAAAACAGCTTTGGAAAATAAATAAGACACCAGTTTAATTATTATTAATTGTATTTCTTTATTGCAAATATATGCAAAATGCAGCATCTAGCCCAGTTAAAAAAAAACAAAATGTATGGGCAGTATATTTTCTCCCACCACTGACAGATGTGCCAACAAGTTCATATTGGACCCTGAATAATTGAAGAGCACTACACACACGTTTGTATATCACTCACAGCAAGTGCAATCCATATGTGCAGCTGTGTATGTTCCTGTTTGAGGATACTGATGACCTCATCTCCTTCAGGAAGCTGGTCAAAGTCAAGCTCAATGACCTGAAAAAGAAGCACAGAGAGGACAAACCATCCAGTGAGAAAGTGAACAACGGTCAGCAGGAAGAACTTATGATAAAATAATTAGTATGCTTATAGAGACCACAACATTTTCATTTCTCTGATGATGGCATTATATCACCAGCAATCACTGCTGCATACTGTATTATCGTGCATTTGATCAATACAGTCTGACTGGACATGAGCGCTTCTATAAAGTTGCGACGAATGGGAAACTTGTGTGATGTTTTCTTGGCAGGACAGCTGTGATGATAGTCAACAAAACTATTTACCACTAGTTTATCACGTGAACCAGGTTTAGAGATATTTACTTTGGGATTGGACATGGTTGCTCATGGTTAGCAGAAGCATTTCTCTCATTAGCCTGTTTAGTTCGTTTGTTTTATGTATACTTATTAAGACCGAGCGAGTATAGCATGTTAGCTAGAGACTGAGCTGTTATACAATCATATTGAGCGCCACACAGAGACCAAACGAGCCAGTACCTCATCTGTGTCCCGCAGAGGGATTTCAATGGATCCCCGAGACATGGTGGTGACTGAAACCTTCGTTTGTATGTACTCGTATCCAGTGATGATGTTCAACAGCAGCAACTGCCTTGACCACACATGAACTATACACTTCACTTCCGGGTTAACGGACCAGCGCTACAAATTAAAAGTCATCTAAAACTGTGTGGTAAAGTTTCCAGAAGATGTCACATAAAATATATTTTGACCAGACAAGAGCCGTGATTTTACATTTACACTGGGGCGGCCAAATGTTTGGAATAATGTACAGATTTTGCTATTTCGGAAATTGGTACTTTAATAGACCAAAGTGGCATTCAACTGATCACAAAGTGTAGTAAGGACATCACTGACGTAAAAAAAACAGACTTTTGAAAAAGTCAAAAAATAAACATTCTCTAGAAACTCGTCAGTCAATCGCTGTTTTGAGGAATGAAGACTATGCAATGCTTGAAATTTGCAAAAAAATAAAGATTTCATACAAAGGTGTACACTACAAAAACAAAGCACAACTGGCTCTAACAAGGACAGAAAGAGATGTGGCAGGCCAGATGTACAACTAAACAAGAGGATAAGTACATCAGAGTCTCTAGTTTGAGAAATAGACGCCTCACATGTCCTCCGCTGACAGCTTCATTGAATTCTACCCGCTCAACACCAGTTTCATGTACAACAGTAAAGAGAAGACTCGGGGGTGCCTTATGGGAAGAACTGCAAAGGAAAATCCACTTTTGAAACAAAAGTGAAAGAAAAGTTTAGAGTGGGCAAAGAAACACAGACATTGGACAACAGATAATTGGAAAAGAGTGTTATGGATCTTAACCCCATTGAGCTTTTGTGGGATCAGCTAGACTGTGAGGTGTGTGAGAAGTGCCCAACAAGACAGCCACATCTATGGCAAGTGCTACAGGAAGTGTGGGGTGAAAGGTCACCTGAGTATCTGGACAAACTGACAGCTCAAATGCCAAGGATCTGCAAAGCTTTAACTGCTGGACGCGGAGGATTTTTGGATGAGAAATCTTTAAGTAGTTTAAGAAGTTCAGAATTTTTTTTCCAAATTGTAATAGTAATATTTCATGTTATTAATGTCCTGACAATATTGTCACATGTAATCAGCAAAATAATTTCATCACATGGACAAAAAACCTATTTAAAAAAAAAAATAGCTAAATATTTCATCTTTTACTCACCCTCAGGCCATCCCAGATGTGTATGACTCTCTTTAATCTGCAGAACACTAATTAGATTTTTAATAGTATAATTCAGCTCTGCAGGTCCAGACAATGCAAGTGAATGGTGACCAGAACTTTGAAGCTCCAAAAAGCACAGACAGTCATGGCGAAACTCCAGTGATTAAATCCATGTCTTCAGAAGCGGATACGGGTTAGGGTTACCTACTGGGCACTGGCAAAAGGTGGAGATTTATAATGAAAAAGGACTTAAATATTTATCTGTTTCTCACCCACACATATCGCTTCTGAAAGCATGAATTTAACCACAAGTCATATGGATAACTTTTATTCTGAATTGTGGAGCTTCAAAGTTTTGGTCACCATTAAATCTACTTTGCATACCAAATAATAATGTTGTTTGTGTATTCCTAGATTTAGGACATTTTATCTGAACCTTAATTTCTAACCTTTTATTTTATTTAAATGTAATTAATTACAAATAATACATTGCTAATAATAAAAAAAAAACTGGAACATTCAAATGCATATTAAGCAATGTATGTACTGATTTACTTTTTTGGCACTAGTTCCTTGAAATCAGTCACTTTTATTCAGAACAAATGCTCTGGAGTTTAGCTCATCATCTGACCTGGACGTATTTGGAGAAATGGACAAGGAAAAGTACTGGCCTGGATCATTTGATATGGAAAACTGCCGAATTTTAATTAAATGGCCAATTACAACATTGTTCTTTCATGCTGGAGGCACACTGGCAATGAATGGAGGACATGTAGGGGGAGGTAGCCATGTCATCTGGTTTTGATGTGTGGCAGTGTGTGTTCTGTGATGAAAAGAGTCTAACGCTCTCTAAAGATCAGCTGTTGCTTTTACATGCATTGATATCCACAAGCAACAAGGATGTTGCACATACATAGCTTACACGACAGTGTAAACATGACCAAGAATAAACTGCATGTTTGGATGTGCACAGATCATCTATGTTGTTTTGAACATGGTGTTCTTGAGTCTTTTAAATGGATTGTGTTCATCTGAAAAGGTATGTCATTTTCCTTTGCGTTTCATGTCCAATAAGGAGGGAATATACGTATCCATGTCTCAGTTGTGTTCATTTTCCATTTTGGATTGCATTTTTGCTGTGCCAACGGTTGAAGGTTACACAATACCCAGGTTGAAAACATGAACTGGAACAACACACCATTTTATCTTCACTGAACTTTATAAGTATAGTTCAGCAAACAGTAAGTTTTTATCTTTTATGAAGTTTAAATGAAAGTGTAATGAAATATACGGTTAGAGTCACATCACAGTGCAGTGCTATCTTTGATTCTTTTATTTGGCTCTACAGTGGCTAAGGCCACAGAGAAGCTGACTGGATGCCAGAGTTCATCCGAGGAGGACGCTGAGCCCCATCTCCACTTTCTCCATCACATATCACAACATCATGCCCCGAGTCTTTCAGTTGATTCTGGAACCTTCTCTGTGGAGCCTTGCCAGATGTTTGAGAGCAGTGAAGGTGAAATGACGTCACCACATTCTCCTAAAGTCTGTGTTTGTACATCACTTTTGTGAGCATTATAATAAATTGTATTTTCACAGCTTGCCGTTGTCAGCTCACCACATTTTTACATCGGCTTAGATTTCAGATCCGATAGCAGGGCTCTGTGTGATTGTGATGACACAAATGGCTTTTCAGAGGAAGAACTACTAAACATAACTTTTGAAGCATGTGATGCTACTAACAAAGGTACAAGATCCCCTTTTAATAGTGATAAAGGTTAGGCATAACTCTTGAATGCTCACCTGATACATCACATCTCTCTCGTGCATACAGGAGTGGTCCAGGCCTCCACGGTGATGCATTATCTCCAGGCCATGACTCTCCAAAGTTCAGGCCAGGACAAGCTCACCAATTTGAGGCACATGCTGGACCCAGAGAACCGAGACCCCCTTGTTAGCAGGGATACTTTCCATACCACCATGAGAGAGTGGATCGCCCGGTGTTGCCAAGATGGGTGAGCAAAATTGAACCACATACTGATATAATGTATAGCGTGAATCCAAAGTTGCTGTAGAATAAAAGTGTCTGCTAAATGCATACATGTTGTATTTGATCATATATGAGCTTAACACAGATGTTGAAATAGGGTATTCGTTAAAAACCTTGCTGTGTGTTACTAATTTAAAGGAGAGATTTTATAAAGTATACTAAAGATTGCTTTCAGAGGTCCTGAGGATAAAAAACAGGCATCAGGATCAGCCTTAAGAAGATCTGTAGCTGGTAAGTTGCAATAAATGTTAACCAGTGCTGGGTTTCCATCCAGCTGAATTTGCCCTCGGAAGTGCTTGATATGCACATTAACTCTCAAAATTGGTTTTCAAGTTTATGCGCTAAAGTCAGAGTTGAATTTTCTAGAGTTTCGCCAAAGCCAAAATGTGCATTAAAGGGATAGTTCACCCCAAAATGAAGATTCTCTCATAATATACTCACCCTCATGCCATCCCAGATGTGTCTTTCTTTTTCTTGCACGGAGAATAAATATTTCAGCTCTTTAGGTTCATAAAATTTGAACTTTGAAGCGCCAAAAGAACATAAAGGCAGCATAAAAGTAATCCATACAACTCTAGTGGTTTAATCTATGTCTTCAGAAGTGATATGATAGGTGTAGTTTAAAAACAGATGAATATTTAAGTTATTTTTTAATGTAAATCTACACCTTTGACACGTTCTGAGCAGTAGGTGTCAATATGCACAAAGAATTCAAATCAACAAAAAAATAAAGAAGAAGTATATTAAAGTGAAAGTGGAGATTTATAGTAAAAAAGTATTTAAATGTTGACAGGTTTCTCACACACACCTATTATATCACCTATTATATTGCTTCTGAAGACATGGATTTAACTACTGGAGTCTTATGGATAATTAATTTTTTTTTGGATGAACTATCCCTTTAAAGTAATGGGAAGAGTTTATCCACAAAATTATGACTATTTTGATAATTTGTGCATGCGTTTCCGCTCCTTCTCTCAACAAAGCAATTTTTCCAAACACAGAGCCCCGTAGCTCTTTTTTCTTCTCCCAGGTATACGGATGCTGGCAGCTTATGGGCATTTCAGCCATTTTAGCCCTTAATATATGAGATAACACACTTACACGCATCTGCTGGCAGCATGTAATAAAACAATGTATAACCCAATTCCAAAAACGTTGGGACAGTATGCAAAATGGCAATTAAAAAGGAGTGCTTTTTAAATGTATTTTGACTTTATGTATTACAACAAAATCAGTACAAAGTCAAGGTACTTCATGTTTTCCCTAATCAACTGCATTGCTTTTTGGAGGTTATTTTGTAAGTTTTTCTGGCATTGATGCCTGCAACACATTCCAAAATTGTTGAGACAGGGAGAATTTAGGACTAATAACAATCTGACAAGCTGAAATCATGCTGTGATGTGAAACAGGCAACGTTAAACAGGTGAGACAATCGTGTTAGAGTATATAATAAGCCTCCAAAAGAGCAAGGACTGGTCGAGGCTCGCCAATTTACCAACAGATGCATTTGCAAATAATCCAGCTCTTTGAGAACAAATTCCCCCATAGAAAAACTGGAAGGATTTTGGGCATTTCTCCCTATATAGTGCACAATATAAACACAATATATATATATATATATATACACACAATATAATATTAAGACTACTTCTTCATGCACTCGATCTCTGATCCCTCAGACGTCAATGGCTTAAAAACCATCATGTTTATGTAATGGATATCATGCCATGTGATGAGGATTACTTGGGTAAACCTTTGTCAACACCATTTTCCGCTGCATCCACAGATGCAAATTAAGACTTTACTATGCAAAGCAGAAGCCATACATCAACACTGTCCAGAAGCGGCATCGATTTCTCTGGGCTCGGTCTCATCTGAGATGGAAAGTAGAACAGTGGAATCACGTTTTGTGGCCCGACGAGTACACATTTGTAATAAAAGCTGTAGTGTTCTCCAGGCCGAAGAGCAGAAGGACCATCCAAGATGGTCCCAATTGCGCAGCTGAAAATCTGCCTAATGAATGAATGGGGGGGAAATCTTCTTGCTAAACTTAACAAACCAGAGTCTTCAGTGCCTAAATGCTTAATACGTCTTATTAGAAGAAGTGGTGATGTTACACAATGGTAAATACTCTTGGACTTTTCCAACTTTTTTAGAGCGTGTTGCAATCATGCGATTTAAAATGAATGTATGTTTTAAAACAATTCACAAGGTAAAACATCAAATAGTGTAGTTGTAGTGTTGTCAATATAGCACAGGGTTAATATAATTTACAAATCACTCCTTTTTGTTTTCATTGGCATTTTGCATACTGTCCCAACTTTTTTTGAATCGGGGTTGTACAATTGCTCTAATATCGCACCCTCAAGGTAACGCGCATGACGTAGTGGACGGAAATGCGCAATGGATCGCATTTTCTTTAGTCACATTTTTGGAAATCCGCTTAAAAACTGTGAAACATCTGGATGGAAACCCAGATATATTTGTATTTAAGACATGCTAAACGTTACTCCTAAACCAGTCTCACATTGTGCCCATAGGAACTGAGTATCCTCTTCCTTTGAACGAGGCCACATTTTCAGATGGATCTAAATGTCATTGGTTAGTTATTTTGTTGACAAGATTAGGCATTAGATTACAGTATACAGTATTTACTCCTTGCAATGCTTTATAAAAAACACTTGTGATATCAACAGCATTCTTTTGTACACCGATCAACAGTCTGGATTTGTCCTCTCTCTGTGTTTGATAGCAGCGAGTCTGAAGATTTGTTAGGTTTAGTGGCTGAGCTTAAACACACTCAGCAGAGATTGAGAGGTCAGAACAGCAGCCTGCTGAGGACTGTTTCTCAGTGTGAGGACGCCATCCTACAACTCAATCTGGAGGTGTCAGAGCTTCACACAAAACTGGCCAGGTATCCACTATAAGTCAAGTCATTTTTATTTGTGTAGCACATTTCACAGCACACACAGTTAAAAAGCAGCTGTGCAGAAAATCGCTGTAACATAAAAATAATAATGCTCTAATGTCTGTAATGGTTTTAAGTCCTTGTTGTGTAGATATATACACACAGGTGTCATAGTTTAAAACCTAACAAACATCCTTTTATGAAACGTTTTACTTGAAAGCTGTGCTATCTTGCTATAAAATAAATACCACTTGGTTTGTACATTTGTAAGTGTGGCTGAAATGCTTTAAGTGTCGCAATACTTTAGGAGGCCACCGTGTCTATGAACTGTTTTCCATCCATGCAATATTATCAATATATGATTCATATATATAATATATAAATGGCATTATTGTTGGTTAATGTTGACAGTGCGCAGCTGTTTGTGGTAAGAGCACGGTCCCTTTCTGAGGAGCTAGATGAAACCAGATGTGCACTGAGGAAGAGCCAGGAGAGGGCCACAAAAGCACAGTCCAGCAACTGTTCATTAGTATGAATCTCTCCATCCATCCATCCATATGAGATGCACAGAGCAATTTCTTAACTTTTTTGTACATGACAACTTAACATTCTTCCCTTATAGATAAAGGAGATTGCACAACTGAAATCTTTATTCAGAGAAGCTGAAGAAAAGGTATCGGCTTCAATAGAATAATGCACATGTTTTTTGTGAATTATAACTTTTAAATAGTTGTGTTATGTGTTTAGTGACAATGTTTTCCACAGAATGAAAAATTGACCCTGGAGGGGAACCTTGCTGAGGAACAAATTAACAAACTGAGAAGAGAAAACTCAGATTTACGGGTGAGTGAACGCTGGGTTCATTCAAGTGTGTTGTTTACCAGACAGAACTGTCACATGTCGTTCCAAACATGTTTGATTTTCTTTTCTTTTTTGTGTGGAACACAAACAGAGATTTTCGGAAGATTGTCAGCCTCAGCCTGTCATCCTGCCTAACATCTCCTTTTGTGTTCCACAGAAGAATGAAAGTCATTCAGTGCATATTAAGGTGCCCCTGGTTAAAACTTCTGTTACTGTGAATAGTTAAGTAAGTAGAAGATGAACAGATCTCCAAAAGGCATAAAGTTAAAGATGAAACATTTTTTTCACAATTTTAAGCAATATTAGTTTATTATTTTTGTTTTGTATAATTTTAGATTGAAAAAAAATGAAAGGAGCGCCATGCAAAAGTTTTGGCACCCCAAAAGATTTGAGCTCTCAGATGACTTATACCAAACGTCTCAGACCTTAATTAGCTTGTAAGGGCTATGGCTTGTTCACAGTATTCATTTGGAAAGGCCAGGTGATGCAAATGTCAAAGCTTTATAAATACTCTGACTCCTCAAACCTTGTCCCAACAATCAGCAGCCATGGGCTCCTCTAAGCAGCTGCCGAGCACTCTGAAAATTCAAATAATTGATGCCCACAAAGCAGTGTAAGGCTAGAAGAAGATGGCAAAGTGTTTTCAGGTAGCCGATTCCTCAGTTCGTAATGTAATTAAGAAATGGCAGTTAACAGGAAAGGTGGAATTCAAGTTAAGGTCTGGAAGACCAAGAAAATTTTCCAAGAGAAATGCTCGTAGGATTGCTAGAAAGGAAAAATCAAAACCCCTGTTTGACTGCAATAGACCTTAAAGAAGATTAACAGACTCTGGAGTAGTGATGCACTGTTCTACTGTGCAGCGACACCTGCCCAAATATGACCTTCATGGAAGAGTCATGAGAAGAATAAAAACTTTGGATTTTCAACACAAAATTCAACATCAGAAGTTTGCAAATGAACATATAAACAAGACTGATGCATTTTGGAAACAAGTCCTGTGGACTGATTAAGTTCAAATATAACTTTTTGGCCACAATGAGCAAATGTATATTTGGAGAGAAAAGGGAGCAGAATTTCATGAAAAGTACACCTCTCCAACTGTTAAGCACAGGGGTGGATTGATCATGCTTTGGGCTTGTGTTGATGCCAGTGGCACAATGAAACATTTCACTGGTAGAGGAAAGAATGGATTAAATTAAACACCAGCAAATTCTGGAAGCAAACATCACACCATCTGTAAAAAAGCTGAAGATGAAAAGAGGATGGCTTCTACAACAGGATAATAGTCCTAAACACAACTCAAAATCCACAATGGACGACCTCAAGAGGGTCAAGCTGAAGGTTTTGCCATGGCCCTCACAGTCTCAGGCCTAAACATCATCGGAAATCTGTGGATAGATCTCAAAAAGAGCAGTGCATGCAATACGGCCCAAGAATCTCACAGAACTAGAAGCCTTTTGCAAGGAAGAATGGGTGAAAATCCCCCAAACAAGAATTTAAAGACTCTTAAAATTGTTTACAAGATGTGATACTTGCAAAAGGGGGTGTTTCTAAATTCTGACCATACAGGGTGCCCAAACCTTTGCATGCCACTGTAATTTTTGAGTGAACTATTCCTTAAATAATATCTTATAATGTTTGCAGGAAGAACTAGAAGAAACTCATATGGTGCTGGCTGTGAAAGACAGGGACCTTACTAAGGTGATTTTACTGTAACTTCACCTCATGTAGTGATGATTATATTTATTGATGTTGTTTTATAACGTTTTATTCAATCCACAGAAAAACATCCTGCTTGAAAAGCTTAAGGACACTCATTTTGAAAGCCACACAATTATTGAGGTATTCTATTGTTTATCACCGTGAATGCATGTGCTTGTGTAAGTGTTAAAGAACGGTTTGTTTTCTAATGGTTCTGTTCAGTTGTAATGGTGATTCTGTTGTCTGCTAATGCATGTGAAGAGTCTGCAGTCAGACCTGATGAGGCTACAAGAGCACTCACGGCAGGCACTCTCCAGGTAAACACCACCAATCCAATCGGCATCCGTCTGTTGTTTCACTAGCAGGACAAAACAATCACAAAGTACTGTACATGTGAAAAGCTGCAAAATGTATCGGCATTGCGTATGCTCTAAACTTGCCTATGCAATTAAAGCCACTTGCTTCTCAGAAACACTTTAAATGTTTGATTTTATAGTAAATTTAGTTTCCATGTTTGTGTCCAGTAAACGTATGAATCATATAAAGTAATACAAAGATATAAAATAAATAATTGTATTTATTTATTTGGATGCTCTTAGCAACAGTACAAGTTAACGTTCTTGGCTCCTAAATGAAAGGTCATTGGTTTCTTTCTGTTTTTGTTGTGTTTGTCAGGTTAAACAAATACCATATCAGCTCTTTCGGTCCACATAGGACAGGTGCGGCAAACCATCAGTCTTTGCATCATGAGATTCAGGAAGCTCAACCGGTAACAGACCATTCAGTTTCATATACTGCCTGGAGATGTGAAATTGATGTAATGACTGTACAGTACATGTCCTCGACTTCTTTTCTCTCTGTTCCAGAATGTGGCCATGGAATTGATTAGTGGCTCATTGAGTCAGATCTTGCCCACCATCCCCGAGAGAGCAGACATTCAGTTCCCAAAGAGGAAGCCTGTTGAATTATCCCATATACTCCACACACAACTCTCAGAGACTGTGAGAAACACAACATATATACATAAAACCTTTTTATTTGTTTTATTGTGTGTGTGTGTGTGTGTGTGTGTGTGTGTGTGTGTGTGTGTATGTGTGTGTGTGTGTGTGTATGTGTGTATGTGTGTATGTATGTATGTATGTATACCTACCTGAATTTTGTATTTACTATCTGCTCTTCAGGATAAAGTTGGCAACAGTGTGACTGAAAAGTTGGAGAGACTCTATCTAAAGGAGCAACAACAACATGGAAGTTCTAGGCATCGGGTGGTGACACTGTAAGGAGGACTATTTCACCAAAATGTGAAAATTCTGTCATTTATTCACCCTAAAGTAGTTCTAAACCTGTATGCTAATCTATTATTTTACATTTACATTTATGCATTTGGCAGACGCTTTTATCCAAAGTGACTTACAGAGCCCTTATTAGAGGGACAATCCCCCCGGAGCAACCTGGAGTTAAGTGCCTTGCTCAAGGACACAATGGTGGTGGCTGTGGGGATTGAACCAGCAACCTTCTGATTACCAGTTATGTGCTTTAGCCCACTACGCCACCACCACTCCATACAACAAAATGTTCCACATTTTTGTGGAACACAAAAGGGATAATGGTAAAGCATTCAACTCACATTTGTAAGGTGCTGTATCCACTGAAGTTTTGCTAGCTGCTAAATTCTTCATTATTTCCAACTGTTTTGTCAGAGCAGCAGCGCAGCCAGGTAACTCCGCCCCTTCCGCCATTTATGGTCAACCCGCGAGCGCTGAGTGCGTGAAGTGTCCAAAATTCTACACTCCGTTTTTCCGGCTGGAAAAGTGCATCATCCATGTACTTAAACTACATGTCTTTTTGCTGCGTTTTCAGTGTTAGCATACTCGCACTACTTGGAATAGTGCAGAAGTATGCAGTTTGGGAGGAACCTATAGTAAACACAGCTACCAAGCACCCAAAAACACACCATAAAAGTTGTCCATACACCTTGTGCGCTATATTCCAAGTCTTCTGAAGTCATTTGATAGTTTTGTGTGAGGAAAGGTCAGAAACTTAAGTCTTTATTCACTGCTAATCTTGCCCTATTGCTCGAAGCTATGAAATGGTGACTCGATGTGTCACAGGTTTAACATCATTGATGTTAAAACGGTCAAACAAATGCTGTCATAAATGAACACGGTGCACCAGTTTGAAAATGGATGCGTGATGGAGAAGGAGATTTTTGAGCTGCAGCACATGGGAAGATTTTCAGAACATAACGACTTAAATTTCAGTCTCATATGGACACTGTGTACACCTTGTATTAAGATGCATCTCAGGTGTTCAGACAAAATATGGTGAGATATTATAGATAGATAAAATTTAAAGATATTACAGTCTCATTTTCTGTAAAGTTGCTTTGAAACTATGTGTGTTGTGAAAAGCGCTATACAAATAAAAATGACTTGAATTCAAAATGACTTGGACAGGTGATGAGTTTACACCTGGTAATTCATATGTGTCTCCTGTGACCACTTGGATTTGGAGGAGAGGGTCTCTGATTTCATGATGACATAAATCAATCACTGTGTTAGTGTAATACTGCATGATTATAAAGCGTTAAAAAAATAGTCACCATAAGCTGCATGAAGATACTTAAAAAATGACTATATAATTCTGTGAAAAAAAATAATAACATACAATTTTGGAATGACATGAGGGTGAATAAACACTGACAGAATTTGTAGGTGAACTCTTCCTTTAACGTTGCATTGCATGAAGCATTACATGGGGTTGCCCATCTGGTTTCCAGATTTAAAGAGCTGGATCTTCTTGAAGCTCCAGTGGCAGAACAGGCACAGATGCTGTCCACGATCAAACATCAGAAGCAAGAAGCCCAAATAGCAGCAGCCATCACCTGGTGGAAGTGCCTCACCAAGGAGAATAGGATAATCCAGACTGGAGGAGAACCACAAGAGGCTGTGAGAGACATGCAGCAGGAGCTCCAAAACCTGGAGGCTGATCTGAAAACAGCCCAGCTGGAAGAGAATAAGCCTGGACTGAATGTGGTGAGAACCTTTAGGGATGCTCAGATTCAGGTTGACGGAGAGAGGAATGAATTTAGGGATGTAGCTGTGGTCACTGAGTCAGCATACGTAGCAGAGGCCACGGATGACCTGCTGAAGGCCCTGAGGAGAGTGGAGGGCATGGTGGCTCAGGCCATGCAGACAGCTCACGTGCTTATGGACAATGAGAAGAAGATGAAAGAGAGAATAGAAGCCATTAGCCTGAGAGTGGAAAAAGTCCTGAGTAGAGCTGCAGCCATGGAGAACCAACTTCATGCACTGGAGGCCACAATCTCTGCTAACACACAGGTATGACAGTCGATGTTGCTGAATACTTCCAAATAGCTAGTTATATATATTGGCCTGTACGTTATTGCGTTTTATAGTTAATCTAACAACATTGTTTTGTTCAAGTTGTCATCTATATCTCAACTCTCTGATGTGAGATCAGTGGATGCTGACTTCCTGGTGGATTGTCGCTCAGTTGTTGTCATTTCCCTTTACACATCAGAACCTACCACTCTTGAAAGCAGCCTTGCTCCAATTACATCAGTGAAAGGTATCATTTGATTGCCTCTGCAAGAAAAACGACACTCTCATAGGCGTCTCATCATGATTTTGGTAACTTTTAAAGAGATACACTCCAAAATTAAAATTCTGCCATAATTTATACACCCACGTGTAGTTCCAAACAAGGGTGCCTGCATGATTTAATCTGAGGGTACACACATAAATCAGCCTAATAAACCTTAAATCAAGGGGGGGTCTGAGGGCGTTTTTTTTATGTGTGCAAAAAACAACACCAAAGTGTTCAATTCTGGTGACTTTGAGATAAGCATTTATTTATTTTCTCGAGTATGAGTAGCATTCACGTAACTATTGGCTATAGCGTTTCACACAGTAACCGTTCAGACAGGCGTGTTTTCGCACTAATAAAGCAAAACACACCACAATGAATGGAGCAGAACGCAGGTGTCTTGACACAACTTGACACAGCGTCTAAAAATGTAGCGCTCCTGCAAGAGATGCTAAAAACACAGTGAAACGTGACGCATTTGTCAGATCTATCTAGTGAATGTTTACATGGAAAACGATTGATAAACAGTGGATGCAAAAATACGTTCAGCTTGAACAGCCCCTTGTTCACATGACACGGCACAAGCTGAAGTTTCTCAAAGTTACCTTTTAAAAAAACAGAGATATTTGTTTCAGTTGATTGTTCTTACATTTACACGTACGCTGTATCCAGCGCTGCTTGTTCTCTGTATTTCTAAATATTCTGATACTGTTTTACTGTGTGAGAAACCGCTCCAAATGATTCGGCGAGAGAGCGCTCTGAACGAATTGTACTGAATCATGAATCGATTCGGACCGCTTTGCAAGCCTGTTTGGCCAATTCACTGAAAAGAGCAGACTCGAACGTATTATTCATTCGCAAATTGGGCAACATTAGTCCTTTTAAACAACCAACAGAAAGATGGGACACATTTCACGATTGGCGAAATGTTTCTCAGGTCAGTACGGCAATACTGCTGCAGGCGTCACTGGTTCCAAACCCGCATGACTTCCTGTAGTTTATTATGCGAAAGACAAAAGGGGATGTTTTAATGCAATGGCAGTGAATATAGTGTCTCACTTAAAAAGGACCCAAAAGCACCCATCATAGAAGTAGTCCATGCGACTAATGCGTCCAAGTGTTATTGTGACACTTGACTAATATTCCAAGTGTTCTGAAAGCATGGGATAAGGTTTGGTTAGTTCGTTTTTCAGTGAAAATCTTGACGTCCATCGCACATTCATGAGTGCATGATGGAAGCTTGTTCACAGTGTTCACTTCAGAACTTTTATGTTAAACTCCTTTTGTGTTCTGCATGAGAAAGTCATACGACATTTGCAATGACATGAGTGTGAGTAAATTATGACTGAATTTTCATTTTTGGGTGAAATAATTAAAGTTGTAAAAATTTAAGTTGTAAAAATTGTTTTAGAAATTACTAAATTATTACATTTAAATTGAATTTTTCAAAAGTTATTATTTTATATAAAATGATTAGTGCACACAATTGCATCTGCTCATAGTGTATCAGTAAATTAGTTATTTACATGTGCAGTGTGTGTGTGTGTGTGTGTGTGTGTTGTCCCATGGTGTAATGTTCTTCCTGCAGTGTCTATAGGGAGCTCTGTGGCTTTGGCCCGAGCGCAGCTGCTCCTTGTGGTGCTTGCAATTTAAGGAAATAGAAATGCAAATTTTTATCACAAGTAGAAAAAGGGCTTAAAGGGACAGTTCAACCAAAATGACTATTCTGTCATCATTTACTCTCTCTTAGTTCTTAACCCGTATGACTTTCTTTCGTTTGCGCAACACAAAATGCAGAATCTCCAAGTTGCTTTGTCTTTGTTTACCATTCACTTTCATTGTAAGTGAAGGAATGGCCATGAAAGTTAATGGTAACAGGGATAAAGCAGCTTGGACTGCCTAGATGAAAGAAAGTCATTCAGGTTTGAGGGTTTGTAAATTATGACAGAAACTTCCTTTTTAGGTGAACTATCTCTTAAATCATGTAATCGGTGTAGCCTGTTGGTGGAAATGCAGGAGTTGCTGTGTTTGTTTGCTTGTGCATGTGTGCATATGTGAGAAAAACACCGTTTTCTCAGCTTTTCATATCGCCCTGGATCTCTCTGTTAATTTATTGGGCGCTGAATAGTGTTTCATTTGCTTATCAAATTATTAGTGCACAGTGAAGTGAAACAGACATGCAATAATATGAATAAATGTGCTGGTAGCCCCTAGTATGCTTTGTTTTTAATGGCTTCTCTTGATAACCAGTAGGTTTCTAAAACAATCATTTTAATCCAACTCTCTCAGCAATCATAATAAAGATCATAATACTCTAATTATTGATGTGTATAAGCAGTAAATGGGTAGTTGACAAATATGCAGTAAAAAATATTTTTTTGTAAAGCACACTTTTTGAATACATCTATTTATGTAGTGTAAAGTCTGATATTTAAGAAAATATAAGGGGTCACTAACTTTGTCCATTCTTTCACTGTTTTTTGAACATTGTGACTGAACTGCACTGTAAATGTGTCCCATGGTGTGACATAACAAAAATGAAGAAACAAAGTTAAGTAATATACAAAGAGCATGAGAGGGATTTAATTTAATTGTTAGACACTTATTTTCATTTTTTATTTAATTATTTAAAATGCTTGAGACATTGTCCTCTTGTGTGACATGTTTGTCTGGCATTTTCTGATGTTTCGGCCTTTTGTGTGAGTTAATGACCTTGCTAATCTTAGCTAACATGTCATTAGCAGTTAGCAAGACACATTTGCACCATTTTCCATAATTATGCAGTTTAACATATTTTTTAGGAAAAAGAAAAACTTATAATTTATGGGCGTCACACCAAAGGACAACAAAACGTAAACACTTTTAAAGCTTTGAAACAAGTTAAATATTTGAACAATTTAGAGACAAAACGTACCATGTGCTCATGTCCTGGCCTTTACTGGGGGCTTCAGAAACATGACCTTGAATGGGGTTATAGAAACTAAATAAAGTCGTCCATGGAATTGCCCGATTTAAAATGAGGATATGGTGTCACACCAGAGGACATGATTTTCAGTGATGAAATGTATCAACTTCCTACGCTTTTAGAAATATATGGATGAAAAAAAACAAATTGCCATTTACTTTTTAAAATTATGCCAGTGGCATTTATCAACATTTTTATGCTTTTCTTTTTAATGTATAAAAGTTAGAATTTATCGAACCTTGCTTGAGACAGTCACACCATAGGACAATTTTGAGATTTGGCTCAAAAAATGTAAAAATCTAATGACAATGCAGTTTGTATAATAACAGGTTGATGTAAAGAAAAGAAATGTTTAATCATTTAATGTATTTTTAAATGATGAAACAACTATTTATTAATTTTTATCTTGTGTGACAGTGAAAATGCCATGCCATGTCAACAACCCAATATATATATATATATATATATATATATATATATATATATATATATATATATATATATATATATATATATATATGAGTAAAACTTATAGAGAAGAAAAATAAATAAATTAAACAATAACATAATAGTAATAATAATAATAAAGCTTTAATAACTTTCATTCACACTGCATGTCTGGTAGATTAAATGTAATTCAATTTAAATGATCTGCTTCAAGTCAAAATAATCACATATTATTTAATACAACTGAATGAACCAGACAGCATTAAATTACACCAATGAAAATCATTTTAAACAATCAGGTAGAGATGGCTTTTAAAGACAACATTTTACATGCTTTCCCTGTGCACCACCAAACATTATTACGTCAAATAACGGTTAAGAGATCATTAGTTAACAGCTATGAAACTTTGTTCTGTACATCTTCAAAATCATATTTATATTCACATTTGAACTGCTTATCTGTTAACGATTAATAATATAATGTCTGTCAATCACTTATAAATGAACGTTATTGTCAAGTGTTTGTTCATTTTATTTAATTTTTATGGTAACATTTACTAACTATGAGCATTTATTAATCTTCATGTTCATTTCATGATATTCTTATAAAAAACATTTAATTAAAAGTTGTATAAATTAACTTTAATTAATGCATTATGAACTAACATTAACTAATAATGAACAATTGTATTAAGCTATGCTGAAACTAATGTAAACAGTGTAAAAATAATTTGTTTGTTGTTGGTTCATGATACCTAACGCATTAACTATTATTAACAAATTGACCTTTTTGTATTCATGTTTACTCTCTCAGTGGGTGTTTTGTGGTTTTATGGCTTTATGACAAATATTCCGACATGAAGGGCATACGCAACATTGGACAAGATGCTAGAGAAGAACACATTTAAAGGTCGAAAGGTTCATGCAAAGCATTTACCAGATTATTTCACTTTACAGAAAAGCCTGTTCCACTAAGAGAACATTTGCATTTGAGTGAGCATTTAGGTCTTGTGTGTCTGTTTAAAATGTACGATCATTAGATTATTAGATTAGTTCAGCTTTGCTTCTCAAAAGTACTTTGTCTGTCAGGGAACGAAGAGGTATATGTAAACAGTCCTGCTCGACCCACTCCGAACGGGATTTGACCGCTATCTCCGGTGTGGGAGGGGGGCGTGCTAACAAGGAGGCTAAAGGCTACAGGCATAGCGTCAATAGCTAGTGCTAACTGAGGCCAGGGGAGTGAGGTTTACACACACTGCACAGTACGTACCAGCTGGTTACCGTTACACTCACCCTGCTAAATCTCCCTCCCATCCGGGTCACGGCACCACAGTAATTGGTCCTGCTTGACCTGTTCCGAGCGGGATTCAAACCGGGGTCTCCTGCATGGGAGGCGGTGCACTAACAAGGAGGCTAAAGGCCACAGCCTCTAGCGTCAATCGCTAGTGCTAACTGAGGCCAGGGGAGTGAGGTTTGCATGCACTGCACAGCACTTACCAGCTGGTTACCGTTACACTCACCCCCCTTAACTTCACTCCCATCCGGGTCACGGCACCACAGTAATTGGTCCTACTTGACCTGCTCCAAGCGGGATTCAAACCGGGGTCTCAAGCATGGGAGGCGGGTGCACTAACAAGGAGGCTAAAGGCCTCTAGCGTCAATCGCTAGTACGCCAATTGAGGCCAGGGGAGTGAGGTTTGCACGCACTGTACAGCACGTACTAGCTGGCTACCGTTACATATACATTTACTGAATCTGTTTATTTAGCAAAAGCTTTTATCTAAAGTGACAGTATACAATTAGATACATGTGTTCCTCTTCAGATTAAGACACAAGTGAAGTCATCAAAAAGTTTGATGGTACAAAAGGGCACCATTACAATTGGAAAAGTCATCATATCAGGGCACTATATCATGATGATATAACAGCCATTTGTTCAGTCTGTCTCTCATTTGTGAGCAGTCGATCTCAACGAATGGTATGTCATAGTCCACAATAAAGAGTCTGTATTTATCATACTAAAGAGCTCTTCTAACAACACTATAAATAAATAACAGCCCCTTCTGTAAATCCTTCAGTTTGTTTTCTCTCCTAAAGCGCTAAAAGTGGAGATGACTGAGATTAATGTTGAATAGCACTGGAGGGGCTCCTTTTTTAGCATGACCTGGAATTAGCCCATGCCATGGATTATGAAAGCTGCTCATTTTTTTTAACAGATGTTTAAATTCTGAGCATCAGTTGTTTTCATTGATTATAGGGGAGCATCACTAGGTCTGATCAACCTTGCAAGACTGCTGTATAAGGAAGTAATACAATGAGTCTATGTTTAGCCAAGTGCTTTCAACCAGAGGATCAAGCACCACATGTAAATGGTTGCCAGGTTATTGTTGCCCTTAGATATGGAGGCAGGTTTGGAGAAATAAAGAGAGAGGGAGGGAGATTACAGTCTAAAAGAAGTATTGAAAACTCTCTGTCAATCAAGTGCTACTCCTCCTTCGGTGCGTCATCTATTAAATGGCCAACTGTTTTATGTGCATTTTAACACTTGTGCATTTGCATGACAGACCCGTGACTTGCAAATAAGCCTGGATCTATCTGTGCTGCTTTCAAACAGGTGGCTTGCTTCCATGCGCCAGAGCAGAGGACCACAGCAACAAGGTAAAAGGAAATATGCAATTTATTAGTTATTATGTTTGTCAATTATTATTATTATTGTCCATATCAAATGTGATCATGGTGTGTTTCACTGTGTCTCAAAAAGGATTACTTGTCTCTTTGTGTAATTAGTGGTGCTTAGCAAGGCAAGCATCACTATTAAGATGCTCATCTGTTTGTTCTGAACTCCTGACCATAAGTATTTAACTTTGGCCTTTAACACCAGTTGGTGTTAAATTGTGTGGCTTAAATTAGGAGAGCTGTGCTATTGCTTTTTTAAGAGATTGGATTTACATTTTTGGACTATAAAATGGGAAGAAGGGACCCGAGCCATACCTAGAGACCAGAATATCATGGAGAATTTGGAGAGTTGTGTGAAAACACACAATTAATTTCATTAGATTAGTTGATCTTTGCCTCTCAAATGTACTTTTTTCTGTCAGGGACTGAAGGTGTATACATTTACTGGGACTTGATGTTCACCTGAATGGTCTGACCTTTCCATTCGCTCTCCCTTTTTTTTCAAAATGCCTTTTCCTGTTACAGTGGCTCCAAAAGTATTTGGACATATGTTGCGCAATCACACAGAAATGTGCTAAAAACACTAAACACCTTCATGTTTTGCACCACTCAGATTTTTAAAAGAAAACATTTTAAAGTTTTGGTGATTTTGTTAAACATGTTTAACTTTACTTTATGGTGCCATCATTTATGCACATTTGGTGTAGCTTAAAATGTGCTTAATGTGGTAGCATCCAAATCAAATGTCTTTATTCAAGGAACAAATGTTGTATATTCTGGGTTCAATACAAAGTTAAGCTCAATCAACAGCATTTGTGGCATAATGTTGATTACAACAAAAATTTATTTAGACTCTGCCCTCCTTTTCTTTTTTTTTTAAAAAAAGCAAAAATTGAGGGTACTGTGAGGCACTTACAAAGGAAGTGAATGGGGCCAATTTTTGGAGGGTTTAAACACAGAAATGTGAAGCTTATAATTTAATAAAAGTGCTTACAGTACATTAATTCTTCTGTAAAACTTGTGCATTATTTGAGCTGTAAAGTTGTGTAAATCATAATTTTTACAGTAATTTTGGCATTTTAGGGCTTGTTGACTACATCGTTATGATAACAAAGTTATAAAATTGGCTATAACTTTACACAGAAAAGGTTAGTAAGTGATTTAATCAATCTAAAATCATGTTTACACGCATATCCTTTATGTCTTTTGGCTATATTTTTGAGCATTTTAGTCAAGTCAAGTAATTTTTATTTGTATAGCACCTTTCACAAAACACGTTGTTTCAAAGCAGCTTTACAGAAAATCAGGCATTAACAGAAAAATAAACTGTAATATCTATAAAGACTTAGAGTCATCATTGTGTAATTTGATTACACAAAAAGTAATTATGAGCAAGTGAGCAAGCCCAGTGAGCAAGCCGAAGGTGACTCTGCATAAGATGTTGATTAATGGAGAAAAATAACCTTGAGAGAAACCGTCTCACTGGGGGGGCCAGTTCCCCTCTGGCTAACATCATGAATGTAATGCCAATATTAGTTATTTGTGTTCAGTGTGAGTCATGGTTTAAAATTATTAAACTGAGTATGTGTTAAGTGTCAGTGTTTAAACAAAGATTTAGTTTGAACTGTAAGATTAATGACTAATGTCTTTGAAGTTCATTCTGGATTAACTGCTGAAGTTCATATAGATGCAATTGTCCTTGTTAATTGGCCAATGAAGGCTTTGTTGGCAATTCATTGATAGTCTATGTATTCCATTTTAAGAGTGTAGTCCATCATTAGACTGACATGATGCAGGCCGAGATCATTGAGGTACTTCACAGTACAACCGACCGGTCATTTCGGTGAGGTTTATCCCAAGTCCAAGGTTCAGGCAGTGGCATATGAAGTATCCCATGTCTTATGGTTGGAGTTGGCCCAGTTCATCCTCTGAGGTCCATCGTAATAGACTGAAGTGATGTCTGGCTGGCACCGGCTACATTTTGTCATCATCATTCAGAGACAAGAACCACTGTAGTACGATAACAAGCAGGAATGGAGCTGGATCCGGCCGGTTCTGGTGACCTCGGGTTAGGAGTCAAAAGGTTAAGACATGGAAACAAATAGGATAATATTAGCACAGATGCCATTACTTATTTTTTGCAGAGTTATAGATCATGACCAATATTTCAAGTTCCAGCAGACCTAACTAAAGCAGCTTAACTTTGTGGTGAAGAATCATTTAGGTGTATGCCTGGCTAAATAGACGAGTCTTTAGTCTAGACTTAAACTGAGTGAGTGTGTCTGCATCCCGAACAGTGTTAGGGAGACTATTCCATAGTCTTGGAGTTAAATAGGAAAAGGATTTACCTCCTTTTGTGGATTTTGATAATCTAGGATCTATTAACAGGCCAGAGTTTTTCGATCGTAGTGAACATAGTGAAATATAGCATGGTAGAAGGTCACTGAAGTACTGCAGAGCTAGACCATTCAAAGCTTTGTATGTAGTTAACAGAATTTTTAAATGAATGAAATTGAACAGGTAGTCAATGTAACGATGATAAATGGGGCTAATATTTAGAACTTGCTGGACATCCTCCCCAGTAATGCATTACAATAATCTAGTCTTGAGGTCATGAACGTATGAATTCGTTTTTTGGCATCAGCAACAAAGAGCATGTGTTGTAACTTAGCAATGTTTCTTTGATGGAAGAATGCTGTTCTACAAACATTGGTAATTTGATTTTAAAATGACATATTTAATTATTAAGTAGAAGGAAATTTCTGGCCATCCAAACTTTGATTTCATTGATACGCTAGTAATTTGGAAAATTGTGAAATTTCGTTGAGTATCGAAGAAATACAGTATAATGTTGAAACTTATTCCACGATTCCTGATAATATCTCCTAGGGGAAAAGCAGAGGCCCTAAAACTGATCCCTGTGGCACTCCATACTTAACCTTTGTTTGATTTGGCAATTCCTCATTTACAAAGACATAGTGGTAGAGGTCTACTCAATTGGACCTAAGCCATGCTAATGCAAGTCCACAAAAGCCAACATAATTCTCCAGCCTATTCAAGAGGATATTGTGATCTATCGTGTTAAAGGCAGCACTAAGATCTAAAAGCACTAGAAGAGAAATGCAGCCAATCAGATGATAAGAGCAAGTAATTTGTAACTCTGAGAAGTGCAGTCTCTCTACTGTGATGGGGACTAAATCCTGACTGAAATTGTTTTATATATACACTATTTCTCTGTAGAAATGAACATAGTTGGGAGGGCACTACCTTTTCTAGTATTTTTTTTACATAAATTGGAGATTTGAAATCGGTTTGTAATTAGCCAGTTATCCAGGATCAAGTTGTGGCTTCTTAAAAAGTGGTTTGATAACTGCCATTTTAAAGTTTCTTGGGACATGCCCTAAGGATATTGAGGAGTTAATAATATTAAGAAGAGGTTCTGAGATACCTCAAGAGTTTGGTTGGTATTGGATCTAACAAACATGTTGTTTTTTAAATAAAGAAACTTTACTAATGTTAGCAAATGCTTTAATTCAGTCACACTTTGATTATGCCTGTACTACATGGTACAGCAGTACCCCTAAGAGGATAAAAGTTCAACTCCAAACAGCACAGAATAAATTAGTCAGGTTGATTTTAAACCTTAACAATAGGAACCATGTTGGCTCTTTTGAACTTAAGAATTTAAAGTGGCTGACAGTCGAAAATAGGGTGAGACAGTTGAAACTGAGATTAACAAGAAAGATTTTGCATAGGAATGAGCCAAGGTATTTTAAAGATTATTTTAAGCTTATTAGGAACTCTCATAGCTACTCAACTAGAGGCAGTGCCACAGACATAGTACCTTGTAGATTTAAGAGTTGTTCTGGGCAAAACACCTTTTTGTACATGGCAGCAATTGAATGGAACAAACTCCCAGTTGAGATTAAGTTAAGCCAGTCAGATCGCTGTTTTAATCAAGCATGTGGTGAATGGTTGCTAAATGCTAATTAGATTTAGTTTTTATGTAGTCTTAAGGAATATTTATTATTGATGTGTATGTATTTGTGTGGTTGAGTGTACAAGGTACTCTCTAGTTATCTGTAGCTTGCTTGCCATCTTTATCAGACTACAACGAGGACCACAATGGAAATAAGTTTTGTAACTTTCTTGTGTTATCCTCGACAGTTCTGATAAATGTGTATTGTCATTGTAATGGCATTTTGTTATGCATTTATTTTTATTTTTACTGTCTAATAAATCAATCAATCAATTGTGGCATTTGATGTGATGTTAAGATACTGTTTTCTGAGGTACTGTGACAGATGATTGCATAATTTTATTTCTGATTATTTCAATTTTATCAGTAAAGAAATTCATGAAGTCATTACTATTGCACTGCGACAGAATATCTGGTTTAGTCGAGGCTTTATTCCTAACCAATTTAGCTACAGTACTGAATATGTTATTTTCTATGAGTTTACTAAAATATGCTGACCTGGCAGCTTTTAGTGCCTGTCTGTATCTACAGACGCTATCCTTCCAAGCACCGCGAAATACCTCTAATTTTGTATTTTTCCAGATTCGCTTCATTTTCCGAGCTGCTCTCTTGAGAGTATGAATGTGATCATTGTACCATGGTGCAGACTTTTTTTCTTTCATTTTCTTTAATCGAAGTGGGGCGACACGATCAAGAGTGCTTGAAGACTATTTACATTTTCTGTTATTTCATCAAGTTCTTTTAGACTTTGGGGCTTACTGAGTGTATGAGATAGATCTGGAAGATTATTATTGAAGCCATCTGTAGTGGTCGAAAGAATTGTTCCGCCTAAAAGGTAGTGTGGTGTAGATTGAGTAACATTAGCTGATCGCAGTATACAAGAGACTTGTATTTTAACGTTCAAATATTGGCCCCCATTTACTTCAATTATAAGTGCCTCACTGCAACCAAGATTTTTGCTTTTTTGAAAGAAAAGGAGGGACAAGTTGAAATAATTTTCACAAATGCTGTCTATTGAGCTTAACTTGGAATATTCCTTTAATCAGTCTGACATCTTACACTAATAGAAATCATTTTTAAGAGTCTGATGATGTAGAAATAGTTCCTTAAAGGAATATTCCATGTTCAATACAAGTTAAGCTCAATCAACAGCATTTGTGGCCTATTATTGATTACAAAAACAATAAATTTAGACTTGCCCTTCGTTTATTTAAAAAAAAAAAATCTGGGTATTTACAATGGAAGTGAATGGGGGCCAATTTTTGAACGTTAAAATACTCACTTTTTCAAAAGTATAGCCACAACACATTAACAATATCTATGTTAACATGATTTTAGATTGATAAAATCACTTACTAACCTTTTCTGTGTAAAGTTATAGCCAATTTCACAACTTCGTTGCCATGACTGGGTCAACAAACCCTAAAACCCTAAAATGACTGTAAAAATTACGATTTAAACAACTTTACATCTCAAATAATACACAAGTTTTTACAGAAGTATTAATGTACTGTACATGTTTTTCTAAATTATAAGCTTCACATTTGTGTTTAAACCCTTCAAAAATTGGCCATATTCACTTCCATTGTAAGGGCCTCTCTATAACTTTTTTGCTTATTTTTATTTTTAAAGAAAAGGAGGAACGATTCAAAATACATTTGAGTGGTAATCAACATTATGCCACAAATATTATCAATGGAATTTAATTTGTATTAAACCCAAAATATTCCTTTAAGGGGATAGTTCACCTACTCACCCTCATGTTGATCCAAACCTAAACCCCCTTTTTTTCTTCTTTTTAGATTTTTAGCCTCAGTCACCATTTATTTCCACTATATGGAGAAAAAAAAAAAAAGATGCAATTAAAGTGAATGGTGACTGAGTCTAACATTGCGCTTAACATCTTTTGTGTTCCTCTGAACAAATAAAGTCAGATGAAAGTAAAAATTATGACAGAATTTTTATTCTTGGGTAAACAACCCCTTTAAGGTAAAAGCTGCACATTTTCACTTTTTACAATGTAGTCAAAGCACTGAGCCTTAACATAGTGGTTGCTTTAACATAGTTGAATGTCAACCAGAATTTGCATATTTAGACAGTAATGAAAAACCTTCATCACTTCCTCTATAGTGTCGCTTTTCTGTCGGTTTCTTGTTAAACATTTTGTGTGTATGTGCATTTGTTTCATTTAATTTATATTTAACTGCAAGAAGTCAGTTTCTTCATCAGTATTTTCATCTTGCGTTCCAGTAAAAGTATCTTAACCTTCTTAAAGTGGGCAACATTTATCTTGAGAAGCAAAAATGCATTAGAGATTAGCCATACATTTTAGTAACCAGATCAGAAAGAGGCAGAAGTCCAGAACATGCAGACTGAGCAAGACACTGTCATTCTTGTGCTGCGGCTCACAGGAGCATCAGGCAAAAACACACACACGCACACAGCAATAGCAGCTGGAGAACCACGAGAAGCCTTCTCCTTAAATGGTCAAAGCTCCCAGGAGTCACAGAGAGGCTGGTGCAGGGGGAAAAAAAAGTCAGAGAGAGGAAAAGAGAGAACACTAAAGATTGTGGAGCATTGAGGAAACATATCAACAATACAAATACAAAGAAAGCTTTGGTGGAAATAGTGGGCTGTTGAGAGA
This sequence comes from Moxostoma hubbsi, assembly GCA_032164185.1. Taxonomy (NCBI): domain Eukaryota; kingdom Metazoa; phylum Chordata; class Actinopteri; order Cypriniformes; family Catostomidae; genus Moxostoma; species Moxostoma hubbsi. The sequence continues at coordinate 12,549,304 of JAVLUX010000002.1, forward strand.
GAGAGCATCTTTCATCCTTGTTGGCCAATCAGGTAGAGTTTGAGCAGGTTTTTTCTTTGCATGGATTGATATGTTATCATGAGACCAAGAACTTGCAACAGAGTGAAGTACTTTAAAGGATTTAGACGGCATGGTATTCAGGGAGGGCTGACGTATTATTTTGTGTAAGAATCTGATGAATCTGATTGTCTGCCGAGGTATTTTTCAACTTTTCGAAAGCATGCATTTTTAAAACGTACACAAATTCATACTGGCCAGGAATAGATTTCAGTACCGATGTGGATGTGAAGATGTTTTCTTACAATCTGTTCTGATAATAAAAGTGTACAAATAAAAAAAGGTGTCCTTTTAATAGTCCATGCTTTTCTGTTATGTAAATGATAAAGAAAACTAATCTCCTTGATCTAGTTCACCTTAACGGCAGATAATATTTTGTTGGTGCTCACCTGATGCTCTCCGGTTGACAAATGCTCCCTCCATTTCCTGCTACAGTGACCTCCTAAGTATTTGAACACTTTAGCCACATCTAAACATTTATGAATGTCATTGCAATAAATAGTAAACTATGTGATATTTATTTTAAAGACAGATAGTGCCGGTACACTTTTCAGGCTGAAAATTACACAGAAAGAAGTTTGTGAGGTTTTAAATGCTGAACATTAACATGTCTATAGTTAATGCGATGAACAACACCTGTGGTAACTCTGCTGGGACACCTGTGTGAACTTGAGGGGAACTGACTTCACACATCCAGTAAGTAATGCAAAAATGGCTCAGAAAAGGTTAGTTCTGAGAAAGATCTGGCATCATTTTGTTAAAGATGCCACGAGGTATGATGTTTTTTGTCTAATGCAATGTTTTGGTTTAAATATTACAATACTTTTTGCCGTTGTATATTTTGTGGTGAATGTAAAACACACCACTTCCTTTGTGTCACACAACCTAACTTTATCTGTTACGTAAGACAGATACAGTATGCCAGATTTGTTTAAAGGAGGATTGGGGGTGGGGTGGGGTCCAAGCATTCACTTTCTCATGAAGCCGTGCCAGAGGTTATGCTATGAGGTAACACTGAAATCATTGGAGACCCTGAGGGACCTGGCACCAAGCTGACCTTCCTTCCTTTCCAAATTTTTATAGACTTGAGCTCCTCACATTAATGGCAGCCAAAGGCCACCTAAAAATAGCTCTGGTCAATGAGAAGATCATCCACATTGACCAGAGAGAGAGAGAGAGAGAGAGAAACCTCACAAGCTTAGACTCATTGCCAGCAGGAAATAATCTGGGTGATTGTATTACACTGCAATATTCATCCATGTGCCATGCTCAGCAGGGGAACATGCTGCAGCACTCCTGCTGTCTGGCCTCCCTGCTCTGCTGCTGAAATCATATCATCTGTACAGTAGAGCATGATCCCATTACGTAAATTACATGACTGTGGCGACATTTTTGCAAAATGATATTGTGTGGTTTCTTACACGTATCATGGCCATTCCAGGGTGAAATGTCCATAGAGTGGCGCTAAATGTGAGTACAATTTTCTCCCAAACAGATTTAAATCAGTAAAACATACCCCCCTAACCAAAACCTTAAACCTAAACCTAACTGATAGTGCATAAAAAGCCATTATGAGATGAAAACAGAATTGCTGAAGCATCTATGTTGTTTTGTGGTGCTTCAATGACATTTCTGATTCGTGTGTCATCTTTCGTGCTCTTTGGGATGCATACCCCGGTCATTTGCATGGCAAGTGCAGCTTGTGAGCAAATCGAGCAGTCAGACTAATCTCACAGTGAAAATGGAAATAGTAGGTTGACTTTTCTTCAGCTGAAATCAGTCTTTCCTTTCGGAAATGCGAAACTCTGCCCCCATTGGGCAAAGCGGGAACTGTTGTTGTTCTCTGTGAAATGTCCTCAGAGGGGCGCCAAAAGCAAGTTGTGAAGCAAGTTGATTTCAGCTGTACAGGCTGTAATACAGAGAAATGGAATGCATATTTTATAAACTGTACCCCCCAAACCCCAAAACTAAACCTAACCATCAGTGGAGTAAAAATGTCATGTAAGAGTGTAAAAATGCAATCTCCAAATCAAGCTCGTCACTGATTATGCAAATGCAATTACTCCCTGATTTCAATGCACAATGTGAACCCGGGTCTCCCGCATTGCTGACTCAAAGCGCTTCCGGTTGCATCACTGGAAAAGGTAAACATGCTGGAGCTGATGCAAACATGTCTGATAGGATATGGCGCTTGGTGTTGAGTTGGCATAATGTGGCCAATCATAGTGTACCAGAACTCACAGAAACGACATGCAAACTTCCCGTGTGATCATATTGGCACGGTAGCTCTACTGATAATGTACAAACATGTTTATAAATGTAGTTGGTTATGCAATACAAATGTTAAAAGGTATCGTCTTTTATGTCATCCACTATAGTAAAAGTGCTTTGATGACTTAAGATAGGATTGTGCGAGGGAAAAGTGGGAAAATTAAGTGTTTATGAACTGATAATCTGCCCTTTTACTTGTGATTTATGTGAACAGAAATAAAAGACGTTGTTGTTTTTCACCAGCAAATTCACCAGCAAACTAGATATTTTTTCAAAATCACTGCGAGACCAGTAGCATCTCTTTACTATATCACAATTGTTTCTCCTACACAGAAATGAGGAGAAAATAGAAGAAAATTACTTAAGTAAATGTTTCCAGCCTGTCTGGAGACATTTTTTACCTGAGAAAAAGACCCCCATAATCTTTTAGATTCTTCTCTAGATTTTCAGGAGACATCTCAACAATGTCTCAAAACAAAATCAGATTTGCCAAAATACCAAAGTCTGCAATTATAAGTCACAGATTTCAATATAAACATTTTGCATCAAATTCTTTCAAGACCAAATTATCAGAGCTGTGCTGTCCACATTAATGTTATAGCGCTATCTTACTGTGTGCCAACAATTGGCTCATTTGTTTCTAGTTTTAAGAATTTGAGGTAGAAACATCTGAGACAAAGTTGACATTAAATGACAGAGTACTCCATGAGACCCATGTGAGATAACTAGGATCTTTTACATAAAATAAAAATCTGAAGAACATGCGACTCTAATCACATTGCTGTCTAGGTGAAACATTTGTGATTTTTCTTTTATGCTGCTCATTGGCATTGTTTTTACAACACTGATGGGCAATGGAACTCAGTTCTTGTTAACTCTTCCCATGTGTGTCTTTCAGCAGAATGCGCTAACAGTTTCTTTCAACAGAATAGGTAGCCAATCCCATAACTTAAAAAAGGAACTAACGTCTGTGTGTTTTTATAACTTTGTCTCAAGTAAAAGCCTCAGTATGTGTCATTACAAAACATGACTCAAACAATCCAATCAAATTCATGCCAATATAAAGAGCTGTTATGTGGTGCTCCAAGATTTAGCAAGACTCGTGTAGAAGGTGGAGGAGACTGTTTTGATACTGTGTGTTTTTAACATCATTATCTCTTCCGCTCAGCACTAGGAACTCTTTCAGTGTGTTAGTGAAATCCTTTCGATATCATCACTTGAATGTCAGAGATGATTTGCATGGCCTGATCTGATACGATATCAAATATATACTCCAACAGAAGACAGAGTCTTCTCTATGGGGCTTTATCGTCTCTAAAAATCATCAATGAAGATGTGTGTATTGTGTATTTTTCTTTAAGGTCAGTGAAAGCGCAGATGCACCTTTCTTGGGTCCAAATTCTGGTTCGCCATCTGCCCTTCAGCTGAACCGTGCTGATATTGTGAGCTCTGAGCTTGGATCTGCAGGTAATATCTGAACGCTAGCTGTTGCTACATAACGTTCTCATCTTAAAGGGATAGTTTATCCAAACATCTGAATTTCATGCCATCCCAGATGTGTATGACTTTCTTTCTTTTGCAGAACGCAAACCAAGATTTTTAGAAGAACATCTCAGTTCTGTAAGTCTTTATGTACGATTTGGACCTTCTGAGTTCTGTTCAACATTTACTTGCATTGTATGGAACTACAGAGCTGACATATATTTTTCTAAAAATCTTCACTTGTGTTCTGCAAAAGAAAGAAAATCATGCACATCTGGGATAGCATGAGCATGAGTAAATGATGTGAGAATTTTGACATTTCTTTTCAGCTGAAATCACATAGGCTTGCCAAATAGTTATTTGTTTGGGATTGTTTTACTTATTTTTGTAAGTTACGCAGCCTTTCTAAAATCTTCCAAATATTTAATGCAGTAAAGTAATACTGGTTAACGTTAGGGCAATGGCAAAGGTTGACAATTATAGCAAATAATGATAGATTTGAAAAACAAGTGTTACTATTGGGATGAAAGTGAGTGGAAGCCGGTGGTGTTTTAGGAGGGTCAAACTTGTATACAGGTCTGGGTCCACTGTGGTATCACTTTGTCCATAACAATGTATTAGCATGAGACTTATGGGGTAGAATTGCTTATAAACTTTGTCTGTAAGTTATTTTCAATCTTCCAACCTGTGTCATGACAAGCTTTTTAAGTAAACCTAGTTACGTTCACTTGGAATATGCAAATAGACGATTTAGACAACTTTTACTGTTCAAATTACGAAAATGTTTAGCTGACAAATTCATTTAGGCCTATGTGACTTAACAATAATTCAAACTGCAAATGTCTACCTCTGCACCCACCAGAAAAGTTGAGTGCTAAGCCTGTTGTAAGTGTATTGTAATCAAGAGCATTGATAGACCTTGAGTTGTAACCTGGAATATTCCTTTAACAGATAGTTTCTGTATATCTCTTCTTTATCCTAAATAAATAAGCACCTATTTTACTTTGAGTTCAGTTGCAATTAGAAGAGACGTGTCATTTTAACATGGATTATACTGGTTCCTCTTTATCAGGTCTTCCTCCAGTGGGGCTGATTAGCCATCAGACCCTTGATTTGCACTGCACTGAGAGTGAGTCTGCCACCCCTCACAGCCACGTACCGGAACCTTCTCTCAGCCCAGCCTGTGAGCAGCTCATATCACATCACACACAGGAGAATGTAGTGGGGTAAGTGTTTACATTCTTTCACTTCTTACAGGACAAGTCTTGTGTGTGTTTATGTAAAATCCTCACACAAAGACAATCCAACGTGAGATGAGAATGTGCAGAAACTCCACAGTTTATATTGTTACCCAGCATGGCCCTAATAAATCACTTTGACCGCTAATGTGCACTGAAAGTCCTACTTGTCAAAATTTAACATGCACGCATTTTTTCTTGGGTAATTCAATAGGAAATGTCTCTTTCCACTGTGACACACACTTGTTATAAATTACTAATTCTAATTGTATTGATATGCTGCACATTATTAATTGGTGCTTGCTAAGGCAAGCATCACATTTGTGCTTGGTCAAAGGGTTTGGGCTATGTCAAAATCCATAACCCTAAGTATTCAACATTAGCACGTCAGTCTTTCCATGCTGTTTGTGCTATGGATGTGAATGATAGCTCATGGCTTGTTGAGAATTTTTCCCTGGCAGATGATAAAACAGGCAAAAAAAAAAAAGAGGGACCCAAGCCATATCTAGGGATTTTGGGGTGGGCTCTTTTGACTTGTTAGTAAGCAACTACCTTGCAACCTCCTAGCAATGCCCTAGCAACCACTCAGAACACCCTAGCATCATGGCAGTGACTTGTCCGCGGGCAAGCACCACTCACACTTTCTTTGGAAAATGTACAAATCTAGTTGTATGGTTTTGATATGCAGGGTAAACAGTATACTATTCTGTCATTATGTTCTTTTAATATTTTGATTTACAGTATGGCATATTCTCTCAAGTGACACTTTGTGTGAACGTTTCGTTTTTTCTTTAGGTCAGATCAGTCAGCAAGCAATGACAGCTTCCTATCAAAGTCAAATGGAAATGGGAGCACCTTAGCTGCAAACGAGGAAACTTGTAGGAGCCAAACTCCAAGTAAAGAGGAAGCCAGGCATCCAGAACCTGAGAAACAAAACAGTAGAATACAAACAGAACATCTTGCAAGGAGCCAAAGTTGGAATTTAGATTATAATGGAAGGACTGAGGCCTTGAAACTTTTGAACCAAGGACGGCCGTCCGCGACAGAAAGCGGTTGGGATAACCAAGCATCCAATACATCAGGGGGAAGCCAAGTAGAATCAGAGGATACTGGGAAGTGTCAAGAGTCAGATTGCAGAGGGAGGAGTCGAGAGGAATCTGAGCACAGTAGGAAGAGTCAAACAGGGACTGGGAACAGTGAGACTCCAGAGAAACTAAAAACAAGTGACTCAGATACATCAAAGAGTCCAAGTGTCCAAGCCTCTGATCTCTTCCACACTCCAAGGGTGAGTTATATCCATGATCAAACAACTTGTTGAATCATGTCACTTTGTATGATAGTGATTCTCTGTTTACAAAAAAAAAAAATAAACCTCATATAAGATATATTTGTTGATAAAACACAGAATTTCTTTGTTGCCATTAACCCTCTGGAATCAAATTCCTTTTCTTTTCTTTTTTCTTTTTTTTTTTTTTTTGTTGTTGTTATGAACAATTTTTATTGATTCCATATAACAAATAAAAAAACATAAAATGTTTACGTTTACAACCCTTCCCCTCCAAACATTAACCCCCCGCCCGACACAAACAGGCACCCCAGTGGTCAAATGCCAATTGACAATAACACACAAACAGACAATAAAGCAGCAAAAAATATATAGCAACATAAAAAAAAAACATAAAAAGTATACATAAAATTCTTTTTAAAAGTTTGCAACACACACACATTTAAAACAACAAGTTTCCCTCCACTGTCCCTCCCAGAGAGCCTTCTAAAAAGGCTAAATAGCTGCCCCAATTCTTGGTTAACAAATCTATGTTGCTTAGCATTCTATATGACAACTCTTCAAATGCTGCTACCCTGCCCATCTCTGCATACCACTCACGAAACGAGGGCGCTCCAGCCAACTTCCATCCCCTAAGGATGACCTGTCTGCCTATCATACCACCGGCCAGGAACCAATTCTTCAAGCATTTACAACCTACATCAATGACCACCCCATTGCCAAAAATATAGAGTCTGGGGCAAAATGATATTGGAGAATCCAATATGTCACACATACAACTCTGAATCCTCAAACAAAATTCTTGGATCTTAGCACACCACCAAAAAACATGGGTTGTGTCCACATCTTCTGATTGGCATCACAAGCAGGTGGGTGTGTCTTTATGACCAAGCCTATACAATTTAGAGGGGGTCCAGTAGAATCGATGTAAAATCTTAAATTGCATAAGACGCACCCTTGCATCTCTAGATGTAAATTTTATGTTTTATAGAATCCTAGCCCACACTCCCTCCACCAATACCAGGTTTAAATCTTTCTCCCATAACCTCTTGAGAGAAGTTCAAGCTCCGTCCCCAAGACTCTGAATTAGCAGGGAGAAATTCACTGATGCATGGCCGTTTCCAAAAGCAGTAATCAGCACTTCCAGAGTATCTGCTGCTTTAGGGGTGTATGCTACTCCCAATAGTACAAAACAGATGGCAGAGTTGTAAATGCCTAAAGAATTGAGACCTGAGAATCCCAAAATGTTGAACCATATTTTCAAAGGATCTCAACACTCCACTCCACTCCACTCATGGGTCACCGAGCGTATTAACCTCCCTCACAATCCACTCTGTCCAGAGAAAGGGGACTTATTAATACAGATTTGTGGGTTCAGCCATATGCTCGAAGCATATTAACCGAATTAAACACTTTTGTCCATACCACGTGCAAATGCGAGGTTACGGGGTGTAACTTAACTTCTCCGATTAGTTTGATAGAAAGGCTTTGCAATGTCGAAATAGGTGCAAGAACTTCCTGTTCAATACAAAAACAGGGAGGGGCTCTCTCAGGTGGAAGCGACCAATGAGCCAAATGTCTGAGACTGAATGCATAATAATAAAAGAAAATCTTGGGTAGGCCTAGCCCACCTTTGTCAATCGGCCAATGCAATTTACTGAATTTAATCTGGGACGTTCTGTTTTAGACATTTGAATTGTAGATGTTTACTTATCAGCAAAATGACTTCCCTGCTCTTACTCGAGTCAGCACTAAAGAAAGAAAAAATTTGGTTTCCTGAAAGATGCATTTCTTGAAGAAACACTATATATTACATTTCTTACACCTAAGAAGATAAATAACCTACCTTCTTTTATGGGGTGCCACAACCAATTCACATTCCACGTGGAGAGAGACAATCCAATCACATTAACATTTGATATTTTGACATATAAGAAAAAATAGATTGTGTCAAAACCAAGATTATAAAGACCACATTCCAACATTAGTGCATCCATCAAACCCTGAACATCCCCCAAAACCAAATAAGGAGAAAAAGAAAAACATGCGCAGTAACCCCGTGCACGACAGCTCCAACTGGCATCCATCCCTTCAAACTCAAACAGTCCATGCTCGCCCACGAGAACCCCGACAACTTTGCCGCCAGATTACTCAAGTCCGGTGTTTCTATACACATTTTGTGAGACAGAATTACATGACAAAATATTATCTATAAAACAAATTTCAGCCAATAGGCGGAGTAAACAAAAAGAGTGTGTAGATTCATCCATAAAACTGTCCTGAAGGTGTGTTACTCTACAAAATAAACTTCAGCCACTAAGCAGAACTAGCACAAGAAGAGTGCGCCGATCCCCAACAGTCAAGCGGATGTTCAGTGAGCCGGTCCATTCGGCTGCATCATGAGTGCAACAAATAACTTAATCACTCCAATGTCTTGCAAGAAACACTTCACAAAACAAACTCCAGCCAATAGGAGGAATAAGTACAAAGAGCTTGTAGATTCATACATAAAGCTGTCCTGAAGGTGTAACAAAAAAAACAAAAAACACTCGGTTTCCTCAAAGAGTCAAGTGAGTTTTCAGTGAGCCGGTCCAAATGGCTGCAACGCGAGTACCATATGATAACTTAATATACTGACTTTATGAAGGACATCGCATGTGGCATGTGAGTGTTTTACGGCCATCCTTAGCATCTATTCTCCATTTGGCCGGGAATATCAGTGCTCCCAAACACGCTCCAAATCCATCTTGGACACTAGTGGATTAGCAGATAATTCCCTCTCAGATGACTCCAAATAATCGATCCATTTCTCGACATCCCCCACTGTTGTAACCACCTCAGAGAACTTAGTCTCCATGGCAGTGATCGATCGACATATCACAGCAAGATCCTTCAACTCAGTAATGACCTTTGTCAGCATTGCCAACATGCCCAGCATCTCTTTGCGCATCTCCCGTATCTCTCTGACTCGCAGCCCTATCGGGGGTGTCAGCTTGAACATGTAGTTGTTTTTGAATGTCTCCAGAACCCGAATTTTTAAATCTTTGACATATTGTCCTCCTAGAACAGTTATGGAACAGAGTGTATCGAATATCATTGGTTTTTATCATTAAAAAGTGTTAAAACTAGCAAAGTGCGAGAGCTTGCCGTTCACGCGTCCAATTTAAGGAATGCACCCTTCCCAGATTTGTGGTTTTTATAGACCCCCAATTGAGGAAAGAAAAGGACATGAGTATATATGCAAGAGCATGACCAATAAGGGTTCAAATATACGGACACGAATGATACCTCAAATCGCATAAATTGTTGAGAAGAGATGTGCTATTATTTTGCAGACTTACAATTTTTGCCTGGTGTTTGATAACAGGTTCAAGAAAATCCCATTGACTTACGAGGCATATCTTTAAAACAAGCAGGCACATGCACACATAGACATCAAAGGGGTCTTGAGGACCTGCCCCTTTTCTTCCTGGAAGAGAAAGTGCCTTTTTATATATATATAAATTCATATTCATATATATAAAACACAGTTAGTTCCGGTCCTCAAATCTGATTGGACGAGAGACATTCCATGAGCACTGATGGTCTGGCAGCATCAGCACTCGGACGCTTCACTGTGTGTGTATCACTCCGCTTGTGTTCATACTGTTCTAAACTAAAGTGAAAGAGTAGTGCAGATCTGTTATGAGTTACTGTCTTTATTTTTGAAATTACATATGTTAGCCAGCAGGTGGTGGCAAAAGATAATTTTTGGTGTAATATGAGCCTGTTGGTGACATAAAGTGAATCCGTTTGTCATTGTTTACATAGAACAGCGCTCCGTGATCGCTCGTATTACTAATACATTACAAAAGATAGGAAATGGCTTTAAAAGGATAACTTCAGGATTAAGGCTCATCACAGCTGAGAGACACAACTGATTTATTACAGAACTCAAGGTGCTTACCTTTAATTGGAATTTCCACATTGGATACTGTTTAAAATGCGGAGGACATTGCTGTTTCTATAGTGAATGACTCTTGCGCACTGGCTACCGCGATATAGGGAGGAATACCCCCGTTTGGATATATATTTTCCACTGAGAAAGCTGACCGTCAAAAAGCTGACAGCATCTCTGCTTGGGTGTGGCAACAGGTGATTGCACACTCTCTCTCTCTCTCTCTCTCTCTCTCACACACACACACACACACACACACACACACACATCCATCCGTCTATCCTTGTTTATCCAATGACTTGTTAGAAACAGCACAAGCCATGATACTTTTTCTGAAGTGACATTTTATAATTACTAACGGAGGTTTGGATGCATAATTTGTTTTGAACCAGCAATGGCAGATTCTTAGAAAACATGATTTTAGATTGATAAAATCACTTACTAACCTTTTCTGTGGAAAGTTTGTTACCATGACGATGTAGTGTCATCAAACCTTAAAACCCTAAAATGACTGTAAAAATAAAGATTTAAACAACTTAAAAGCTCAAATAATACACAAGTTTTAACAAAAGTATTAATGTACTAAAAGTGTTTTTATAAAATGTTTAGCTTCACATTTCTGCCTTTAAACCATACAAAATTGACCACATTCACTTCAATTGATAGTGCCTGATATTGTAACTCAAATTTAGCTCTTTTTTTATGAAAACGAGGGACGAGAATATTCTTTTAAGCTAAAACCGAGAATTTAAGTGTACACTCTTTAAGTGTACCCTTACAATGCAGTAGAAATCTGTAGTGACAAAGTGACAACATAGCAACACACTAAAACCACTCAGAACATCTTAGCAACAGCGTAGCAACACCTTGGTAACCACCCACCATACCTTTGCATCATAGCAACAAGTTTTTTTACAGACACATCTTAAAGGAATAGTTCACCAAAAAATACAAATTCTGTAATCATTTACTCACCCTCATGCCATCCCTGATGAGTATAAATGTTTTTCTTCTGCAGAACACAAATGACGATTTTTTTTTAGGAATATCTCAGTTTTTTGTCCTCACAATGCAAGTGAATGATGGCCATAATTCTGAAGGTCCAATTATCACATAAAGGCATCATAAAATTAATCCATATAACTCCAGTGGTTTAATCAATGTCTTCTGAAGTGATCCAATCAGTTTTCCAATCTAGAAGTCTCCAGGCATGATCGTGATTACAAGCTCGATTGCACTTCCTAGTTTTTGACGCATGTGCAGAGCGCTACATGGTGCTATAGATCCCCAAGGAGACTGTTGTCAAGATTTATAATGAAAAAGGTGCAACATTTTGGCCTGTGATGCCTTTATGTGATATCTGGACCTTTAGATTATTCACTTGCATTAAATGGACCTACAGAGCTGAGAGATTCCTTTAAACATTTTAATTTGTTTTCTGCAGAAGACAGAAAGTCAAACACATCTGGGATGGCATGCGAGTGAGTAAATAATGAGAGAATATTCATTTTTGGGTGAACTATCCTTTTCATTTTCTTTATATCCTTTCAATTTCTAAAAATCACATTTGTGGTACAACTCTTGGTACAACTCTTTTGCCAGCCTATCTTTTGCAAATAAGTCCTTTCAATTTAATGGAACAGTGTGAGCTGACTGAGTGGTTTATCTTCTCTTGTTGATAATAAAACGAATCTATTTTCTGCCTTACAATCATGTCTTATTTCATAAGGACTCAAATGTGAAATCTCTGTGGGCCCTTTCACAACAATAGGTATAAATACTTTTGAAATGTATTACCTTATAAGACATTCCTAAATAATCAAGACAAAAACAGCATTCCCTCTCTGAACTTTTCTCTATTTAGTTTGGACTAACAGGAAGCCAAGGACAGCTTTTGTTGCGTTCAGATAAAATGAGAATGTATTTAATGGAATACAGGCTGCGTTCCTTTTGGGGAATGAAGGATTCTCCTTGCTTCTTTATCTGGATCTCAGATGAAGCTGTGTTAATCCATCAACTTGACATACGTATGCTTTTATGCAGTTGAAACAGCACCATTATGATTTAATTCATTAATGATGCACATATATTTTTAAATGCAGGTTTTTGGCAGAGATTTATCATTAGAAGTCTTTACATGTTAACAAAGTCTTGTCTGAAGGTTTAAAGGTGATCCTAGGTCATTGCTAAGCAGTTGCTAATGATTTCTGAGTGGTTTCCAGACAGTTGCTTGGTTGTTTTGGTTGGCTGCTACACAGACAATCGGATGGATGGATGGAAGGATCTTTGATATTTTTTGACAGATTTTCTATCAATGTATGTCTAGAATTTTTAGAAAGTGTTCAGATCAGTTTGAAAAATAAAGCATACCAGAGACTATTTATTTAGGAGAGACGGGTCACTTTGGAAATTGGAACGCCCAATGGTCAATGCATGTAGAACTGAATTCCCACCTCACAGGTAAAAGAGACAATCGCCTTTTAGACACAGACATCGCCTGTCAATCAACTCAAGAGCGAGCATGCGCATTAGCTATTCACGCTGGGAAAATTTTGTTTTTTTGGAGTAATATAAAGTAAAAAAGCACAATTTATGATAACAGTGTAGTTAGATTTTTCTGCTGATTTGAAATATGTTCTTTGATCATAATCTTGACCACCCATTTTGGACCACCCATTTCGGTCTTTCCCCATTCAAGTAGATAGGAGCTGCTCTTGTATGCCGCTTGTACACATTGCGTTCCAAAGATGGCTCCCAAGTGACCTGACTTTCTAAAAAGACTTTAAGCATACTAAGCCAGCTGAAAAACTGTGCCAGGTTTTGTGTAGTGGTCGATCGATATATTGCAGAGGCCGATGAATCAGCCAATATTTAGTGTTTTTTAATTATCGTCATCAGACGATACATTTTCCTGTTTGCCCGTTTAGTTCGCTGTTACAGTGTAACCGGTCCCATTCGACCCGCTCCGAGCAGGAGTCGAACATGCGGATATGCTACATGCTAAAGGCTACAGCCTCTAGCATCAGTCGCTATTGTGCTCTTGAGGCCAGGAGAGTGAGGTTTACACACACTGCACACCAAGTAGCCTACCAGTTGGCTCCCATTACACTGTTACAATGGCACAGAGAAAAACTAGCTTGCACGTGAAGGAGCCGTCTGAGATATGTAAATGTCCAGTCACAGTTCGTCTTGTTGATATGTACCATCGTGTTACCACAGTAATAGGCAGATGTGCAGCACAGTCTTATTTAAACAATTCGCATATCAGAGCCACAACAGATGTGGATGAGCTCATAATGTTAAAGTGATCGTGCATTTCATTCTCCCTCGCTCTTCAATACACTTCTCTGTAACTGTTAACTGTCTTATCTAATGATATAAAGGCAAATAACAATGCAACTTCTATCATAACCTATTAAAACCCGAACTTAAGTTGGTGCAATAACAGTATCTTGGCCTTGTCATGTCAGAATAATATTCCACTCACAGGCTGTTACACTTTTCGGTGTATTCTTCAATCTTCATCAGTATTTAATTAGATCTCAGATGTTGTTTACACATTATTTCTGAAAACAAGCGTTCTTTTCATTCTTGGATTTTCATACCATTCTTCGAACTACCATGACCAATTTTCTACCATGACATTATTTCTGAAAATATTATTATTTATTTATTTTATTTGTATTCTTTGACGATGATGACCCTTGTAGATGTTGTTGCCAATGGTTGTCACTGTAGGGGTATTATATGTGATACCATCAGTAACTGTTATGTTGCTGAAGGGAGCCATTTCCTCTTGAACCTCTTTGTCAGACAGGAACATGAGATGGGTCTTCATGATAGGACAAATGCCAGCAGAGGACAAAACTGACAGATATATTTTGCCACGATTAACTTAGCTACCGTGTTTTGGACATGGTACCATGGTAATAGCATGTTAACATAGTTGAATATGGTGTTACTTACCATGGTATAGCTTTGTCTCACACTATGGCTAAGAGGTTATTTTTCCACTGACAAAAATACAATTGTATTGCCATGGTTTTTTGGACATTGTACTATGACAAAACCATGTTTTTGGGCATGTACCATGATAAATACTTTTATTTTTTGGATGTGTTTGGACATGGCCATACCATGGGATTCTTAGTATTGTTATAGTATTTTTTGACGTACAATTTAAATACCATGATATGAATATGATAATCATTTAGGACAATGGCATTATCATCTGTGTACCATGGTACAGCCTCAGCATTTATTATAATTGTTTTTATAAAAAAAAACTGCACAATTTTCTTATACATACATGTTATGTGTGTTTGTTCACTATACAGGACCAAAAGGACATTACTGATGCATGTCGGTCCATACACTCACAGGGTGAACAAACTTCACTAAAAAGAGCTCATAGTGTCGCGACAGAGTCTGACACCCCTTTTATCTTCCCTCACACGCGCTCTCGACCCCCTCTTACACCTGCCATGCCCACCCTACCTGAGGAAGAGGAGGACTCTCCAGAAGAGCTCGACAGTACATCCAGCTCACCCTCCACTGTGAGTCAACCTCAAATCCAGCTTGTGTGTCGTTTAACAAATGTAACGGGAGCCAGCTGGTACGTGATAGCTGTGCAGTATGTTTAAACCTCTCTTCCCTGGCCTCAAGAGTCGCACTAGCGATTCATGCTAGAGGCTGTAGCCTTTAGCCTCCTCATTAGCACGCTTGCCTCCCATGCTGGCTGATGCCGATTCGAATCCCATTAGGAGCATGTTGATCAGGACCGGTTACAGTGGTGCCGTGACCTGAATGGGAGTAAGGTTTGGGGGGGGGTGAGTGTAACGGTAGCCAGCTTGTACATGATAGATGTGCGGTAAGTATAATCCTCACTCTCCTGGCCTGAAGGGGCACACTAGCGGCTGCAGTCTTTAACCTCCACCCTCGGAGTGGGTTGAGCAGGACCAGTTACACAAACACCAGTTTACCTATCGTTTCATCTTTTCCATTAGATATAGATATTTTCCATAAATATTCCAGTCTAACTTCTAAGAAGTTTTTTTTAACTATTTCAAGATTCAGATATTATCCGAACCCATTTTTAATGTCAAATTTTAAAATGTGGTTTAATGTCATAGCATTAATGTTATGAATGTCTCTCTATCAGTGACTAAACACAAGTAAGAACAAGCTTTGGGACATGATTAAGTTTTACTGTTCCGCTTTTCTTTTGGAAACCGCAGACTGTTTGAACATCAAAGCCTGTCAGGGGTTGTTGTTGTTTCATTATAGCTATTGTATTATTCTTGAGTTAGCAGAATCCACTCATGCGGCGACTCATAAAAGGTTGAGGCTCAGATAAGACCCCTCATTAAAATCATATTAAACTTCAGTAATCTAATCCCAGTCAAAAGACCAAACAAATAAAGGCCCAACCTCCAACAGAACAGCATCAAGGAGCAGATCTGTTCTACATGTCAGCAATTTAGGCACTTGCTGTTACTGTGCCATGTTATAAATCTTATATGTCACTTCCTGGTGACATTTGAAGAGTTCTTAGCATTTAGAGCACTTTGTAGTCCCGACAGTGAATTTTTTACATTTAATTATTGATTAAATATTAGTATTAATCAGCTTAAAACTCTCAGAAGTTACAGTATCACCTAATAATGGAACTGTTGTTCTCAATTCAAACTTAAAGTAACCAAACTGTGTATTTGGACTATTACAAAGATGAATATTTTGCTTCCCCTCTTAAAGCAGATGTTATCACACTTATTAATTCTTCCCATGGGTTAAAACTTCACTTTGAGATGATATAGGTGAGATTTTCTGTCCAGGGGCTAAAACGGTAGAGCTACTGCATACTACAGTTTGGAAATTTCCAATACGGCCTCAAGTCTGATTGCAGTGGTTGCAAAATGATCACAGTTTGCTCTCAGTTGATATAAAGTTTGCTACTATCTGTTACTTATTTACAATATAAACTCATGGCTGAAGAAAATGTCTAAGTTTACTGGAAAAAAAAAAGCTTTTATAGATATCCTTTCCACATTCCACTTCTCTATTCGAATGAACATTATCACACTTCATGTGGAAATTTAGCTACGTTTTTAGCTACGTAGCTAATTTAGCTACGTTTTTTGAGCTCTGCATAATAAAAGTGTCAGTCTTTAAACATGTCATGCAATATTTAAAACAGCAGCCTCTGTAATCTCTAAGAATGCGACCCAAACTTTTCAGCAAACCGGGAAAAGCTAACATTGTGTTTCTTTTGCAGTATGCACCAGTTGATAGCAAGGTGGTAACTGTAACCATGACTCCACCAGCAATTGTACTTCCAAGACAAGCCAGCAAGCAGGAGCCCTGTCCTCTAGAGAAAGCAAGGTATCGCTGTCTTAGATCCATCGTTGTAGATTCCAAACAAAATAACTATAAACCCTTTCAGTTTAGCTGAATCTGTTCAAGTTGAGAATGTGTTGGTATAATGTTGGCTTTAAATGTGTGCATCAGATCACATAGCCCAAGACCTCGCCTCTCCCGAAACTCTGCATCCTCGAGTCCGATCACCACAGTGGGTATGTTCAACTACATTCCTCAAAGTACACATACTGTTTTGATTAAAAGTTCGTCCAAAAGTTGGAGACCACTAGTGAAAATACACTCACCTAAAGGATTATTAGGAACACCATACTAATATTGTGTTTGACCCCCTTTTGCCTTCAGAACTGCCTTAATTCTACATGGCATTGATTCAACAAGGTGCTGAAAGCATTCTTTAGAAATGTTGGCCCATATTGATAGGATAGCATCTTGCAGTTGATGGAGATTTGTGGGATGCACATCCAGGGCACGAAGCTCCCGTTCCACCACATCCCAAAGATGCTCTATTGGGTTGAGATCTGGTGACTGTGGGGGCCATTTTAGTACAGTGAACTCATTGTCATGTTCAAGAAACCAATTTGAAATGATTCGAGCTTTGTGACATGGTGCATTATCCTGCTGGAAGTAGCCATCAGAGGATGGGTACATGGTGGCCATAAAGGGATGGACATGGTCAGAAACAATGCTCAGGTAGGCCGTGGCATTTAAACGATGCCCAATTGGCACTAAGGGGCCTAAAGTGTGCCAAGAAAACATCCCCCACACCATTACACCACCACCACCAGCCTGCACAGTGGTAACAAGGCATGATGGATCCATGTTCTCATTCTGTTTACGCCAAATTCTGACTCTACCATCTGAATGTCTCAACAGAAATCGAGACTCGTCAGACCAGGCAACATTTTTCCCGTCTTCAACTGTCCAATTTTGGTATGCTCTTGCAAATTGTAGCCTCTTTTTCCTATTTGTAGTGGAGATGAGTGGTACCCGGTGGGGTCTTCTGCTGTTGTAGCCCATCCGCCTCAAGGTTGTGCGTGTTGTGGCTTCACAAATGCTTTGCTGCATACCTCGGTTGTAACGAGTGGTTATTTCAGTCAAAGTTGCTCTTCTATCAGCTTGAATCAGTCGGCCCATTCTCCTCTGACCGCTAGCATCAACAAGGCATTTTCGCCCACAGGACTGCCGCATACTGGATGTTTTTCCCTTTTCACACCATTCTTTGTAAACCCTAGAAATGGTTGTGCGTGAAAATCCCAGTAACTGAGCAGATTGTGAAATACTCAGACCGGCCCGTCTGGCACCAACAACCATGCCACGCTCAAAATTGCTTAAATCACCTTTCTTTCCCATTCTGACATTCAGTTTGGAGTTCAGGAGATTGTCTTGACCAGGACCACACCCCTAAATGCATTGAAGCAACTGCCATGTGATTGGTTGATTAGATAATTGCATTAATGAGAAATTGAACAGGTGTTCCTAATAATCCTTTAGGTGAGTGTACATCTATTTTGCATTTCTGTAATAAAAAATTTGCATTAGAAATTGTATAATCAGCAAAGCAATTTGCATGTATTTCAGAATTTCTTTTTGCCTTATTGGTAGCATGCACTCATGCAGGTATAAACACAAGTTTGTGCAAATTCTGATTATCCATGTGATCCAGCATGATTTGAGAATGACTGAAATCACAAGTTTTCCTACATTTGAATAGAAGCCTAAAAGTAGTGCTGGTGCCATAAATAGATGTCATAACCTTTCTTTGCTTTACATTTGACAAAATCCCAAAACTGTTCTGTTTGTTGCCAGATATAAATGAGATTTTCAATGTGGTCTCAGACTTTTGGACCTCTATATCTTTAGGACAAAGATGCTTTGTTAAACTAATAATTTCATGTAACTTTAGTTTACATTTGATTAATAATTTGAAGCAATTATGTGGGGACTTCTGTAGAGGCAAGCTTAGTAAGCAAAGCTTTTGAAGACATTTCCGTGTTGTTTTCTATTTATTTCCTCTTTATTGAGATGAGGCAGGGGGTTTGTGTGAGATTGTTGTATACTGTATTACAACTGTGCTTAGATTATGTGTGTTTGTGTTTGAGATGATGAGGGACACGTGATCGATCTGGTCAAGGATCCGCTTCCTGAGCTGCAGTTATCTGAAGAAGACCGTCAGAAGAATCTAGAGCTGCTAGAAGAGGCCAAGAAAGCCAGCGATCGCTTTCTGCAACGCAGGGGCAGACGATCCACCTGTAGCCTTACTGAGTCCCCTACAGGTATAACAGCAGTCCTACTGTCTGCTAACTATCTATGACTAGTTCTACTAGTCCTACCATTTGCAAGCATCAGTTGTTGTCGCTCATACTTATTATTATTTCCCCTCTCAAAGCTTTGTTGTGTAACTTATGCACTTTGGACATTTGTAATATGGACATGAATCATACCCCAACTCATGTGGGGAAATGTGTTATTACTGTTCTAGACAAACAGACTTCTCCCAGGGGAAAATAAACACAAAATCTCATAGACTTGCATTAAAGGAGAAATCCAAGCTGTCTAGTGAACATTAACATAGACAGAGAGGCTCTTAAAGGGATAGTACTCCCAAAATGAAAATTCTCTCGACATTTACTCACCCTAATGCCATCCCAGATGTGTATGACTTTTAAAAGAATATTTCACATCTGTAGGACCTCACAATGCAAGTGAATATTTACCAAACTGTTGATGCTCCAAATGCATATAAAAGAAGCATAAAAGTAATCCATAAAACTGCAGTGGTTAAATTCATGTCTTCAGATGCGATGTAAGTATGGGTGAGAAACAGATACATTTTTAAATCCTTTTTACCATTAATCTCCACTTTCACTTTCACATTCTTCTTCTTTTACCGATATGCATTCTTCATGCATACTGCCACCTACTTGTAATGAGTAAACTCAGTAATCTGATTACAATTTTGGAGAAGTAATCACTCCTTTGTTGTGAATTACTTTTTTTTGGTCATTTACCCCAAACTGGTCATAGGTAAGATGTGTCATGTGCGTCAGTTGCGCTTATTGTAAGGGTTTAGGGGTTTCGGTTTCGTTGGCGATCTGCATCAAATAAATGAAGAAAAAAGTTCTGTCTCTCCTACAACGTGCATCCATTTCTTAATTTGTAATCGTTTTTTGCATGACATGAGCCCTATGCAAATACTCGGTAGCAGCTGTTGTATTTCGCATCTTCCTTTGCTGACGTAACGCTGTTTGAGCAAGTAAAGTTTACATGATATGTAGCTTGAAAAACCAGATGCATTAACACTAGAGTTTCTAATGGAACGCAGTTGTGATTTGAGCGATCGAATTTATATCCATCTCAAATTCAACTTGGAGGGCATTTACAGTCTATCTGATCAGTAAAAACAGATGAAGTGACCAAGTGTAAATCCTCTCCAAAAAAAAAAAACTCAGGAAAACTTTATAAGAATGCCATGACAACCACCCAGAACACTATAGCATAGTGGTAGTGAGTTGTGCATGCACAAACACCACTCATATTTTCTTCAGAAATGATTTAACATTGATGGAAAAAACTATTTATGTGGCAACCACTAAGAAACAGTTCTTCTAGTGATATATCTTATTGTTTTTGTTGGGATCTTGGAATGTTTATTTCAGAAGCAGCTTGTTGTTTTAGCTCTCGCGACCTCCTTGCTTATCAGACTGTAACATCGCGTCCATGTCTACATGTCCTCAAATGTCTTGAGCACCAGCCAAAAGTCCTCTTGTATCCTGCACACTCTCTACAGCTTACTGACCTGAGTGTATTCACAGCTCGGTGTAAGAGATAAAGCGAAGGGATATTCAACGTTTGAAACAGTGATGTTCTGTGCATGTCCAAAATTGGATAACAGTCTGTTTGGGTTGCAGCACTCTCACCGAACCCAACGCCATGCTCCTCCCCGAGACCATCCATAAGCAGTTCCTTCTCTGCACTCTCGCCACTAGGTATCATGTTGAGTGCTTTCAGTCAAATGTTTACCTCCAGAGCTTCTCTTAAATTCAGCAAATGATTGATCTAAGCTGAATGATTTTACTGTTTTTGGTCCACCAGGTCCTGAGGTCACCACAACGCCTCCTGCAAGTCCCCAAATCCCCCACACAACTCAGGTGAGTGACATTAAATAGTTTTCATAACGTGACATGAACAACCCTGCTGAAAAAAACGAATAGCTAAAACCAGCCTAATCTGGTTGGCTGGATTAAGTTGGTCCATTTTAAGGTAGCATAGACCAGTTTAAACCAGCTTAGACCAGCAAATGTTTATCTTATTTTTTTCTCAGCACAGTTTATATAAACTCTAAAATATGCTTCCTGAAAATTCTCAGGGAGAGAATGAGTGGACATAAATATTGTTTGTGTTTGTGTATGTGGTTAGCGTCTGGAGTTGCCTTCAACCCACGACCATGGGGACACAAGTCAAACAGAGCTGGAGGTTTGTAAAACAGCCCTTAACAGGGTTTTTTTTCCCATGTTTCTCGTTTTGATCCATATTCTTTCATGCACTACAGCAATAAGTCATGTGTGGCTTTGCTTTCCAGTGATTTTACCATGATTCTTGGGCACAATGCGTAGCAGATTGCCTAAAACCCGCGTAACTCTGGTGAAATGACTGTAACATGGTTTTGAATGGATTATTGCTTTCATAAAGCTGTGAAAACAGCACTGTGATAAAAGACACCAATGAATAGTTACATTTATTAATCAGAAAAATAATAATAAACAATTCGGCAAGTAATGAATTTCATTAGTTTAACTAGGTTTTTTACAGTTGCCAAGCGACATTACAACTTGCTGCCTTAATAAGGAATTTAATTAAGCAGCTATCACAGGAGTACTTGTGATCACAGGTTTGTACGCCAACTATTTTACAACTCCTTCAAAGAGAGCTCATTCAGTCAGAATTTCAGGGGTATTCTTAGCAATTAAGCAGCCTTGAAGTCGCGAGTCTCTGTGTTGTTTGTTCAAAGGAGGTTCTTTATCAGATCACTGTGTGCATAACTAGTAAAAATGCTATTGTTTTTAGATTTGGAATTTGGTTTTTGGTAGCAGTGTTGAATTCAGATATCTGTAATGTGAAGATATCTTGTTAACACTTTACAATAAACTTCCATTTGTTAACAAGATTTGTTTGCATGAGCTAGCAATGGAAAATACTTTTACAGCATTCATTAATATTTTTAATGTTTATCGAATACATTTTTAAAATCAATTAAAATTAATTTAATATGAACTAACATGAACTAACAATGAACAATTGTATTTTTATTAACTAGCGTTGAGAAAGATTAATAAATGCTGTATGTTTTTTCATGATAACTAATGACAGGGGCGTGTTTTATGTTGCGCAGTTTGTGCTGTAAAACAAGCACGGCTGAATTCTCCTGAAGCTGCCCGCACCACCTTTTTCCCTAGTGCATTAACTAATGGAACCTTATTGTAAGGCGATACTGATAACTTTGCTTACTCTTCAATTTAATGATATATGCGATCCATTTCCAGATATCTGAAATGAACATTGGCACTAGTCAAACCCAAATTCTAGATATCAAAAATGTGCATTGTTGCTAGTACACTAGTTTACTAGTAATTCAATTGTTGATATCAGGAATGGACATTTGCATTAGTTACAATGTAATTATTCATGTCAAAACAATGATTTTAACTACTACGATGTGCACAGCTAAAATGAATTTTTGAAATTCAAACTTTTACAAAATTATAGATATCTGTATTTGTGTTTTAAAGGTGCTCTCGGTAACTTTATGTTTGTGTCATCTTGGCCTTACAGTGACACCTAGTGGTACGGATGCAGCATCATTCAAAATCAACAGTTTTCAGTTACAGATGCCATTTTAGAAATTCACTAGTCACATGATTAATCAGCCATGATTCATTTAATCCAAGAGTGAAAGTGTCCAATTGCAAGTCTGTTACTGAGATTAAGCAGGTAGTATTCAGATGGTCATGTGATTCTAAAATGGCTGCCCCCATGAGGGCGCCCCTCCCCATGTAGAATAAAACGGCTTTAATAAGGTTACTGATATGACTGGAGTCCTCATCTCATGTGAGTGCTCATGGTTTTATACACATGTTTCAAAATTACAATTAATTTCTTTAGGAGTTTTTTTAATGGCGAAAAATATTACTGAGTGCACCTTTAAGAGGGGATGACAAATCTTTATTCAATTCTGCTAGTGAAAATGTACTCACAGATATCAGCAATTATGTTTAAATTTTTTATATTTGTTTTATAAAACATGGGTATTTCTGTAATGACATTACAAATTGCCTATTTACGTACAAAAAAATGGCATTTTAACTAGTGAAAATGTAATTGTGTGTGTCTATATAATGTTTATATATATATATATATATATATATATATATATATATATATATATATATATATATATATATATAAAATGTATATCCTAAAAATTATTAAGTCAATTTGGCTTGCCAAACGCCAACTCTCATTGAAAATGAATGACTTCAGGCCACTTTGTCGATACAATCTGCTGTCAGTGTGAACATCCCCTCATTTATTATATGAGACAAGCTATCCATGTTCTATGAAATATTGAAGCATAAACAAATGTGTGTGGATGTGTTTATGCAATTACATTTGTTGTTTGTCTTAAATTTGTGCATAATCATCACATTTATCCTACAAAGACTGTTATATGTGTAAATTTCAACCGCAGAGCTTTACGAGGCTCGTAGAGTGGAAGCCCAGTGACAAGCGAAAGGTGTCTTCTGGCACTTTAAGCCCTCGATATGCCACCGCTGTACCAGCCAGAGTGCCTGCTGTGGTTGAGAAGGAGAACCCAGTCCATCAGGGAAAGAACTCTGAACATGCAGCCCAGAAAAAAGAGGAGACTCCTGGCCGTGGCATCAATCAATCGCTAGCCACAGGGGTAGCCAAACCCGTCCCCCGGCCGCCCACTCAGCAAGCCCCATGTACGGCCGAAATCAAAACCATAGGAGCCTTCCCACCTCTGATGAGAGCCATCTCCTGGGACACAGTGGGCTCAATGAACATGCGCAACGCAGCTCCCAAAGGAGAAGAGAGCCTCTCTTCCTCTGAAACATCAAGGGAGTCGCTATTTAAGGCCCCCGGGTACAAAGACTTCCCTGTGCTACCTGGGAACATTCCGAAACTTTCCAAACTGCATGAGGTAATCCTTTTATCTTTTTGGCCATCCTGGTAACCATGCCGTTTCATTTATTGAATGTCCCTATTATAGATTTGTGCCGATTTGGCAGCAAATGAGATGGGAATGTTACATCCTCTATTTAGTAAATGCAGTACTCATGAAAAGTAGTTAATGGTTTGCATTTTAACTTTTTCCTCATTCTCCAGGAACACAAACTGATACGCATCCAGAGTATCTCAAGTTCAAAGCTTCCTAACCTGAGTGAAACAGCTGAGCAGGAGCGAGGTGATCTTTCAGTTTGATCTTTGTGATTCAAACATCAGTGCATGAGCTTATAGTTTTACTTTTGTGTTTCAATAAACTTTGGGTTAATTCAGGAAAAATAAAAAATAAAATAAAGGAAAATGCGGGCACAATGCTTACGTTCCAGTTTAATGACAACGTTTCAACCCTGAATGGGTCTTCCTCAGGTCAAACACACAAACGCTTTTTGACTTGTTTGCTTGTTGAGCAGGTGTTTTTTTCTCTTTTGTGTTTTACATATTACATTTAAATTAAATGATACTGTAGTCAGTAACATAATATCTGGGATTACATTTTAAAGTACTCTATTTGCTTTTGGATTACTTTTGGATTACTTCTAACCTAATTCTTGTTTATTTGATGGCAAATGCATTTGAGGAGAATAAGTTAAATCTATACGATGACACAATTTTGCCTAAAAGCATAAAAGAAAACATACTTTTGGATCAGAATACGAGAAACGATTTTATTCTTTTGCGTAGTTTAATCGCTATTTGTCTGTTTTAAAGTGAAATATAAAAGACACCTAAAATGTTATTATACCAGGTATGTTTGTGAATCAACATCCCAGTTGTTGTCACAAAAGCAAAAGCGCATTCATGCAGGCTTCATATTTAAAGCCGAGTACAAAAGCTATTCAACTAACTTTACCAAACTGATACAATTGGATTGTCATTTATGTGTCCAATTTTCTCCCCAATTTGGAACGCCCAATTCCCAATGCGCTCTAAGTCCTCGTGGTGGCGTAGTGATTCGCCTCAGTTCGGATGGCGGAGGACGAATCTCATTTGCCTCCATGTCTGAGACCATCAGTCGGCGCATTTTATCACGTGGCTTGTTGAGCATGTTCCGCAGAGACATGGCTTCAAGCAATCCACCACGGCATCCACGCACAACTCAGCACGCTCCCCACCAAGAACGAACCACATCATAGCGATCACGATGAGGTTACCCCATGTGTCTCTACCCAACCTAGCAACCGGGCCAATTTGGTTGCTTAGGAGACCTGGCTGGAGTCACTCAGAAACATCCTGGATTCGAACTCGCGACTCCAGGGGTGGTAGTCAGCATCTTTACTCGTCTTTACCCATTAGGCTTTTTTGTTATTTTTAAAGCCACCCATACCTTGCATAGTTTCATCTCTTGTTTTAGCACAGTGGTTGATTGACAGGTGAGGGGCGTAAGGAGATGTAAGCCTTTTCATACATTTTAGTGTGGATGAGCAACTTTTGGAAAACGTTTGAAAACAGCAGTGTGAACAGAGCGTTTCGAAAACAAAAACGTGTTTGAATGTAGACATAGCCTGAATGTTCACACACAATATACTGTTGCTCGGCTGTTTAGAACTAACCCTGAAAGAAGAACAAAGAAGAAATTCTCAGGAAGTATATCGGTGCCTTTAGGCGTTAGGGTTTAGGCTAAGGGTTGGGGTAGCATTAGGTTTAGGTGTTAGGGAATAGGGTAAGTTTTGGGGTAGACTTATGTTTAGTGGTGAGGTTAACAGTGTAACAGTTTAACTACAGGAATACAAGATGGCACCGTGGATAGCAGCCTCAGTGTGGAGCTCTCCAATTCTTTTTTTTTTTGGTCTTGTGATTAGTCATTTTTTTCCAATCAGTTTTACCAGGGACGAACTGCTGAACATTCGGCAGCACATACCAGACAATCTTTTCCCTGTTTTGGACTATTCTGATGTTTTGCTGGACATTTTATATGGAGGCGCAGCAGTGTTGTTTTAGCGCTATGAGACACAGGCGAGGGAAGTGAGCCAGCACGCTTGTCAAGCTCTGTCAGCGCTGCATTCAAACAGCACTGCCGAGTATTCATTTAGCGATTCTCCGCTTTCTTCCTTCGCTGCTGCCGGGAAAATAAAATGCAATGTGGTCACATGCGTTTTTGACTACGTTTACGCCTGTATTTAGTGCTGAACACATGCAATTGGATCATCAAAAATGCATCTTAATACCAGGTGTAAACAGGGTCCTTGATTTTTTTTTTTTTGTAATCTGAGTACATAATCCAGACTACATTTAATACTTTCTACCCAGCACTGTTGCATCCATAGTAATCATTAAATAAATGTTGCAAAAAACAAACAAACAAAAACTGACATTTACAGTGATGCAATTATAATGGATGTTTCTTGGGCTAGAAATTACTTATGGTTTAAAAGCAGAAATGCAGATTGATTTGTTGTTAAAGCATTTATATGAATTATTCTGTACAAAAATGTGTGTTATCCGAGGTATGAAGTTGATCTAAATTGCTTATAGCAGTGGAACTGCTGTTCTTGGATGAACTTCTGGTTATGTGTAACTGAAATAATCCTTGTGTGTGGATTTTTCTTTGCGTAAACTGTCCCTTTCTGGTATCCTTGCACATATCATGCAAAAGTAACAGGGTTTTTGGGGTTTGCATGGTTAGTACGCAAAGTATGCAAATGAATAATCAATATAGTCTCATGTTAGCTTCAAAAAAGTGTATGTATTTTAGCATTTATATATGTGTGTTGCCTTTCACAATTTTTACTTGTTTTTTACAAGCCGAAGGTTAAGTCAAAATTATTTTCAAACAGAGCTTAAATTGTATTTAACCCTGAACCTCCTTAAAAATAATAGCCCATTTTATATGTGTTCCACAATCTTCAAATATAATAGTGTCTGTGGCATACACCACCAGGTGGCACCATTTGTGTCACAATTAACAAAACACATGAATTTGCTGCATTACATGTTAACATGTCTATTATCTCTTAGGTCCACCCTCTCTGCTCACAAGTTCTCCCAGTGTAGAAGAGATGAGAGAAAAACCTGACACTATGCCCAACATTTCAGACATCATGCTTCACAAACTGAAACTGCACAGAGGTTTACCTGGCTGGTGCGCATCATCACATAACCATCAATGGATTGATCAGTTCTCAATAATAATAATACCAGATCTATCAAAAAACCCCGTAATATTTCTGTTTCTGTTCTCCTGTCCCCACTTTGTTATTGCAGCGCTCCTCCGCTCTCAGAGAAGGAAGTTGAGGTGTGTATTATCTTGAGTTTCATTAAACAAATTAAGACACACTTGTGGTTTCTGAATGTGAATGTTCAGAATGTGTGCTTTGTGCCAGCAAAAGAGAGGAGGATAAAATGGGCCCACCTGCTAGTAAAAAGTTGGATAAACAAGTCCTCACAGAGGGGAAATCATAGCTGTTTTTATCGGGTTAGCTTTTTAATATATAATATTTAGCCAAAGAATATGCAATCCAGGGGTGTTGAAATAATTAGGTCGTCATAACTGAGTCACTTTGAGCAGAACAGGGTTTTCCAGAATACGCCTGTTTTGTTATGTATGTGAAGGCCATGGCACTATCCATTCTCCTGAGCCTGGTTTAGGACATGGCAATTTGATGGGCATTAGTGAGTTCCTGTCCCCTGCGAGGAAACACAAACATGCTTTTGTGGATACAATCTGCTCCCAGGATGACGCTAGTGAGGGTCAAGGGCTGGATGGGTTTTCCTCTCTAACGTTTAGACAATACTTGCTCTTCTGCCGCTGCACTCTTTGAACCTGGCCATATAATTCAAATGCTATTACTGCTTTCCTCAGCCCCGCTCCGGTTAGGTCCAGCACTTAAAATCACACTGTCTTCATAAGTGTAATAATAGGGAATTGGGTTTGAATGTGTTACAAAGGTTTGTATTTTTAAATAAATGCCCTGCAATGCGTAGAAACACATCAAGTGTTTTTCTAAGGACAACTATTACATTTGGTATATCTTCTGTTAATATCCTTTATATAGACTATAACAGTTATGGGTCATTCTCAGGAAACTGTCCCGTTTGTACCTGAATGTTTTAGCTAAATATATACTGGCAGCCAAAAGTTTGGAATAATGTACTAATTTTGCTCTTATGGAAAGGAATGGGTACTTTTAAACTACTTCAAAGAGTTACCATCAAAAAATCCTCCGCGTCCAGCAGTGAAAGCTTTGCAGATTTTTGGCGTTCTAGCTGTGAGTTTGTCCAGATATTCAGGTGACATTTCATCCCACGCTTCCTGTAGCACTTGCCATAGATGTGACTGTCTTGTCGGGCACTTCTCATGCACCTTACAGTCTAGTTTAGATCCATAACACTCTTTTCCAATTATCTGTTGTCCAATGTCTGTTTCTTTGCCCACTCGAACCTTTTCTTTACTTTCTGTTTCAAAAGTGTCTTTTCTTTGCAACTCTTCCCATAAGGCACCCCTGAGTCTTCTCTTTACTGTTGTACATGAAACTGGTGTTGAGCAGGTAGAATTCAATGAAGCTGTCAGCGGAGGACATGTGAGGTGGCTATTTCTCAAACTAGAGACTCTGATGTACTTATCCTCTTGTTTAGTTGTACATCTGGCCTGCCACATCTCTTTCTGTCCTTGTTAGAGCCCGTTGTGCTTTGTTTTAGAAGACTGTAGTTACACCTTTGTAAGAAATCTTCATTTTTTTTGCAATTTCAATCATTGTATAGCCTTCATTCCTCAAAACAATGACTGACTGCTGAGTTTCTAGATATAGCTGTTTATTTTTTGCCATTTTTGACCCAATATATACTACACTTTGTGATCAGTTGAATGCCATTTTGGTGAATTAAAGTACCAATTTCCTTCCGAAACAGCAAAATCTGTATATTATTCCAAACTTTTGGCCACCACTGTATATATTTTTAATACTATATCCCCAATCCTAAATATGTAGTTACAGTAAAGTACCAATGAGTAAATGATTGTAGTTGGTAGTAGTTCTCATTGTTAAAATAAAGATCAGGGATCAGTATAATTATTTTAAAAGCGGGAAATCAATGGCGTTGAACAGAAATGCCTTGTGCATTTTAGAAAAAAAATACATGGCCAGTGATGACATTATAACAGGAAATGTTTTAAACATGAAGTTTAATTTGACTGTTTTATCCTATAGAACCCATTTAAATGTAATGGTGACGAATGAGATGTATTTTTCTTCATGATTTCTACATGCATCTTTTCCACTTTGCCAGAGGCTTATTGACTTTGTAAACTGGTGAAAACTGATTGTAACTGATGCCTGCATCAGTCGATGACAAGCGTTTTCACAATGACAAGTAGTTTCACAGTGAATTTCTGCATCTTGTCATTAATTGGTGTGTTGGTGTCTCTTTGTGTGGGTGATAAATACATTTTTTTCCGTCGTCTTCTTGCAGAACACATTTGTGCAGCTGTCACTGGCATTCCGCAATGACAATTACACATTGGAGTTGCGGCTGAAACAGGCAGAAAGAGAGCGCAGCCTGACTGAGGAAAACACGGAGAAGGAACTGGAAGAATTTAAATGCTCTCTGAAGGTCAGCAGGGAATGTAAACAGGGCCAACAGTCCACAGAAATTCAGAATGAAAGAAATGCAGAATATGCTCCCTTTCATTTCATGAGCTGGAATAAAAAATTTCAGTCACACGAATGAAGAATTTCATTAGTTTAACACAACAAAAAAATACATTTTTCTTACACCAAGGTCCATAAAATAAAAGTTCATTTATATAAGGAATATTCTGGTTTCAGTAAAAGTTGAGCTCTACTATAACTGTTATTGTTGTTGACGTCCCATTCCAGAACACTTCATTACTGTGGCAGAATGTCGAGCAGAGGGAGTTATACCAGCAACTCATAGAGACAATCCCTGTCCTGCATCGCCTGACCAACCGCCTCTCCAGCAGGGCTGAGATGGTGGGAGCTGTCCGGCAGGTAAGGTGGACGTCATAGCAGAGATGCACTGCCTGTCAGCTTCCGAGGGTCCCTCTCTGCCCCCCATTTCAACTTTGCAGCGGAAACTTATGATGAAAGTGCACTTCATGTTGTTTTCATAAAAAACTGGCCTTTGTCTCTGTGGAGTAGCAGGGGCACGAGAATGTTTATTTTCCAAGTGATAAGAAATGGATGTGATAGATTTAGCAAAGTGTTATGCTTGCCCTTTGGTTAACAAGCCAAAGCAAACCAAGCCAAAGAAGAAGAACTCAGCGGTATGTCTGTTGCCAGTGGCGACACTATTCATTTTATCCCTGCATGCCTTAGGAGTTTACGGCAAGTATCCTTATCTCAACTTACTAAGCCTTGCCCTTACATCCTATAGCTGGATAATAACACATTATACAAATACTTTGCTTTGAGGATGGCCTTCTTAAAGGAGCAGTTCAATCACCCTAGTATTGTCCCAAACCAGTTTGACTGTAGTTTTACCATGGAGGTAGGTCTAGGGAGGTCTGGTAATTGTTAGGGTGACAACTTTAGGCAGCCTGAGCTCATAAAAATTACTTGACGATGGCGACGTTTATGCTAAATAATATGACGTAATTTCTCACACGTATCAGAGCAGTTCCGAGATGAAAAAGGCACTAAAAGCAAGTTCAATTTTCTCCCAAACAGATGAGGTTTCTAAGGTTAATGCTCTGTTGAGATTTAAGTAAACTAAATTGATGTCCCAACCCTAAACCTGAAACCTAAACCTAACAGATAGTGTCATAAAAAGCAAATGTGACATGAAAAATCTCATTCCTGAAGCAGGAACGACACTTTGTGTTACTTGTGTAAATGTAGGGTTCGTTAAACTTGTGTGGTTTACACTCAGGAACAAAAGAACACCAGAGAGAGATATTTTTCAACAACTGTTTTTCCTTCACTTTTGCACTCTCTTCTTTTTTTCCAATATGGCACTGTTCAGTTTTGTTGTTTTACTCATCACACATCGCAACACAGAAATTGAACAATTAAGTAAATGCAGTTCTAAGACAAGAACACAGATTCCACATTTAACAAACTGTCTCAAATTTGCAGAAAAAATAAAAGCTGGATTTCTTATTAATTTATAGCAATGAACTTATAAAAATTAACTAATATATATACAGTTCTCTGCAAAAGTCTTACATAAGATATTTCACAAAAACCTTTGTCTTAAGATGGTTGTTTATATCTTCAGCTTTAGTGTGTCAATAGGAAATATAAATGTTAGACTCCCAAACATTACTTTTGCAAATAGAATAGAAGAGAAGAGAAGAGCAGGGAGCCCTGCTACAGATGTCATGGCCCTCACTAAGCCCAGCCCCCCCAACTAAACATTGTGTCAGTCTGAGATTACATAAAGACACAAAAGCAATTGAGACAGCCTAAATGGATAGAAGAACTGTGGCAAATTCTCCCGGATGCTTGGAACATCCTATCTGCCAACAACCAAGAAAAACTGTGTCCAGGTGTGCCTGGGAGAATTGGAGCTGTTTTGAAGGCAGCTTTTTTATATATATATATATATATATATATATATATATATATATATATATATATATATATATATAAAAGGTACTTAAATTAGTACCTTACACTTCTATGACAGTTTCTGCTCATGTGTGGACTTGCATGCTCTTCAAGACTCATACTCTTGTCCTTTGCCTCACAAGTGCAATGCTCTCTCAATTAAGCTACAGTGCAGTTTTATAATGCTTGAACAAGATTGTAAATGTAGTTGGCTATGTAATGTAAACCAGTGCTGGTACTAAGATACGATCTTTGGGGGGGCATTTTGATCTTTAGTGTGGGCAAGTGTCAGAAGTTTCTGGGGGCACAAGGAAAATCTGCCTTAGACACGACCATGATGCAAACAGTGACATGAGGATACAAATTGTGCTTGATCTTTTAACATGTAAGAGGTCATTGTAGTATTAAAACATACTGTACGTTTCAGAACTCAGAACTTCCTTCTTACTGCAAAAAGAGCATTTGTTGAAACCAAGCTGCCAAAACGAGTCTACTCCAAACTGCCAAAAGAAATCTCTACTTCCTCCACATTGTGATGTCATACTGTGGTAGACATTTGCATCTGACCTTTTCCACAACAACACAACAACGCATACTTTACCTTATCACTTCCGTAGCCCCGCCCAGTAGCGGTGAACAGTGATATGGCTAGAAGAGAGCAGGTCAGTCGAGAGCAGAGAGCCAATCAAAACAGTGAGTGTTCACTGTCAAGTCTTAAAGGAGAAGCAGCACCAAAACTGTGAGTTTCTGAGAAGAGGGATAAAATCAGGGTGTAAAATGATCATGTTCAACATATATTTGATTGTTTTTTGTGCAAAAAACTTTACTAATATTATATGTGAACCTCAAGGAACATATTAAAATAATATAAAAAGACATCTAATGATCGCTTTAAAATGTTTCACCCTACAATTCCTGCACTGTAGTGAAAGTTTTAAGGAAGCATTGTGTAAAGAACAGGGTAAGTGGGTGTTTCTGAGCTGATAATCATGTTTTACTCGTGATTTGTGTGAAAGTGAATAAAAGTAATTGTCGTTTTAGCGCCTTTAGTGTTCATTTCACCAGGAAGCTGCCGCGATATGTACCACAACCCATGTAATAATCTTTTTTATCACAGTGCTTGAAAAATCCATGATATGCTGAATGTTACTATTAGTGGGACCAAAGGACACTTGAGATAAACAGTAAAATGTATACTTATTGTATACTTATTGATACTTATTTATACTAGTTTTAAAAATGTAACCACTGCGTTTGCATGGCAGGAGAAGAGGATGAGCAAGGCCACTGAGGTGATGATGCAGTATGTTGAGAATCTGAAGAGGACGTATGAGAAGGACCATGCTGAGCTGATGGAGTTCAAGAAGCTTGCCAACCAAAACTCCAGCCGCTGCTATGGGGGCTCAGTGGATACTGGGGGTAAATACAAGCGCACACAAAACAGTGCTGAAGTCATCACCCAAGGCTTCAGAACCGCAGCTCTGTTTCCACAATGCCTAATCTGAGTGATTGATTGCTCTTTATTTACAGATGATGGAGTGCCACGTGCATCAAGATCCATGTCTCTGCAAATGGGAAAGGTAGGTAACCTAAAGGGCGGAGAAGCCCACACTTTTCCAAAAAGGAAGTGTTTTACAGCCTGTTCCCTAGAGCCTTTTTCAAGCTCCATGGTTCTGTAGAGGACTAGTGGCTAAAAGCACTCAAGGCTTCTGAATAAAAAACATTTTGATCTCTAATAAAGCCAGTTCAAAAACCTTATGTGGCGAAAAAGGGTTCTTAATGAGCTCAATCGAAATGTTACCACAAAAACTAATTTAATAAAAATCAGGGTTACAGTGAGTGTTACAATGGACGTGAATGGGGCCAATCCATAAATGTTATGTTAAATCCAATTTTATAACTTAGTTGTCATGATGACATATCATAAAAAAAAAACTTTCAAGATGATTTTTTATGGTAATAAACATTCTGCCAAAAATTCTTTCGATTGATCTTAACTTGAACCGGGAATATTCCATAAACTTAAATATATCTGGCGCTCGCTCTCTCTCTCTCTCTCTCTCTCTCTCTCTCTCTCTCTCTCTCTCCCTCTGTCTCTCTTGCTCTCTCTCTCTCTCTCGCGCTCTCTCTCGCTCTCACTCTCTCTCTCTCTCTCTCTCTCTCTCTCTCGCGCTCTCTCTCGCTCTCGCTCTCTCTCTCTCTCTCTCTCTCTCTCTCTCTCTCTCTCTCTCTCCTCTGTCTCTCTTGCTCTCTCTCTCTCTCTCTCTCTCTCTCTCTCTCTCTCTCTCTCTCTCTCTCTCTCTCTATCTAATTCATGTTCCTGGTCTGTACATGATTGTACATGAGTCATTGGTGCATTTTATTTTGAAGAAAGAATGTTTACCTTCCTAAACTTTCATCAAAATATAATAACTTATACTTTCAACCACATGTCGAGACAACTTTTAACGTTTTTTCTTGAATATCCTGTTTCACTCTGAAATACATCACATTATAAAAGTAACGTTTCACGTGTATGTACGTATCTACAGATACAAGAGTGTTCATATGATGGAGTATTTAGTTTCACAGAATGTGTTTCTGTCTGTCTAAGGCCTTGCCCAGACGAAGAGTCAGTGTGGCTGTTGTTCCTAAGTTTAATCTATTGAACATCCCCGGTCAAACTCCAGCCACCACTGGCCCTAACATGGCCGGTGCACTTCCTGTGGTGGTGAGTACTGCCTTGTCAGCTAATGTGTAGCCTGTCAGCAGCCATGTGTTATTAATGGTGTATTATCTTTACATTTCCTACATATGGCATTTTGTCAAGGTGACATTCCATGACCCAAGCCATTCATCAAAATGAGATATCTTCAGTTATTTTAATAAAAGGCTGTTGTGGTTTTGATTTCCATTGTGTTTTTTAGTGTGAAGCAGGCACTATTAAGAATGGCAGTACCACAGACCCCACTCAACAAGACGTGCTTGAGAAACCGTAAGTCTACATTGTCTTTCACTATGTGCCACAGTATGTCTCCTATAGTGTTTATGGGTGTTTCTTCAACAATGGGCACATTTGGTGCTGTGTAATGCTGGAAAATAAACACTTTTCTCAGTCACTAGTCTATTTTACTTGTCTACTAACAATGTTCAACAGTGTATGGGTGATTCTTCAACGTAAGGCACTTTTGACACTGTAAAAATTCTTGTTATTAGGGAAATGCTATTTTCACACTGGTGCAAATAATGGAATATGCTATTTACACCTCAGTGCAAATAATGGCAGATACTATTTTCACCCATATTTAAATAATAACATACAGTATATGGGCATCACTGCAGTGTGTTTTATTGTGTTTATTTAGAGTCTCACAGACATAACCTACCACTAACCTAACCTTGCTTTAGAAAATATAAGCTTGGTTCACCATGGTATTTTGTTGTAAATTTAAAGTAACCACAAAATTAGCCATGGTTACTATTGTAACTGGTCCTGCTTGACCCGCTCCGAGCGGGATTCGAACCGGGGTCTCCGGCATGGGAAGTTAAAGGCTACAGCCCCTATCGTCAGTCGTTAGTATATATCTCGAGGCCAGGGGAGTGAGGTTTACACACTGCACAGCTACCTACCAGCTGGCTACCATTACACTCACGCCCCTAAACCTCACTCCCATCCGGGTCACAGCACCACTGTAACCAGTCCTGCTCGACCCGCTCAGAGCAGAATTCAAACCGGGGTCTCCGGCATGGGAGGCATTCGCATTACGAAAATGCTAAAGGCTGCAGCCCCTAGTGTCAAATGCATTAAAACTATAGTTTCTGCCAAAAACATGGTTCCTACAATATTACTATAGTAATACAGTGATGCAATCTACACACAAGCAATGCCAAGCCGCGAGAACAATTGCAATCGACAAACCTCACCTCTGGATCAAACACTCCTCTGCACTCCCCGGCATTCACCATGATCAAATCACTGTGATGAAATCAAC
The DNA here is from genome assembly GCA_032164185.1 of Moxostoma hubbsi. NCBI lineage: Eukaryota > Metazoa > Chordata > Actinopteri > Cypriniformes > Catostomidae > Moxostoma > Moxostoma hubbsi. The sequence continues at coordinate 12,584,730 of JAVLUX010000002.1, forward strand.
ATTTATATAAATTTTGATCTATTATTATTTTAAGTAGTATTAAAGTAAATGTTAAGAATAGAAACAGAAAATTGGATGGGAAAAAAAGTGGGACAAATGGTGGAATCTAACCAGGGACGCTAAGACCACAGTACACATTCACACCGTCTTTACACCCCATGCCACTGCAGCAACACCTGTTGTCTTGTTTGTCGCAGATTCCAGTGGTTTCACCAGACTATTAGGGTGCAAATAGCTGCACTGTGTGGCAGATACTATTTAAACCAGTGTGTACTGTTTGATAAAACTTTACGATTATTTCACTCCTTGTTTAAATATAGTTTTAATGTGACCTTCATACAGCATATGGTAACCAAATGAAAGTTAAAGCAATCTGAGTTTTAATAAAAATGTACCTCTGGGTCGTAAAAGTGTCCGTTGTTGAAGAAAACCCCCATATGTGAGCACATTTATCAAGTTAAGATGGAAATATATTCTTTGTCAACCTAGATTATCACAGTTCCCCAAAACAAAGGGTCTGATTGAGTTCCCTTATCAAACAGATCATTTGTCGATTACTTAGTAGACAGAAAACTTGTTTAAAGAATTATTCACCAACAACAGGATGTATGGGCCATTTGGAAGACTAGAACTTAAGCAAGCATCTCCTTTTTTCTATGTGCTTAAAATAGCACAAAGGCGTACCACAAAAATCCCATTTGTGGATAATTTTACATGCCATTTTGCGATTAGATCTAAACATTTGGCCAGAATCGCTTGACAAAAACCAGGCATCGGTGTCTGAGCTTACTGCAGTAATAATACAGGCATAATTTGTCACGCCAAACTCTTATATCCAAATAGCAGTTTTGAACTCCAAGCCAGACAATGTACTATACATGATTTTCTAAAGCCAACGGATGTTTAAAGACCTCCCAATATAGGTACTGTCAATTTGGTTTTGTTGTTTAAACATTTCATTTCACACCTTTGCTGCCATGCTTTCTGTGCCATTTTCCTTGTTCACTGGCATTTAAAGGGATAGGTCACCCAAAAATGAAAAAGCTGTCATCCTTTACTCATGCCTCATGTTGTTCGAAACCTCATGTGACCTTGATTTTTGGGTGAACTGTCCCTTTAACTGTTTCCATTAGGGCAGAGTTCCATTGTTATTAATGGAGAGAGCAGGCTCTGTAGTTCTCAAAGATCTGCGTAATGGCATTTGTTTTATTGCTCCAGCACTGACTCCTTTTTCCTATCTGAAACAAAGCAGTGGAAACCCTCTGACGGAGCAGGAAAGTGAATCCACGCCAACCAAAGTTCTCTGCAGTCCAGAGAAGATCAGTGAAGAGACCAGAGCCAAGATTGAAGAAGAAGCGTTTAACAGAGGGTAACTCCCTTGACACTAATGAACGCGATTTTAGTTGTTTGTTTAACCACACACACAAAACAACAAGCAGATGTTTAAAGAGATAGCTCATTCTAAAATGAAAGATGAATAACGGGAGGTTGAGACAGAATTTTGAATTTTGGGCGAAGTCTATAGAGTGCAACAGTCTGGTTCCGGAAGGAAAATCCCATTCAACTTTTCCATAGACAAATTGATTTTCACCATAACTTATAAACATTTCAAGACAGACCTACCTTGAGCTCCGCGGTTGTTCATCAATGGTATTTGCTTGTGTTGAAGCCATCTGTCTGTGTTATTTCAACTTCATTGTTTAAATAGCATCTTTTATAGCAGAATTGCTATAATGGGAAACGACTACATTAAACATGGTACAGCAGAGAACGGTTCACGGTTAACAAAGCCCTTTACATTTGCCTCGGAGTGACCACCCACTCCAAATGCATTGTAAGTGACGTAATCGAGTCGGTCTCCCTTTATGCTTAAACTGCTTATCTAATTGTACATATCAGAATATTTTGCAATAAACGTAAAATATATTGTTTCTATTCTTATAATCAACTTAAAATCAATAGTTTTATAAATTCGTAACATTTTTATTCAATTACATCATTCGAAATGCTTCATTTTAATTGTGAAAGACACTATTACACAGCCGTGTACCTTTTTTTTTATACAATTTTCAAATACTTTTTAGCCTTAAAACAAATTTTGTGATGTTTTGATTCACATCGGAGCTGGTTGGTTTGGTTCATGGCTTGTAACTCTTTTATGGGGGATTTTCTGAAAAGCCTATGCAAAAAATGAATGGGAAAAAAAACTTCCGGAAGATGCTGAAGAAGTGGGCGGGGCAATGTTGCGCTCTGTTCAGACAGCCACTGTAATCACTCAGAATTGCAGAAATGTGTATACAACTTATATACAATTAAAAAAAATACCTCTGTCTGAACTTGATTCAAACATGGACAGCGGTTCCACATGTTTCAAATGAGTTTTCTTAACTTAAATTAACCATGTAATTTCAACTTGAATACCTCAAGTAGTGGGAACATAGCTGAATCAAGTAAACCTAACAAAATTTAACATGTCAAAATAACTCAAAAACAGATGGAAGCACTATTGAGTGCAACATGGTCAATTGCTCAATAAATAAAGCAATATGTAGAATACTATAAATGTATTGGTCCTCAACCTAGGCTCATGCTCCACTCTTCACCATGATGGTAACCCACGCAACTACATCATAACAGAAATTCTTGTAAATCTCAGCATAACAAAACATAAAACAATAACAAGTCTCCCGCTTTATATTCATCTTGCACAAAGACACATCAAATAACACTTCATTTTAACATTTACTTTCCCTGTCGAGTCCCATGCAAAGCATGCTGGGATCTAGAAATCTTCTGCCCTGTTTCAGTTAACCAATGCACATGGATTAAGTAAAGCTGACAAGATACTTATTTTAGTTGAATCAACTCACTTAATTTAACTTCCCTTGGTTACGTAATTTTTTATTAATAATATGAGCATGGGAGGGTTGTGTAAAACTGACAATAGTGAACATTTCTTTTTCTGAGTATAAGATAAGTTACAGAATGAAAGAATATGTTTTTAATGACTGTATATTAATTAAATGAATGTACTTCACTGTAGGTACCAAGAAGGGCTTAAAAGTAGTAAAGAACTTCAGGAACTTAAGGAGGAGGAAGAGAAAGCAGAAGAGAAGCAAAAGGAGTTTGAGGAGGAAAATGCAAAAAAAGAAAGGAAGGCTAATAGGTAACTCTGATTATGAATGTGCTTGGCCCTCAATGCAATTTACAATCATCTGAAATCCTTAGTTATGTCTCTTTTGTCCGTTATTGTAGCAGGTATGAAGAGGCACTGGAAATCCTTGATCGGATACTCCCAAAGTTCTTCAGACGGAACCGGATGCTTTGGATCGTGCTCACGTTATTCTTTGTTTCGTTCGTGTTCGTCAATGCCATAAACTTCTTTAGTAACCGCTATAGTGACAGTGGCGACACATCTGCTGAGAAGTCTGCCGTTGCAGGCAAGAATACGTTTTTTGAACTGAATGTAGGATCCAAGACCCCAGCTCCCGAATGACATGACATCAATCCCATTGTCATGGAGAGACGAATCAAGGTAACTGAACAAACACCTTGGTTTGGCTGTGATGGTGTCCATTTCCTTTCATCAATCACAATGTTGTTTTTGTGAGTCTTTCACTCTGTATTTAGCAAATAGCAGAATTATCTGTTAATGTTTGGGGACCAAGTGTACTTAGACGATTTGCATTTTAAACTAAATTGATAATAAGTTATACTATTTTAGGAAGAGTTGGGATTTTGTTATTGGATAAAAGCATTTTAGGAGACTAATGTCACATTTGATAGATTATACCACTCAAACCTTCTTATTAAACTTCTCAGGTTTTGTGAAATATATATTTGAAATATTAGGTACAATATTTAAAATGGTTTGGTAAAGGATGTTTTAAAGTTTCTGCAATTGTCTATGTTGTTTATTTGAATTTACATTCCAAGGTAGATCTTGAAGTGCAATATTTTGCAGCTGTTAGTTAACTGTGGTGTGTTTGGGCGTGCTTTAGAGCGCTGATTTTAATAGTACAGATTTTGTCACAAGTTTAAAGAGCACTTTTAACCAGTATGACTGAAGTCTTATTTGCACATGTGGGCTTTGGTTGTTGTTCTGCCACTTCACCTTTGAATAAAGGTGTTCAAAATCAAACGTGGTTATTTCCAGAGTACATGTGGTATGAACTGTTCACAATTTTCACAGTAAATTAGATAATCTTACAAAGAAATGTCGTTTCATATTTCACCCCAAGATCAATTTAAACCTAAAGCCTATTTTTAAGATCATTACAGGAATATTGTGGGTTCAATATATGTTTTTATACTGGGTTCAGTATAAGAATTTGTGGCAAAAATGTTGAGTACCATAAAAATGATTTAGGACTTGCTTCACTGCCTCACTATTGTCTCACTGTTACCTTCTTCTTCATTAAGAAAAGGAGGGACAAGACAAATCATTTTTGTGGTAGTTGAAGGCTAGTCAAAGACAAGAACGAGACCAAGATTCATGTGAGCTTTTATTGAGATTTATGGAAATGCATACAGCACCGCCTGGTCTATGCAAGAGACAACTTAGTGATTTTGAACACAGGCTTTATACCCATGAGACACCTGGAGATGAGAAGCAAATCTAATTGAGATAACGGTTTCATTTTGCCACAGAACATTCCTTTAGACTCCCTAAACACAGACAACACACATACAGAGAGATAACAACAAAAACAGAAATAGCAGTTGGGTACTTTGTATTTTGTGGGAAACAGACCGAAGAACAAGAACATTAATCATTCAAATACAGCCTTGGGTCTAAAGCACACAACCATTGTTCCATAAGCTTCTATAAGTTCCTTGCTTCCCCTCTAACAGCCCAGAGTCTGGGACACTGGTGGCCATATGAGGGAAAAGTGAAACAGAGGACTAACAGAAAGGCTGATTGTTGTAGACTGTCCCATAACAGTGGTAATCAACATTGTTCCTCAAATTGAACCTGGAATATTCCTTTAAGATTTTCTTTATATTGTGACATTATTTTCATGACATTTTCCGTCAAATTCTCATTACTGTAATGCCGTAAACTCTCATTACTTTAATAAAGTAATAAAAATCATCGTCTTCCGACACAATGATTATTTTTTGACTGTGATATGATTCATGTGAGTTAACCAATGAATGTAAGTGATTCCTGTCAGTGAGATGATGATGTTGTACAGTATGAGTATGTGTAGGAGAGATATTTTGCCATAAGTAGGATTGAGCTGTGTCTGCATTCTATCACAGGAAGTTAGATGAACATCACCCTGTTAATAAGCAAGCTCAGGGAAACAGGCGGAAATTGTCCATTTGTGAGACCAAAGCCCAAAAAATAGCCCTAAGTCACTGGGATCTAAACAGTCTTTATAAACCCTGGAGAATTAATTCAGAGCTACTTGGTAGTGATCGTGTAGACCGAGTTATGTTGTTCTCAATCCTGTTTTCCCACAAACTCCCCTTCTATTGTTCAGAAAGATGAATACCACATATGTAAAGAGTTATTGAAAACATCATGTACTGTAGAAATCTTTTCACAGTGTGGTTTAAAGAATGATGTTCAAAAACTAAAGTGTTGCAAGAATAATTAAAGTTTATCCAGATGTAATTTTTTATACTTAAAATATACTATCAAAACATCACACAGATTGTTATATATACACAAATGTGATTGGATGGATGGATGGATGGATGGATGGGTGGGTGGAAAGATGGATGGATGGGTGGGTGGAAAGATGGATGGATGGGTGGGTGGGTGGATGGATGGATGGATGGATGGGTGGATGGATGGATGGATGGATGGGTGGATGGATGGATGGATGGATGGATGGATGGGTGGGTGGAAAGATGGATGGATGGGTGGGTGGGTGGATGGATGGATGGGTGGGTGGAAAGATGGATGGATGGGTGGATGGGTGGGTGGATGGATGGATGGATGGGTGGGTGGGTGGAAAGATGGATGGATGGGTGGATGGGTGGGTGGATGGATGAATGGATGGATGGGTGGGTGGAAAGATGGATGGATGGATGGATGGATGGATGGGTGGATGGATGGATGGATGGATGGATGGATGGATGGATGGGTGGGTGGGTGGATGGATGGATGGGTGGGTGGAAAGATGGATGGATGGGTGGATGGGTGGGTGGATGGATGGATGGATGGGTGGGTGGGTGGAAAGATGGATGGATGGGTGGATGGGTGGGTGGATGGATGAATGGATGGATGGGTGGGTGGAAAGATGGATGGGTGGATGATGAATGGATGGGTGGGTGGATGGTATGTAGGTAGGTTGGTCGGTTGATGGGTTTGTTGGTTGGTTGATTGGTAGGTAGGTAGGTGGGTGGGTTGGTTGATGGGATGGTTGGTTGGTTGGTTGATTGGTAGGTAGGTAGGTGGGTGGGTAGGTTGGTTGATGGGATGGTTGGTTGGTTGGTTGAAGCTCCAGGTGGAGTTATAAATGTTGGTCTCAGTTTAGGGATTTTAAGAATAAGAAAAAAAAACTTAACCAAGTTTGTAGAATAACAGTATGTTGGATTTATCTTCAGACTGTTATATATCTACATTTATTTTCTTCTTTTAATAGCTTCAGTGTAATTAGCTATTTTACGTTAGTAGTTTGAAATGTAACTTAAAGAGTATCTTGACTGTGATTTAACTCTGTAATGTAATTATACTTTAACTTATGAGTAGCTTGTAGCTTTAGAAGCTACAGTTTCAAAGTAGCTTCCCATTCCTTCCTTATACTTAAACATTTAAGGTGATTTTCCTTGTCACTGTGGCCTTTGGATTGCTCACTGGTGGATTTGTAAGGCAGTTTTCTTTATAAAGTGATTTTGAAACAATATATGCAATATACAAATAAATTGAATTGATTTGAAATTTCAAAGTTGTCTCAAGATACCCAAGTCCACAATCAAAAGTCAGAGATTTCGATATGAACAAACATTTTCCAAGTTCTTTTAAGACCAAATGATTCAGACAATGCTATCCATTTTATAAGGTCTTTTACTGCATGTCAACAATTGACTCATTTGCATCTATACTTATTCCTCCAAATAAATTTTTGAAGAAACATCTAAGACAAAGCTGATGCTTTAATGAAGCATAACCGATAACACCATAGTTTCTTGAGCTATTAGAGAGCAACAGCTGAACCAAATTATTTTCCTCTGGGTTATGGATTTCCCGTAAATTTCTCCTGTTCTCACTATGACATCAAAACATGGAAAAATTGCACTGTGTGGCACACACTTACAGTGCGTCAGCATTTCTTTGGTCATCATGGTGTGCTTTCATGATGAAAACACTCTTGCTTTGGCCTGAACCAGATTCCTGCAGAACACTGTCCCTCATCAGAGATGCCAGCGCACCTCCTGTTTCCCCTTCCCCGGTCGTGACACTTAGTACAGGTCATTTATGCAATAATCACCCCTCCACGCACTGGCCGCACCCCTTGGGAGCGTAGCCTCTATATAACCTCTCCACTTGGAACACAGATCACTCAGATCACTGATCACACTTTCCTCAGAAGATCAGAGAGAGCAGACTTCCTCGACATGGCAAGAGTCTGGATGCTGCTGCTGCTACTTTTGAATATTTTTTTCACGTGTAGTCTATCTATGGATATCCAGTTGATCAAAGGTATGTTTTTTATGTGTGTTGTGCATGTGTTGTTTCATTATGGTAAATTAATATATTTACGCAACTGTTTAAATATCTTGATTTTCCCAACTTTCCCTGGTTTTTATAAATAACAACTCAATGCTTGCTGCTTTTACAAAGTTTGACTGTGAAATGTAATATTTTGTAATATAAAAAGGCTATGAACTATTGTATTCCATTAATTTGTCTTTCTCTCATGAACAGTGCACCCTAAGCAAGCCATCTCTGGTGTATTTGAAGCAACCCTCGGAAATGCATATGCCTTGAATGCGTCAGCAGCCAGAGATATTTGCGAGCATCTAGGTGTGACTATTGCAAACAAAGCACAGGTAGTGGAGGCACAGAAGCATGGACTGGAAACATGCAGGTAAAAAACCTCATATATTTGGGCATTTCTTCGACTTGAGGCAATATCATGTCCCAGGGGTTGAATTTTATTCAAACAGATTTCAACCGAGCAGTGTACAGTATTTTTATAGGGCTTAATTTCCAATCAAGCTGTAATTTTGCCAATTTATGCATCAAAATTTGTATTAGGATACATAAAACGTAATCTTTGAAATTAGTTTTAGCAAGACAAAGGAGTAAATGACACTGTGGTCGGATTTTCAAAGAATTTCTGAAAAAAAAATGTAACAAAAAAAAAAAGACAAATCTCCTGTGATGCATGTGCATATGGTAACATATTTTTAGTAGACAAATAATAATTTATTGAAAAATATATTGCAAGTGTAAACAAATGTTTGTCCCGAGACTTTACTTTCTAGAAATTCACTCATTCACCCATTTGTTGTGTTTGTTTATAATGGTTAATTGTATATACAAATTAACAGTAAATGCTACAAAATTATATTGAACTTTTTAACATGTTTAATCTCAGGTTTGGCTGGATAGATGAGCAAATTGCTGTTATTCCAAGAGTTCAGGTTAAACCTAGCTGTGGCAATGGTTCAACTGGGGTTATCGTGTGGCGTGCTGATCTCAGTAAGAAATTTGAGGTCTTTTGCTTTAATGAAACAGGTAAAATACTACTTTGTACATTTTACAAATACTTAAGTAAACTAATTCTTCATTGCTTTACAGTTTTTTAAATATTTCTAACAATAAAATGTGGTTACCATTTACATGTAACCAAAGTACCATGTAACTATCAACCATATGTGTGAATTAATAATGATCAGATGTGCTCAGAAATATGTCTAGCAACAACATTTGCAAAACTTGCCATTCACTTGTACTCAGTGCTGGGTAGTTACTGATTACATGTAATCTGGAGTATATATTAAATGACAAAAATCAAGTAGGCCCACTTGCAATTAGAGTAAATAATTGTAATGTAAATTACATTTACAAATGTAAATGTAAACTCTGCCTCAAAGTTAATATCCTATCCACTTCTGCGTCAGATCTACCGAAGCATTTGAAGGTGTGCTTGCATGTTTTCTTAACTTTACATACATATCTAATCAACTCTTGATGAACATATTTTAATTGTTATTTGAATTATCCTGTGTGTCATTGAACCACGTGTCACTATCAATGTTGGGTGTAATGCATTAATAAGTAATTAATTACTGTAATTAAATTACTTTTTCATTGAAAAAAGTAAAGTAAGGGATTACTGTTAATTTTTTTCTGTAATTTAATTACAGTAACTTCTGATAATTGGTAATTGTGTTAAATACTGTATAGACACTAGAACAATTCTGTATAAAACAATAGTGAATTTAAAATAGAAATGTATCGGCTAATGTTAAAATGTACGTTTTCTAATTTAACGCTGCCCCTTTAAATTCTTTAGCCAGTTCATGAATAATTTATTTGATTTTATATGATTTATTTGAAAGAATTAAAAGAACAGTTTCACGTCTATCCTTGTATTTTTCATCTGGTTGACGTTGACAAGTGTTTTAGAAAGTAATTAGTAATTTAATTACATTGTCGAAGATGTAATTAGCAGTTAGTAATTAAATACTTTTTTGGAGTAACTTACCCAACACTGCTCACTATATATTTGGAAAGGTTTTGTCCATTAAACACATCAAAATGCCCAAATCCATGTCATTTCGTATTCACAGTCTAAACCACATAAATGCAGAACCGATTGCATTAACATGGTAAAGATAGTCTTTTGTACTCAGCTTAAAATATGTGCATGAATGTGCTTTTACGCTAACTTTTGAGACAACGATTTACAAATATAACTGGTCTGATCTGTTATCTCACATGGATGGCATTCATTTGTAATGCCAAAATTGCTGGAGAAAGACCACATTTGTTTAAACAAGCCCTGGATAACCTGTCCATGATCCTAGAAACTCTCCCATAAGAAATGCATGTTTTTCTGCTTCTAAATATGTATGTTGATGAATAATTCTTATCAGTTAAAATGTGTTTTTTTTTAATGTCATGTCCCTTTAAGAATTTTTTTATTTTATTTCAGTAAAACGTGAAAAAATTATATCGGTTCTCATTACTGATTCATGAATTAAGTTTTCTTTAATATACTTTAGCAACATTTTGTGAAAAAGTTTATCCTACTCAAATGCATATGACATTAAATTAAGGAAATATAGGTGAGATATAATCCAAAAGTAATCCAAAGGAATCAGATTAGATTACAAAAAACAGTAATCCATGACATTACATTACAAATTATAATTTAAATCATATAATTTGTAATCAGTACTTGAGTATAATTCTGAAGTAATCTACCCAGCACTCCTTGTACTTTTAATACTTAGGTACTTTTAATATCAGTTACTTTTAATACTTTTTTCTCATGAGCTATTTTTCTATTGTGGTATTTTTACTTTTACTTTACAACTCTGAAATATGAATATAAAATTCAGTTAGTTTGGTTACGGGTTGAAATCATACTATTTTATGACCTTATATGAACATCTACAAAGTAATACTCATGTCATCATTCATAACTGTTTAGAAGATTATAAGAATACATGCTTTTGGTTACTTTCAGATTTTAGTTTTTTTCTGTGCACTCCTTTCCAAGTTTATGTGTCATTTGGCATCAAATCAGAACAAAGTGTTAGTGTGCCAAAGTAATGGGAAATTGTGGATATGACATCATCACAGATTTGTTTCCTATGAGTGCCACAGATGTGGTAAAAAGGAAGGAAGTGAGTTGGATGAATTGGAAAATACCTGAACAAGGCAAATGACAGAACCACTGGAATTTGGTGCGATTGCCTTGCCTGTTATGTAACAACCCTAAACCGGTTCTGTTTGCAGATTTCGAGGCCCAAAATCAGGCTTCCATCATGAACGCAGACAACAAATCCACAAGGAAGCCAGTAGCAACACATTCACCCATTTCTCCCACATCTCAAGCTGGAGTTCATCTCAGGAAAACCCCATTTTCAAAACCATCTTTCCCCTCCTCTGTTCCTCCTGAACTCTCCCGCAGTCCCTCCCTAAACCAGATGGATGACGAAAGGATACATTTGCCCATGAGTGGTACCCCAGCATCAATAGGCGGTGAGGACTTGCTGTAATGATGCTAATTGTCTTATAATGTATGTACATAGAAATGCCTTGTTCATTTGAACTTTCCTGACCTACAGCTGTTCCAGCTGCACTACTGATCACAGTCGCCTTTGCCGTCCTGCTTGCTGTATTTCTGGCACTTTACTATTTCAAAATGTAAGTGATGTTTTTTTCTCTTCTGATGACAAAGTGCCTCATTTTTAACCACCTCATACATTGAGGGAGACATGGGGGCAGTGGTGGCTGAGTGGTTGAGGCTCAGGGTTACTGACCAGAAGGTCGGGGGTTCAAGCCCCAACACCACCAAGATGCCACTGTTGGGCCCTTGAGCAAGGCCCTTAACCCTATCTGCTCCAGGGGCACCGTATCATGGCTGACTCTGATACACATACAGAATAGTACTTGATCAATATACTGTAGGTTCTCAAAGACCGAGTCTTAGACTTTTACATTTGGTATCCCCAATCTTGAATAATTGATTATATTCTTGGTTTCGCTTGAAAGAACATGTCTCTAGTCTCAACGGCATGTTCTCTGTCTTCAAGGCTGTTGTGCTTCCAAAGAAAATCTGATTTATGCCTGCTATGGATAAGACTTTAGCAGTGGTATAATATCACTCGGAAATAGAAACAGATGCGTATGGTGACGTATTATGTGTTGAGTACCTACCTTTATGAAGATTGGTCTCTGTGCTACAGGAACAGACCGCGCTTGACTCTATACGATGCAGAGCAGCAGAAGGAGTACATTGAGACGGAGGAAAGGGAGCACTGTAATAAGAAAGACCTCCAGAAACCACAGGAGGAAAACCATGAGGAGGAGGAGAAGGAGGAGGACGTTCACAACAACATCAGTGACAGTTCTTCAGACTTAGACTGAAACTATTTCCTGATACATCACCGCCTGTGCTATTTATCAGGACATTCCACATACGACGGCTAAGAGTGAAAAAACGATGTTGTTTGTGTGTCTCATAAGTTCAAAATGGCACAAATGTGTTTATTTATTTGTAGGCTGGATAATGATTGAAAATTATTTTTATTACATTAAATAATTAAATAACTAGGTTCGTTTTTTTGGACCTATCATTTAAATGTGTCGTTCCCTTTGCTTGAGAATGAACCTGACATTATACTTTGAAGAAAAACACCATTGGTTGCTGTCTGAATACTGAGACAGCAAGTGGAATAAAACAAGTACTAATAATGATAATTAGCATGGAAGTACAACAACATAAACTGGACTGATTTTGTAGGTGTTGTAGGGTTCAAGCACACCACTAGATACACTTTATAGCTTCACAGTGATCATAATTATGAATAATGGCAATACAGCTGGGGGACAAGTACAGTGCATGTTCCTTATAGTGATGTTCATTCAAAGGAAAGCAAATAAAATACAGAACAGGAAAATCAAATCATTTTTAAAGCACTTTATAAAATGACTTGTAAAATATGAACATAAAGCCAAACAAAATCTATTTAAAAAGGATAGTTCCCCCAAAAATGAAAATTATCTCGTCATTTACTCACCCTCATGCTATCCCAGATGTGTATGACTTCCTTTCATCTGCAGAACACAAATTAAGGTTTTTAGAAGAATATCTAAGCTCTGTGGGTCCATACAATGTGCATGAATGGTGGCCAGAAATTTCAATCTCCAAAAAGCATATAAAGGCAGCATACAAGTAAACGTTACGACTCTAGTGGTTTAATCCATGTCTTCTGAAGCAATCTAATTGGATGAGAGCAGACCAAAATGTTACTCCTTTTTCGCTATAAACCTTGACGTAAGCAGTCTCCTTGGCGATCATGATTTCAAGCTCAATTACTGTACACTTCCTATAGTGCCATCTAGTGCTCTGCGCATGCGTCAAGCCCTATGAAGTGCTTGAAATCAAAAAATGTACAAAGAAAAAGGAGTTACATTTTGGTCTGTTCTCACTCAAAACTGATTGGATCACTTCATACGACGCTGATTAAACCACTGGAATCGAATGGATTACTTTTATGCTGCCTTTTTGCACTTTTGGTGCTTCAAAGTTTTGGTCACCATTCACTTGCATTGTATGGACCTACAGAGCTCAGATATTCTTCAAAAAATCTTAATATGTGTTCTGCAGAAAAACGAAAGTCATACACATCTGGGATGTATAAGGGTGAGTAAACAATGAGATTTTTTTTGTATTTTAGGTGAACTATCCCTTTAATATCAGTGAATAAAACTGCTACAGGCAACAAGACATTGTCTGTTATATCTTACTATGTCAAGCCAGCCTCCGATAACATACACAATCTGCACTGCATCAAATACAAGTAAACACATTTGCACACATACAAAAATAGTTTTGTTATGCGTGCAGATTGTATGTAATGTGCTACAGGTACATTGATTGAAATTACAACCGTGTGTTCAAAAGTCTATTCATTAAATCTATTAATTGATAGGACGGTGTAGAAAGGTCAGGAAAAGATGGAGATTACAGGGAGGACTGGATCAGCAAGTGACACAGGCCAGACTCAAAATTGTGTTACTGCTAGAGCACACAGTGCAATATGTCACTACCAGCTAGACCACATCTTTTAGACCACAACGATTATTCTGTGGGGATTTGTGTGTGCGTGTGTATGCGTGCGTGTGTGTGTGTGTGTGTGTGTGTGTGTGTGTGCGTGATGTAGCAAGCAACAGAGAGCGGAATGTTCCAGACATCTTTCATTACCACAGAAACATCTTGTCTGCCTGACACAAATACTGCTGCACAGCCATAAATGTTTTGAAGATAGTGTTCACATATATCCACAGGGGGGAGACAATGCTATTCTAACGTACTGCTATGTGTGCCAAACCCTTCTTGAAACACCCACTTTAAGCCTGAGACCAGCATTTGCATAAGGATACAATGGTGTTCACAGAGAGGCTTGGCGAGACTAATTTAGATCCACTGTGCATCCATTCCTATATAAAAATTGCACCCATGCATCTGCAGGCACAGAGGGTATTGCAGAGTTGTACTGGACAGCTACTGTGATCCATTGACCTCTGACTTCACTGCATCTACAAGAAAGCTGAGCTCATTACACAGCGTCTCATATCTATAGGCCATGCGGATCTGGGCTACATTGGTCCGCCGAATGTCATTCCCCTCTGGTCCATCTTTCAGGTAATTAGCTCCAAGAAAGTGCTTTTTCTCCTGCGGATGTGGACAGGGAGGTGGCATAAATATGACATTATTGTTGAAATTAACGTCGTTAGTTACGGTTTGAGGATGCTGAGGATGGACAGTGCAATACCTCATGGGAAAGGCCGCTCTGCAGGACGCTGTTTCTAGCAATCTCACACACGTCACACGTGCTCAACTTCCAGAGTTGGATGGCAATAGCATACTCCTCCATTAAAGCTTCCTAGTACACATACATACAGTTAAAATGATATTGAACACAGAGTGGCCTCAAGCATGCTTCAACATTCAAGTCATCCTCAAAATGTATGGATGCAATTGAACACTATTTGATACTTAATATCTAACCAAGTGGCATTTGCAGTATTTTAAGATAGTTAGGCCAGCTCACATTTCAAGAAATGCATTAAATAAAAATACGTTAGGTCTTAAATGATAAAACAACAAAGGTATATTGTTTAAAATTAAAACTGAATGTATTTGCGCACTTCTGGTTGCCAAATATGACTGGAAAATATCAGTGGATTAGTTAAAGTGACTGTAGTTACTCTGCTAGGACACCTGTGTGAACTTGAGAGAAACTTACTTCATACATCCAATAATTTCATGTTTATACTGTTATTAGTATATGTCAGTCATTTAATTTTTTAACATATTATATTATGTTTATTATTATATTTTTATATTGTTATGTTGTTATCGAATTTAATAAAAAGCCTTTTTACATGTACTGTAACTTGCATGTCCAAGGAAGGAAATTATGAATAACAAGGCCATTTAAATATAAATGTAAAAAAATGTGACTTAAATATATTTAAATTTAATAGAAATATTAATACAAATATAATTAATTTTAAGATAATAAAGAACGCAATTTAATATAAATGTATTCATAAAAATATATATTTCTATTAAAATTATATAATATTTAAATTACATAAAATTAAAGGGATAGTTCACCCAAAAATGAAATTTCACTCATGATTTACTCACCCTCATGCCATCCCAGATGTGTATGACTTGACACAAATGAAGATTTTCAGTAGAATATCTCAGCTCTGTTGGTCCACTCAGTGCAAATGAATGCGGCTTTGAAGCTTCAAAAAGGATATAAAGGTTGCTTAAAAGTTATCCAGTGGTATAATCCATGACTTCTGAAGTGATATGATTGGTGTGGCTGAGAAATAGATAAATATTTACTATAGACTTTTAATAGACTACTATTTTACTATAAATTCTCTCCCTGCCTAGTCGGTGGTGATATGCACGAAGAATGCGACTCTCCGAAAAACAAAAGAAGAAGAATGTGAAAGTGAAAGTGGAGATTTATAGTAAAAAAAGGATTTAAATATTGTTCAGTTTCTCACTCACACCTATCACATCCCTTCTGAAAACCAGTGGAGTTTTATTGATTATTTATATGCTGCCTTAACGTTCTTTTTGGAGAATCGTATTTCTGGTCAACGTTCACTTGTATTGTATGGACCTACAGAGCTGAGATATTCTTCTAAAAATCTTTGTTTGTGTTCTGCAGCAGAAAGAAAGTCATGCACATCTGGGATGGCATGAGGGTGAGTAAATAATGAGAGAATTTTCATTTTTGGGTGTACTACACCTTTAAGTGGCTTTTGTGAGGTCTGTGTGTGTATTAGCCTGACCTTGGTGTAGTGGAACTGCATGGGATCATCAGTGGAGAGGGACACACAGAGACCCTTGTGTAGGAACTCTCGCAATGGGTTTTTGGAGTATTCCAAGAACAGACTGTTGTTACTCAGCGGGGACATGGCAATGGGCACTTGGGCAAGATAATACAGATATTGCAGAACGGGACTCTGAAAACACACACAAATATGTTATCTTTGAAGACTTCCATCTACCACTGAACATTTTTAGCAGATACTTTAAATGAAGTGCTCTTGTTCTCGACTGCGTCCATTTGCAGGTTCCTGTGCAGAATCACACACAGGCTCCATTTATTCTGGTCTCATCACTAACAAAAGTACACAGTCAAATGAAGTGGTCACAAGTACACATCTTCATTTACCTTTTGAAAAGAATCGTGGCCCTTCTAGTCATTCTGAAGAGGGATGTTAGTGAACAAACAGAGCAGGTATAAACAGGTTGCAGTTATTGAGCTTTAGGGACTGGCTAATCTACCATCATTACAGGAAATTGGCATGTTGCTTCCGAATATTCCGTTACCCTGAAATCAACCCTGTTCTGCTGAAATAGTGACAAGCGTCTTACCCTTAAAAACATTTTTAGATCAATTCAAGCATTGCGTGAGCAGCCTCACAGACACAGGTTCTGCTCCCATAGAAACCAGGAAGTAATCATGTTCACATAAACAGTGGTAAGCCCGATTCGGAGGTTACATTTTCACTCTAAAATCAATTGTTTGTTAGGTTTGGGGTTTGGGTTAGGGTTACAAAATGTGCATTTTGAGTGTATTGCATGGGGCGGCTGTGGCTCAGTTGGTAGAGCGGGTCGGACACCAATTGTAGGGTTGGTGGTTCGAATCCCAGCCCATACAACTCCACGTGCCGAAGTGTCCTTGGGCAAGACTCTGAACCCCAAGTTGCTCCCGATGGCAAGCTCTGCTGCCATTGGTGTATGAATGTGTGTGTGAATGAATACCGACAAGGTTAAAAAGGCGCTATATAAGTGCAGACCATTTACAATTAAAAAAACAAATGGCTTTTGGCGCCACTGGAAACTGAATTTCACATGTGCCCATAGGTACAACAACACCTCCAGTTTCGGCCACTGGTAGGAGTGGTTAAAATTTCAGTAAGTGTAGACCAATTTCAGCAGCAGAACTTTTGACCTACTGTTGCTTAACTCAAAGTGCGATCAGTCTACCATACCTTCTTCAGGTTTAGTCCGTGAGAGATGTTGTCTGCGGTGAGGAACGCTGAAACGAGGTGGGTGATGGAACCAGCTTCACCACAATGTGGACGAAACTGAAAGGTGCTAAGGCCACGTTCGCTGTGAGAATATATAAATACACAACACAAGATGATGTCATTATTTTGTTTTTATGTACAGTGTTTCGCAGGCTGTTTCTCAGTTGTAATTTAATGTGTGGGTTCTGCTAATACAGTTGGTACAGACGTCCTGATGCATTGCAGAATACTCGCACAGATTGTGATCGCAACTGGAAACCATTTTTCCTTCCAGTATTTATTCAAGGTACTTCAAAACCTGAGTTTAGAGTCGAAACTCTTTATGGCAAGAAACATATCCCCTGTCTGCTGTCTACTTGTCTGGGAAGTCTGTCTGCTTTAGTTCCATAATTTTCCCTGTTCTTATGGGATAATATATGGCCTCTCCCAACACCCAATGGAACTTTACAGCTGTGAAACAGTGGAACAGAATCAGATATTATGGAGCACGTACGTCCTGAGATTGTTGAGCACCATTATGTTGGCGTACATATGGAAGAGGTAGTAGCTATAAGGTGGGTTGTCATCTGTTGTCCACTGCTCAGGCTTGGGGCTCTTATAGGAGAACATGTGATCGCTGTGTTTGGATTCATCATCCACACTGTCAAAGCCAGTCACCTGAGAGAAAGGGGACATCAATGACATGAGCCTTTAGTTAAGTGTGACTGGTATGAATCCCTTTGGTTTCAAGTAATGGTTGTATCTTTCAATAAAGTATAATGCAAGGCTGTAAACACAATATACATTGAGGGGGGACAAGTCCCTCCAAATAATCAGATATGGACAGAATGCGATATCCTATTGACAAAATCTTTGTTCTGCTACAGTTCATAATGCATCGCTGTTTAATTGCCATTAAGTTGTTGCAGGAATAACATAATGGTTTCAAATTTGACACTTTACTGTGCTCAGTAGTCTAACACCCCTCGTCAATGTCATACGAGATCAAATCAATGAAGGCAGGACTCAAATTTAAGAAGCTGAGCGGGATTATTCCAGCACCACGCATCAGCAAGCAGTTCAGGTTACAGGTTAAGAGTGTTTGTGTCATGTGAGATAGAAGTATCTAACCAAACATGCAATATTTGACCACTGTTTATTGATTGAAATGTTGGACTGACCGACATTCATTTCCAAGGGTTCAAACTTTTCACCATTTGTCATATGTCCAAAATATGTCACGTACGGCATGTGATTCATATGTCATTCATAATTTTGAATGTGAAAACGTTAATTGGGCTAATTAGCCGAGGGGCGTGGCAGTTCGGGAGAGAGAGAGCGAGCCACATGCAGCTGCCATGTTTCTCTCTCAAAATGCCACGTTACGCTGCACATATCCCTCTCTTTTGGCTGATTAGCCTAATTGGCCCTCCACCTCATCACACAGGCATTAAGGAGCAATATGTAACATTGACATAAAGCATTTAAAATGGGTACTGTAGTCCAAATTCAAAATATTGGAGAGAGATGTCTCCCCCGCCCCCTCCTCCCCAGACTTGAAGCTCACGCCAGGTTGAGGACACGCAACAGGAATGAGCAAACTGACGATGGCAAGTGACGAGGCTTACACTGTAAAATGATCATCTAATTTATACATTTACAATGTTTTAATTGTTAGCAATTATAAACCAGCTCATGTGGATTTTTTTATAACTCTGTCAATATTAGCTAGATGTATTGCTGGCTTCTATGGCTAGAGTGCGCTGTGTTTGCTGCTAACTTGTTTCAAATCTGGCAACCCGGGTGTCAAAATACTATTGGGAAATGGGCAGAGGGCGGGATCACACAGGCCAAAACTCAAACAGAAATTCCGGCCCGGAAGGGACATTTCAAAGTAGAATATACTGGCTGTAGCATTGTTTTCGGAGAAGCCAGTATTTCCTAATCTCTGATCACATATTATGATAGTTTTATGCTTTAGTTTAAGGAATTAAACGAATGTGGTTATCTGGTAAGTTTCAGAAGTAACTTTTTAGAAAATTCACTCGATATTGTCTTAGAAATTGATCTATACCACAAAGTAGAGCTTTATCACCCTCATATTAAATCTAGAACATGGAGAGACTTGTGGACTTGTGGCTTCAATTGAGTTTTTAGGTTTTGACAAGAACAGTGTCATATATTTAATGCAAATATTATTAGGTAATCATTTAAAATCAATTTAAGATTTAAGTCTTTCCTTCAGAATTTTGTACAGCATCTTCTATGAGTCTTCTTTAAAAATCTCTATATATATATATATATTATTTAGAGGATGAGCCACCAAAAATGGAAAATGTACTAAAAATCTTTGTTTGTGTTCTGCTGAAGAAAGGAAGTCATACACATCTGGGATGGCATGAGGGTGAGTAAATGATGAGAGAATTTTCATTTTTGGGTGAACTATCCCTTTAAGTTAAGAGTAGCTTGGACCATGGGAAACTGCAGGTTCAAAGTAGCTTTCCCAATACTGATAATAAATAGTAGATTTAATGTTAATAAAATGTAATTATTTCTAAATAATATCAATGTAAATTGTTAATATTGGATTTATTTTTATTTTATTCAGCATTGACATTTCTTTTACAATCTCACAAACCGAAGTATCGAAAACTCTGATCTAGCAGATCGGGCCTACGTTGTACTCACATATTTTAGAAATACATGGAGCTCTTTGTGCTTCTGAGGATTCACCGTGGCCTCAAACAGAGGAAGGAAAATGTTCTCGAGCATCTTGGCAAAATTGGGAATCAACTTGCGTGACTTGAAAATGTCACTGAATGAAATAAGCAAAGAATTAAACTGTAAAAACAAGCCATAACCTCTTCAATTACTAACTTTTGAAGATATTTAGAGTTAACATAGAAACAGCACTTACTATATTCTAGGCACCTGAATGATCCAGCTCATGTTTGGAGAGTACACTTTGTGCTGAATGAACCAATGGGAGAGGCTATCCCACTCCTCAGGGGAACGGCCATAAATGGACAGTCGCGGTTCAGTATGCTGATATTTACTCTCCTCCAGATCACGTGCTACTTCCTGAGACAAAGAGACGTGCAAGACTCTAATGATAAATATAAGAGTGCCTTTTGAACTGTATTTGGGCAAATGAAGTTGTCTCGTTTTGGTAAAACGACTGTACCTTGATCAAGCGAGCAAAATACTCGCCATTGATGTAGTTGTCAGTCTTCAGGTAGATTTCCCGTAACTCGCTAGCTCCTACTGGATTGTATTTCGAGTTGAATTTGTCAAAGCGATGAAAGGTTTGCCTGCCCTGTGAATATACTGAAAATGAAGCGACACAAACCACCAGTAAACTCTTGGGTGGTAAACATAAAAACAAATGAATCTTACTTACGGCATGAACATCTAAAGAGTCTACGGTAAGGTCATAAGGGTCCATGTGCAAGTTGTTAAACACTTGTTTGAGAGTTAGTTTCAGCCCTGACTTCTCCAGTACAACCCTCTCTGCATCTGTTTTATAGCTGGTTTGGATGAAATTGAGCAGATGTTTCTGGCTCATGCATGCTGCTGCATGGATATGTGTGTCAACCTGTGAATGGGGACATGAAACCTAGTTTACATTAGACAATAAGCGAAAACACATTCTCGAATGCCCGTGTGTGTATGGAATCATACCTTTCTGACATTGTAGAAGTCTCTATGGGGGACACCCTTGAGTTCCTTGAGTTCTGCCATTTCATTGAGCATTTCATGCAAGTAAAACTTTGACCCAAGGAAGTTTAGTCGTCTATGGCAGTAGGTCTTACTGTTTAAAGGGGGAAAAGCCAAAGACAAATTTCCATGTGAGTGGACACATTAATTAAATTATTTGTTATTTTTTTATGAATGCCAGGGTAAAATAACATAAATAAAATAATATTGATTTGTGAATAATATTATAAATTTACTCAATGATTTAAAAAAATTTAAATGCAAAAACAACACAGCACAGTGTTAAATTGGCCCAAACAGACCAATTTCACCATAGCGTTTAATTAAATTCAATTAAAAAATATATATTTTTTTAATTTTATTATTTATTTAATTAAATTAAATGTAATTACATTTTTTATTTTTTTTTATTTTATTATTTAATTAAATTAAATGTAATTTAATTAAATTTTTATTTTATTTTAATTTAATTTAATTTAAAAAAATATATATTTATTTAATGTCAAAATTTTAATTAATTTAATACATTCAGAATCCTTTATTTATTTTGGTCACACATTATACACAGTTTTTTTGTTTTTTGTGTATATATATATATATATACAGTGAAATGTATTAGTTTCCACATATCCCAACTAAGCTGGGGGTCAGAGTGCAGGGTCAGCCATGATACAGCGCCCCTGGAGCAGATAGGGTCAAGGGCCTTGCTCAAGAGCCCAACAGTGGCATCTTGGTGGTGCTTGAACCCCCAACCTACTGGTCAGTAACCCAGAGCCTCAACCGCTGAGCCACCACTGCCCCCTGACCCATTCAGCTTTACATCTCATGGGGAACTGGTTGACGCTGTGGTGATATTGGTATGTGTAGACCCATTTCACACTGTGATGTGTCGTTTTTGCATTTTACATTTTTTAAATCATGAAGAGTAAATTTATGACATTATTCTTTTTGTTATTTTACCTTGGCATTCATAAAAAATAACAAATAAATAGCCAACACCTCAATGGTGTTTTCAAATACAGCTGCTGGGGGAGAGCCAGTAAATTTGACAAATTTCTCTCTCATGACTGTCCTAATTCAATGTTTTTTCCCTTTTTGAAAAGCCACTAAAACGTAACAATGTTTTTTTTTTATTTTGCTGTTGGAGCGAATGGGAATGCGAAAATAATATTTAATGTGGCCTCCCATTCACTGCTATAGACATTTAGCTATCATTGATTTACACATTCCAAACCCTGAAATGTGAAAAGGGTCCACTAGCCACTTACGTGGGCCCATCAGCGATCATGGCAAGCATGTGACTCATGTCAATAGCAAATGTTTCCAGGTCTGGGTAAGGCAGACAGTGTGGGTTGTCCATGCTCAGAGCTTCAGTGTTTTCATATACATAAATAATGCCATCCTTCATCTTCATCTGATAGTTGAGGTTCTCTGGAATATTCTCCATGCTGTAAGGGTCCTCCCCTTCACCAGGGCGGGGGCAGATATCTTTAGAGAGAAGATGAGTTCACAGAAAATAATGTGGGTTATTTATGCTGGTTTATTCTGGTCTGGTTCTGGTCTAGCTGGTTGAGCATGTTTTTTTTCTGGTGAAGCTGGTTGGCCATGGATCAAACCAAAGTAGCATCCCATGCTGGCGAACTATCATTTATAACACAACAAGGGTCTTTCAAATTTCTTTTTTCCATTCTAGCACAACATATTAAAGTATGTTTTAGATCTGCTACATATAACTCATTTCAGCTCTCATGTCTTCTAAAATTAGTTTCATGTTGAATTCTTGGGAAAGGGCTTCAGGCAGCAAAAATAGTCTGAAATTCTTGTAATTCTTTTGTAAGCCAAAAATAAGTCTAGAGAGAACATTGTCTCTATGTCAAGTATGGGTATGAGCTCCAAACAAATACTGATGTACCTGGGAGAACTTCATCTTCTTCTCTCCACCTTTCATTTTCAGCACTACGTAGGAACTGTGCAGTGGCCCGAGGGAAGTGGTGATATGCCAGTTTTGAGTATTTTTCTCGAATAAAGAGAGCTTTTAGGAGACTTTTAGCTGCTTGCTCGTAGTCCTCAACTGTAATCTGCAAGTGAACAGTGATTGTGAAATAGTACAAACATAATTCTGTGTAGTTGACAATTACATACAGTAAAACGCTTTTGGGTTTTGACATCTCCTGCCGTGTGACTTGTGAAGGCAAAAATAAGATTAAAAATTATTTAAAAAAATTGCACTTTGGTGCTGAAGCTTACACTCAAGAGAAATGGTGACCAGTCACAGCACATACAGTACAATATACACTCCTTATACATTAACATACATTTTCAATTAAAGTCTTGATCACCAGCTTTGAAAAATGTTGGGGAGTTTACCTTTCAACAAATTATCAGAGAAAGTAGTAAAGATTGGTTCATCCTAATAATACAAACCCCAGCACAGTAGTCTCCACTGATGGTGACTCTTTGGTACTCAGGAAAGTTTTGGGAGATGGAGGAGCAGGTAGAGGCAGGGGACATAAGAGGGGCCACCACACCCCGGACACTATCCGTATGTAACGGGATTTGCAGTGACATAGACTGAGATCGAATAATCTTTAAACTCTTCTTCCTATGAAGGATTAAAATGAAGGTGGATCAAACTAAATAATAAATTAAATTTTATTTAGTACACATAAACAGTTTCTGATGGCAGCTGGCTTAACACATAGATGGTCCAATCTGGTCATTAGCTGGTCCAGTCTGGTCCAGATGGTCGATCAATCTGGTAGACCATTTTGGTAAACATTTACATGAATTCATTAGTTTGAATTGTGCAAGTAGACCGCTTAGAAGCAGGAACAAACCAGCTACCATGTTCCACAAACCAGCCTGACCGTACAATCTAGTTTTTAATGTTTAATATTACCTGGTCCAAACTGGTCTAGATGATTGACCAGCTGTACTATCAGTTGGTGGACCTGGTTTCAATCTCATAGACCGTTTTGGACAAACAGGTTCGAGATGGTAGACCACCTTGGACCAGCAATAAACCAGTTATTAATTCAGATTGACCAACTTAAACTGGCATAATATGGTCACATATGTTATTAGCTTGGTCAATGCTGGTCTAGATAAAGGATCAGCTGAACAATTAGCTGTTGGACCTGGTTTTGACCTCGTAAACCATCTTGGTCAAGCTGGTTAAAGATGATAGACCACTTTTGACCTGTAACAAACCTTGCTACCATGTTCCACAAACCCTTTTGACCACTTTAAACTAGTATGGTCATTTATGGTTAATACATTAGCTGGTCCAAGCTGGTTTAGGTAGTTGATCAGATGGATAACCAGCTGGTGGACCTGGTTTAGACCTTGTAGACAACTTGGTGAGGCTGATTAAACATGATAGACCACTTTGGACCATTAAAAACCAGCTACCATGTTCCAAAAGCCAGCTTGTGCACCCTGCATTTCACACTATTTCACTATGCATATTTAAAACTTTTTAAAAAAAAATCTATTTTTGCCAGAACTTTCAAGTATGTATCTTAGTTCAGTGTGCGGACAGCATTTTGAGTTTTTTCCAAAAATTAGCTTGACCACCTTTGGTTGATATGACCTGATTTTCAAGCAAGGTGAAGCTACTAATAACATTAATTGATACTGACCTCTTGGCACTTTCCTCTGACTGTTGTTCAGCCAATTCTCTGAGGAGCTCCCTCTGTTTGGCCTCCTGCAGGCCGATAGGACAGTCCTCGGGGACAGTGTACATAGACAGGACATTTTTAGTGTCCTCTTCCTTTAGTGCTGAAGCATACACCTTCTCTGCTAGCAGACAAACTTCCTCATCCACATCACTCAAAGCAATCTTAGGGAACTGCCGTGGCATATCTGTACAGGGACATGTTTAAAAAGAACACATTCACATTTAAAAAATATTACCAGTGATAATATCTAATCATCCTGAAAGGGTTAGTTCACCCAAAAATAAACATTTTCTCATCATTCACTCTCCCTCATGATATTCCAGGTGTATGACTTTCTTTCTCCAGCAGAACACAGTAAGTGGATGTTGATCAGACTTTTGAAGCTCCAAAAAGAGAAGACAGCCTGCATAAACATCAACCATCAGGGCTGGACTGGGAAGAGAAATCGGCCTGGGATTTTACATAGCAACTGGGTTGGGGGGGTGTGGGGGTGTTTGCTGTCCTTTTCTGCATATCGCGCCGCCGTTTTGTGGTCCATTCTTCATAACACGGCGGCTCATTTATCACTTATGGCAGCCCATTCGGCCCGTTTCGTGCCCTACACACAGGCCAGCTCGGTTTTCCCGATGGCCAGTCCTCCCCTGATCTGCCCCAAAGTGCGTCAGCCCACCGAGGAAAATGCCCGGTATACCAGATTGCCAGTCCAGCCCTGTCAACTATATGACTCCAGCGGTTAAAGTAATGTCTTCTAAAGCAACACAATCGCATTTGATGCTAAAAAAATCCATATTTGAGTTATTTTTTAACTATAATCAATTGCTTTTGTTTAGCAGCGGTATGTGCGTGTGGAATCATCGCTTTGTAATGTGAGACACGTGAGAACAGATGCATGTGGGGCACACCCGGAAGCATGCGCTGTTTATGTTTGAATAGGAGGAACGCTGTACAGAAGCTTTGGTTTTGGTTTAGATCTGTATTTTATCTGATTGTTTTACCCAATTGTGCATTTGTGTGCTTATCCTGGATGTCTCAACCAAAAGAAGAAGATGAGAGATTCTGTCCGTAACATGTCAATGCGAATTCGTCACACGAGAGACCACGAGAACTCAGCACTCTTGTGAATGTGTATACTGCTGCTGACCGGAAGCGATGGTTTATAGTTAAAAAGTACATAAATATTTATCTTTTTCACACCAAAAGCAATCGTATCACTTTAGAAGACATTCATTTAACCACTGGAGTTGTTTGCATGACATTTATGCTGACTGGCTGTTATTTTTGGAGCTTCAAATGTCTGATCACCAACCACTTGCATTTGAAGGACCTACTGAGCTGAGATATTTTTCTGTTTTTCTTAAGATGTGTTCTGCTGAAAAAATAAAGACCTACACACCTGGGATATCATGGGGGTGAGTATTTAATGAGATAATTTTCATTTTTGGGTGAACTATCCCTTTAAAACAAGATACATTTACTTGAGGATTAGTCTTGTTTTCAGAGAAATCTAACAAAATGTGTTAAAAAGTGAGGTTTATACTTAAAACAAGAAAAAAAAACATATATATATATATGATGCCAGTGGGGTAAGATAAATTAACCCCATTAAATTACGCTAATATGTCTTCTGCCATAGGCACAACAAATTGTATTAGATATCTTATATCAGCTTGCTTCTTATGTAAATATATCACGTTTTAAAGGTTTTGTTCAACCAAAAATTTTTATTCATTCCAAACCTGAAGGACTTACTTCAGTGGATCATGAAGAAAAATTATGAAGAATGTTGACACTGTTTTTTCCATGCAATGAAAGTAAATGGCGACTGAGGCTTCCAGTACCTATCTAACAGTCTCCATAATATTTTGCGTTCCATGAAAGAAAGTCATAGGGGTTTGAAACAACATGAGGATTAGTGCTGTAAATGATGGCAGAATTTATTATTTATAAAAAAACATTTTTTAACTATACTTTTTAGGATGTTCAGATATTTTTACTGGAAAACAAGGCCACGTAAAGACAATACATTTTTTATTTTTTGTTTTTTTTTTGCAGTGTATGTCGTCTGTTCCATAAGCATGTAATGTTACATACAAACTTTGAGTGTCCAAAAATGTTGTACTCGTCCCACAGTTGCTGTCGAGACTCTAAACATTACAGTGGACAGGCCTTTGATTTATGTTTCATAACTCTTATCAACACAATAGCTGTAAATAGTCCTGGGATGCCTTATGCATTGAGGCCATTCCTTCTGGCCTGGAAAGTCAGTCACTAGGCCAGTCCAGTGCACAGCTGCAGACACGCTGCCCTATAAAGACAGTTCTGTCCGTGTGAGGACAGATCAAGTGTCTGAGCCCTGGGTGGGACTTGATCCATTTTCCCTCAGGAATAAGTAACAAGGTTCACAATGGCAACATCATAAGATATCCTGGGCAAGAACCAAGCCCTTATATCCTTTGTGTCAACGTTTCCAATCCTCTAAGCATTCTAAGAAGCTCCCATAAAGGTTAGAGCTTGACCATGTCACACTGAGTGTCACCAAACAGCTGTGTAACCATATCTCATGAAAATTAGACGACTGGCAACATTTAAACATGAAAAATGATATTACACGGCTCATTACATGCACCCCGGCAGTTCAGATGTTAAATGGCCACTGTGTGGCGCTAAAAGCGAGTTTGATTTTCTCCATAACAGATGAGGTTTATAAGGTTCACGCGCTATCAAGTTTTAAATCAACAAAACCTAACTCCCTACCAGAAACCTAACCAATAGTGTCATAAAAAGCAAATGTGACATGAAAAACATAATCGCTAAAGCAACCGCATCATTCTGCGGTGCTTCTAAGAGACTTTCAGCTCACGTGTCGGCTTGCATGTTCTTCAGGACTCGTACCCCGGTCTTTTGCTTCAAGTGCAACGCTCGGTCAGTTGAGCTATTGCACAATTTTATCAAACGTGAACAAGCTTGTACACGTAGTTGGTTATGTAATACAAACCTTAAATGTACAGAGATCTGTACACAGGCGTTATTTGCACATGTCACGCAGTGTGGCTATTTGCAACCCAACAATATATTGGAAACAGAAATTTAAGATGCTTTGTAAGTATCACTGCAGTGGAATGGGGCACAACGCAGATGCAGTTATGCTGCAAATATGCCTTTGGTGCAGGTGACCCGGGTTCGAATCTCCCTTTGTTCCACTCTTTTTCCCCATTCATTTTTTTTAATACTACTTATAATAATTAATAAAAATGAATATAACGGTAGTTTTACTAGTTATATTGTTTTTACTAGTTACATTGTAGTAGCCATGTTTTTACGTGGAAGACATAGTTTTAATGCATTTAACCATGGTGTTACTACAATAATGCGGTATTAGCATAGTAACTATGTTTAATTTTGTGCTTACTATGATTTTACTACAAAATACCATGGCGATACTATGGTTACTGGTTTAAAACCATGGTTATTTTTGTAAAGGAAGGTTAAGGTTAGGTTTAGGGGTAGGGGTTGGTGAAGGATGTCTGTGGGACTCTAAATAAACACAATAAACATGCCTCAGTTATGCCTCTATACCATATATTAGTATTTAATTAGGGGTATTTTCCACTATTCGTACCAGGGATGGGTGCAAACAATACTTGCTACTAATTGCACTGTGGTGTAAATAGCAATAGCAAATAGCAAGTGTTTACGAACTAATTATCTGCCCTTTTACTCATGATTTGTGAAAGTGAATAAAAGTCATTGACACTACAATTACTGAATCTGAATTGAGCACACTTAACTCCTTTAACTGGCCATGGTGACCTGACATGCTCAGCTGTGCGACTGCTGCCATTCTTACCTTCAGCCCCCGTCATGGCCATCTCAGCTCCAGCAGTTCTCAGCGGCCACACTATAAAACGTGGGATGTGTTTGCGTGTGTACGTGTGTGATGTGGGCCAGGTCCATTCGCACTCTGAGATACCGTTGTTGTCTGACTGCAGTTTTGTTATCTTGAGTGTCTCTCTCTCTCTCTCTCTCTCTCTCTCTATTTTAAGAGGCCAAAAGCCTCACGTCCAACCGCTCTACTAATCCTTTAAATATGTCACAGCCGCCTGTCAACAAAACAGCCGAGAAACACTTATAAACAACGCTTCAATCAGTCCACTCAAACTATCTCATGGGTACATACAAACACAAATACAAACACAAGTGTCCCCCAGTCCTCACAACCCCCTAAAAATCCAGTATTACATCCTCATAAATCCCCAAAGTTGAGCTCCACAATGCACCAGCTCGTGTGTGCTGATTCTGTGGCCAAGAGAGGGCAGCTCCTCTGACTGATGACTCCCGCATCCCTCTAATCCCAGCTCGACCTTGCTTTGAGCACATATCATTTCAGTCCCAGATAAACAATCTTGCTGGCCAATACCAGAGCCCTGCAAGAGGCATCATGTCACTAAGTCCAGAGGTAATCGCCTATCGGTAAACTGAAACCTCTCTCTTACCTCAGAGCTTACACTGGGTGTAGACAGAAACTGTGCTGTTGGTGCTGTCCCAGAGAATGGCAGCTTGCCCAGCGTCTATTTGTATCCCATCAATTTGAAGATTAGAATCAACAGACTCTCTCTGCCTTTGTCTCCCCAGAAACACAGAGATTGTTTGAAGCATATGATACGAGTTATTTACACAAGCATACCCTGATATGGAAAGCAGATGGTAAAAAACTTGTGTGAGGTGACAGAGGGAAAGCTTAGGGGTTTACCTGATCTGACTGCTGTCCTTTATGTTGCTTTAATCTTACACCTTATCCAGGAGTTTCAACAGCAGAACCTGTTCAACTCTCTCTCTGCCAGAGCCAGTGCAGCAGTCAGCCTGACCTGAAACGTCACGGTTACGTGGATGCGTCACAAGCCTGGTGATGTGTGGGTATTATTACAGGTCGTCTGGATAGGGCTGGGTGGGGGGTGAACTGGAAGTGGATTTGTCCAGAAGGAGCTACGGTACAGCTTGAATGTCTCCCCTTCTCTTCCGCTCTGTGTTATCGATCTCTTGGTCATGTGGCTGAGGGATTTGAGAGTCATTGTGGTGTAAAGCTTTATGTGAGATTAATGTGGTGCAGGCAGGACTTAATGGCTTACGCCCAGGGTTGATAAGTATACAAAAAGCTAAATTAAAGCAGAATCTGTAATATAATCTGTGCATGTCTTTTTGAATGCCTTGTTACATAGAGTCTGTAAGTGCTTGTGTAAATAATAAATGACTACCACTCTGTTTACTTGCACCTGAGGGTCTAATTGACTGATTGACAAAGGTACTTTGGTCAGCAGCCTCTGTACATAATTCACATAAAACCAGAGAATGGACAGAATGAGGCGAGTCACGTGTACTTATGAATAGGAGAAATCGTAATGCTTTAAATGGCAGCTCTTGGACAGAAAGTCCAGCTTTATATCTTTATAGTGTGGAGGAAATTTTACATGGATTTATTTGGAGGAAAAAAAGTCCATTTAAGGATTTAGCACTAAAAAAAATCACATTTACTAACATGACTTATTGTTTAATGAAATGTGTTACACCATATGCTAAGTGACACGATAGCACTGACTTCCATGTAAATCTGAGTTTTTGTCTCAACCAG